>BLKR01000322.1:0-482516 GCA_011170035.1 Teleogryllus occipitalis | reverse complement strand
GGCGCACCTCGAGCACTTGCTGCGCGTTGGGGTGCGCCACGAACTCCTTCTGCACCAGGTCCACGGCCAGCATGAGGCGCGGGAAGTCCACGAGGCCCGCCAGGTCGCAGCCCTGGCGCCGCCCCAGCAGCACGCGCACCTCGCGCGACGTGCGGCAGCAGCCTGCGGCGACAGGACCAACTGCGGCTTGCACAGAGCTGCGTTTCAAGTACATCACCTGCCACCGTGTCATCCAATCGGAAGCCTCAACGACACCATTATGACGTCACTGCAGTGACGTGTAAGGTCCCGGTTGGACGACACCGTAACAGCTGATCAAATGTCAGGCGCGGCGAAATAAAAATCGCAGTATAAGCCCTACCCAAGACAGCGGCCTTAGGGGCTACTGCGTACTTCTAAAAAGACCAGATTGGTGGAAGGGGATTCCGGTAGACCGCTCGGAGAGGAGAAAGTTCTTTCACATAGAGGTGAACATTTCTTATATTCTTATTTTAAACTACTGCTTTTACCTTTACTCATAATAGTGTGTAGAAGGGAAAACTAAAAATCTGGAACTCAGGAAGACTTGTGCACCTGCATACATCATATCAGACTGGTCATACACGATTGAAATTGTATATGTGAATCAATAATAATAATAATAATAATAATAATAATAATAATAATAATTATTATTATTATTATTATTATTATTATTATTATTGTTATTATTATTATTATTATTATTATTATTATTATTATTATTGTAAACGAGAGACGGGAAGAGGAAAAAGGTAGAATATATTCCGACGATGCCAGGGGAATTTTCTAGGTCATGATGCCCTAAATTGATCTCGTTGGGGAACCTGAGCTACTCAGGACACTGAAATGCGACTACGTTATGCACTTACTTCACTGAACTTTTCTCTGATGCTATGTCCTCACGGCGAATTGCACGATTTTTGTAGTAATGAACGGAAGTACAATGGGAAGGTGCTTATAATTTTACTCAGAAGCTAAACTTGAGGGTCGTTTACGTGTCGTAAATCTCCAATATGGAAGCTTTAAACAGAAGGCAAATCAATGCAGTTATATCTTAAAAGTCTTCGATTAACAATTTTTTGTTAATTGAGATGTGATGTTCTTAAACTTATTAGGGGGAGACTGACTGGTTATGACATTGGTCAATCAGCTAGACAGTGCCCTCTCTCGACTTTCTTAAGGGCCTTTCTTCTCGACCTAAGGGCAAACGGGGGTGAGGTAGACGGTGAGGTCACACGGCTCAAACAAGGCACACACTACGACGTGTGTGGTAGTGTATTGCGTGGAATGACCCGTTTGTTAGGGTACTGCTCCGGGATACACCAGGTACTGATCGGAGAGGGAGGACAAGCATTTCCTACATTATCTCTTAACCGGAATATTCGGATGCAGTACAAGAACACATGTAAAAATGTTAGTGGCTCTCTAGTAGCATTCTCTTAGTGCTCTTCTCTCCTCTGTTACTTTTGGGAGCTGCTTGCTACCAGAGCTGCATATTACGGGTTTACAAGGTACCTGGGTGCGGTCTGATTCCCTCCCGTTAACTCATGGACAGAGCGATGAACCCGCGGTCTCAACTAGGCACGCATGACAAGGCAACTCGATAAATAGGAGTACGCGAGTTGTCTCGGAGTGAGTTACATGCAATTAGAGATTTGTGCTGGTTGGCCAAACTTGGGATACGCAACAGCATAAGCTTGAGAAGAGAGCCTCTGCGAAGAGGTAGCTCTGAAGGAAAGGTATAACTAGTGGTGCTACATCAGCACATACTATCTCGCGTTATTTTAAAATTTGCCCTTTTCGAAAATTCGGAGAGTTCAACGAAAATTATACATACGCCTTTCTTTTAAGCGTGCCTTATTTTATCCGTGGAAAAAAATTGAAGAAAAAAACTGGAGCGGTTTTTGAGAAAATGTTTTTGTTTTTTATAAATTGCATTGAGTTTAAGCAGAAATTACGCAATAGCGACTCGTTTTTCCAAATATTGTAAATGACGTTTTAAAGAGCTATTTTTTAGAACAGATTTTGTTTAAGGTAAAAATCTCTATCTTAAATTTTGTAGTTTTGAAATGTTAACTTTTTGCAATTTACGAAAATGCAGAGTTCTTAATACATACGAAGAGAACATTTAAAGAAAAAGTTTCGAGTCTTTTTGGAAATAATTATTTTAATCAATTTTTAAACTGTCTATATTTCACGCAAAATTTTGCAAAATTTCTTAAATTTTAGAAAAATTAAACACATCCTTTCTTCAATGTATAGTTGTAGTAAAATGCTACAAAAACGTGAGCGTTTGCTATTTTCCAAAAATCAGAAAGTTTAACAAGAATGAGACCTACACTATTCTCTTAAGTGTTCTTTACGCTATCCAAGGACAAAGTTGAATAAAAAATTGGAACAATTTTTGAGAATATTTCGATCATGTAGTCGAGGCTTCGTGTGAAGTATCACCAAAAATCAAAATATCCGTTTGAAACAGAGAGCCTCGACTTGCTTTAAATCGATCGGGTAATATCAATTTTTAAGAAAATCGGCAGAAAAATTTAGATGCTAGCGTTTCGCCGTCAATGAATTTTTCGGTATTCAGGATTCACAAAACATGGATTCTGACAACACGTCGAAATAGAAAAAGTAATTTACTTCTTACTGGAACAAGAATATCCACTCTTTTGTTACCAGGGCCTGGCAATAAAAGTTTTTCTGTCGAAAAATCACCGTTTCCGCCGCACGATTACAAAGTTTTCTCTTCTTACGAAGCAAGGCGAGTGAGCGTGAGGTGGGGTGCGGTGGGGTGGAGGGTATTCGCACCGAGGAGGTCTGCGGCGAAGGCGCGCGCCTCGATGGAGAGGTCGGTGAAGGGCGCGCGCAGCGGAGGCATCTCCTTGGCCCACTTGCGCAGCTCCACGCACAGGCGGAACGCCTCCAGCACGGGGTCGTCGCTCGAGTGGCACAGGAAGGCCGGGTTCACCCACGCGCGGTACAGCGCCAGCCGCTCCGCGCCCGTCGCCAGCCGGTCCGTGCGCTGCCGCTCCGGCAGGCACACCTGCGCACGCCCACACCACGCCCACGCCGCGCTCACGCCCACGCCGCCAATCCACGTCACTGCAGGGCCTCGGGCCTAGGCTTCGAGTCCCGGCGGTTCGACACTAGCTAAGTAGTTAGAACAAATTCAGTCTCCCGTCACTCACTTCCAACTGGAGGAGAATTCTAGCGGCCGGCTGCTCTGATTGGTACTTTTCCGTGGTTTCGCCGATGAATACAAGGCGAATGCTGGAGCGATACCCTAACACACGGGCCACGGACCGCACATGATCTATCCTTCCTCTTCCTTGTCCTGTCCTCACCCCTTACACAGACACACACTAATATGCACTACACTACGACACATACTGGGAGACCGGTGGGGTGCTTACAGCTTGTCCCGGCTGGGGCGGTGTCCTGCTGATGGGAGATACCTGGTTAGGGAAAACTCCGCTAGCCGACGGTACGCCGGATCTCACCATCTAGCGAGGGAAGATAACCGCCACCTCCCGCTATAAAACATGCACTACACATACGTGACTAATGACCTTAGCAGTTGACGCCCGGAATCACTAATCAATAAAAAACGAGAATGGCCATGATGTGATCAAGAGGAAGAATCGCAGTCGCGTTCGGGTGTGCCCCGCAGTACCGTGACCGACGGGACGGTCTAGCTGAGTGCAGTGCTACGAACTTTGATGTGCCATCTGATGTCTCAGTCAGCGCAGTAGTGCATCCATTATTAAGCAATATTATAATTTCTTTAAATTATTAAAATTATTAATATATCGCCCCGGGCAATAACAAAATTTGCTCAACATCACGGTGACGCCATCCGTGTCGACAATAGCCTCACTGACTACTCACCTGAAGAAAGCATGGATTCATCCCAGCTCTCCATCATGTCTTTTTCACGTTATGTGAGTTTATATCAGCCTTACCCACATCAACCTCAACCCCAAATACTCTCGTCAACGCATGAAATGTCATAACGAAGAGGGATACAAGCACAAGGTAACGAAGCAATGCCGCAAGGTTCAGCGTCCTCTAGTCTCTACCCCTCGTTGCACGAGTTCTCTTCATCGCCTAAAGAAGAAAATATAGAAACCAATTCTAATGAACAATTAAATCGACAAACTTCAAAGAGATCACTTGAATATTAAGAAAACTCTTCTATTCCTGCCAAAAAATGACAAATGAACACGTATACTCAGTGCCAGTGAAAAATCCATGCCAAAGGTTACCTGATCTGATTGAAACAGAATCACATATTAATGGTCCTCCAATATGATGTCACTGATATGATAGTATTTACAGTATTTCTGAAATCAGTGCAAAAGATAAACTTTTTCATCGAACTGAAACATAACAAAGTTAAAGTACAAACTCATTCAAGTGAAGATTACAGACTGTTAATTAAATCCTTAAAAGAGAATAGAAAACAATATCACACATACTCACATCCTACATCTAAAAAACTGTCAATAGTTAAAAAAGATATCCATCAATCACTAAGTGAAAGTGATATTCTAGATTAACTAAAACAAAATTATCCTGTAGTTCAAGAGGCAGGGCTTCACAACAAAGGACTGCCAATTACTGTCCTGGCAGTAGTACTGATTAAAGAAAACAATTGGAAAGACATTAATAAACTAAACCGACTTTTCCATGCAGTCGTGCGTGTGGAAGACCGAAAACGTCGGCCAGGTCCCATCATTTGCGCGTCGTCAGGATCACTGTCATACAAAGAACTACTGCACAAGCAATATATGTGCCATATATAGAGGAATGTTATTATGACAAATGTAAAGTGTCGAGTAATTCCATACCAAAGTGTGCGAAGTGCAATGTAGAAGGTCACAGAGCTAACGCACGGTCTAATGTTTATGCTCACTATACTAAAGTTGTAGAATTAAAATAATCCAATACTAATAAATCCAACTCAACATCTAATAAAAAACATTCCGCTCTCAAGGAACTGATTTTCATTATTTATTTATTTATTTATTTTACGTCAAAAACAGTTAAAAACTGTGAGTGACATGCTATGGGGAAGTGAATTATGAGCGCGTTTTCAAAATTCTGTGATCCGTACACTAAGCCATGTACTACTTGAATTTTGAATACAGAAAAAATTAGCGTTTTTTGCAAGAATTGTAAAAAAATCTAATGTAATAAAATATTTTTTCGAGGATAAATCAGCAATAAATTTGGGCTCTTATCCAGCATGTCCTTCGTCAAGAGATAATACTTCCTGCCGCGGCAACATGGAAACGATAATTTGAATAACTATATTTCCCACTGAATTCTAGAAGACATGCACAGATAATGAAGTTACATTTATGTCCAGAAGCAAAACAAGGGGCAATTTCAGCATTTGCTCAATGGATCAGGGAAACTAGACGAAAAACCTGATCGATATGGGGGTCTTTGACCCAGAGGCTGTGATACAATACTTGCCACAGGTTGTTTAGATTTATACAGTTCAAATGGTAAATAATACATTAAATATCACTGTTAAAATTAATGTTACTTTCCTTGTGATGCTCAGTATAGTCTCTAATTATATAGAAACACTTATGTAGCAGAAATGATTTCACTTGGAATTTAAACTTTACTATAGAATTTAATCGTTATCTGGAAAAGTGTTGTAAAATAATGTACATGTATTGTATGTGATTTTTTTGTAATAAGCTGTTGATACTGTCATCTGATGAATATGATTACTTCGTCGAGTGTTATAGTGATAGACTTCGGCATTTTCTGAAAAAATATTCCCGCCCTTGAGCAAGTCATTTTTTACAAAAACCACTGATTCGTAAATAAAAAGACACGGTAATGGTAGAATTCCTAGATTAATGAAGATAGGCTTACAAGAATCACGTGGGTGGGATTTGGTTATTATTCGTACAATTCGTTTTTGTAATCTAAAAGTCTGGGAGCTATAAGATGTATTTCCCCAGAATATTATGCCATATCTCAGGCGGGAATGAACATTCGCGAAGTATACACAACGAGCAGTATGAAGGCTCACTGAATTTGAAGGAATTCTGAACATGTAGCATAATGATCTTAATTCTGTGTTCAATTCATTTAAATGGACGTTCCATTTAAGGTTTGACTGAATTGAGAGACTTAAAAATTTTGTTGCCTTAACATCAGTCAATGGTACGCCGTTCATTTTCAATGGAACACATAAATGTTTATTTGAAATGGAAAACTGCATTAAAACCGTTTTCTTTTCATTTACTATTAATTTTTTTTATTTCGGAACCAATTTTAAACATCTGATATTGTACTATTTACGGTTTCTTTATTGCAAAGAACGTTCGTGTTATCCGCAAAGAGAACATTTCTTCCGTTTTGAATCGTCGAGGGCATATCATTTACGTATAGTAAGAAGAGAACAGAGCCTAAAATCGATCCTTGGGGATCTCCACATGCAATTGGCAAAGAGTCGGAAAGGTGGGTATATAATGTTCCATCATTCCAGTGAGGTATTTCCACTCTCTGAGATCGTTGTTTGAGATACGAACGAAACCAATCTAGGGCAATACCTCAATTCCATATGAAGGTAATTTTGAAAGTAAAATGTCATGATCAATGACGTCAAAAGCTTTTGAGAGATCTAAAAATAATCCAATAGGTGCTTCAGTTTGGTTCAATGATGAGGCGACATCTTTAAAAAAAGAAAATATTACTGTTTCCGTAGATTTTGATTTTCTAAATCCATGTTGGCAATCTGAAAGCGCGTCGTGTTTACTGAGAAAGGTTTCCCGTACGTAAAAAAGTATCTTTAATTTTTTTTAAACTGACCGAAGTGAAATTGGCCGATAATTTTGAATTTCATTTTTGTTGCCTTTTTTGAAGAGCAGCTTAATCTTAGTTGTTTTGAAAATATCTGGAAACGATCTGGTGCATAAGGATGCATTAAGTATGTGAGTTAACGTATGTATATTATTAGGCGGCCAGATCTTCAACAAAGAATCCGGAAATTCATCTAAACCGGCAGAATATTTATTTTTTAGTTTACCGATTATTTTGAAAATTTCATAGGAAGAAGTTTCGGAAACGAACATCGTGTATAAAATTTTGGAGGAATTGTCTGATATTGAATTTTGTGATGGAAGACAGTAAGATCGGTGGCAATTCTCGAAAAGTATTGGTTAAAGAGACTAGCCACTTGTCGGATCATTCACATTTATAGCGTTATATTTTAAAGCTACATTCTCTACAAGGTTTCTAAATGATTTTATCGTATTTTTTATTATATTCCACACACCCATCCTTCTCTTCCATCAACTTCTCAAATCCCCCACTTCAGTCAAAATACTTCACATTCATATCCTCCCAATTTTACTCCGACCAAAATAATTTGCTTTCAGTCAAAATAATAACAACTACAATAATAATAATAATAATAATAATAATAATAATAATAATAATAATAATAATAATAATAATAATAATAATAATGCAGATAGATGGCTCGTTTCAAGTATTATTGGACCATTTAGGATATACGAGGGAGGATACCAGGAATTAAGACATTTGTATTTTATATATATATTTATTTTTAGCTTCACGTTTCGCACATTTGGTATGTGCCTTTTCAAAAGAAAAATAGAACAAGAAAGGTTAGTTTCCGGTGCATCCCATTTCAGTCTAGGTAAAGAGCATCCCGTAGAACTTCGTCTACGCAACCGACTCCCCTTTCACGTCTCTCTCCGTAATCTGGCTGATATTAGATAATGAAATAAATACTCATCCCGTAGAATGTTTAATGGGGGGGGGTCGCAGTAGCCACCCCTTCGCATCTTTTTCGTCTGAACTGGTCGCTCCTAACAACTGAAAAGCCGTATGGCTGAGCGTTGTATAACCATCTCATTCTGCAATAAATAAAAATAAATAAAATATAATTGAAGAAACGTTTACTTATTCTGAAAAATGGAAGTTTCCGGGCGAAAACGTGGCCACAAACGTGAATGGAGGAGATAAGGCATTTCAAATGATGTGGATCTCCAAGACTGAGTGAGCTCTTCTAGGCATCATATTCTTCTTAATTATCGATTAATTTACTCTATAATATCAAAAAAACTGATAATACTGATTTCAACTGATAATATACGTTGAAGAACTTTTATACATACAGTTCATAAAAGGTATGCTAACCCCCATCAATTTTAATGTCCAGTTTACGTTTAGTTTACGTTTATATTTTATTACTGTCTATTAACAATTTACTAGATGAAAGTTACTAGAAAACATCAAGTCTTCCATCAATTTAATGTCATTGCTATAAGAGTCAATTTAATAATTGCTTTAAGAATCAATTTAATGTCATTGCTATAAGAGTAACTGCTAGAAAACATCAAGTCTTCCATCAATTTAATGTCATTGCTATAAGAGAAGAGGTCTGGTAGTCCTGCATTTGAATGCATATGCGCTCTTAGAAAATTCGTTATAGTCAGGGTTCTAAGGACCGCGACTTAAGATGCCTTGCATCTTCTTCCTTTGGCGCTTCAGTTCAAAGCGAGCCTTGACCTGGCATCCGTTTTTGAACAGAGGTGAGGTTCCTTTCAAGATCGTGAGGGATGATCCATATGAATATCGGGGTCCGATCATCGTCCGGCTCTAAGGGTAGGTGACTTAATGGGGAAGGAAAAATAGCGCGCGGCCCGTAGCTCGTTCTTTAGAGTACGGCAGTCCATTGACTTAAAGCATTTTTGTTACCTGTACAATTCAACCATGTTTTTGGATCTTATATTATGCGAGGGAGAGAAATATTTTATTACTGACTATTAACAATGTACTAGATGAAAGTTACTAGAAAACATCAAGTTTTCAAATCTGCAACAGCTCAAAACAATGGTATACCATTATTTTCCCCAAACAATAGAACTTCGATTATTTTCTTAAAACTGTCATCATCGCACAATGTCTGCATTTGTACGGTTTTACAGAATTACCCCTTTCTAAGTAGACACCGAAAGAGTGCACAGCGACACTTTCAAGACCATCAGAATAACAAGTAGCGTAAAGCAGGACTGAGATATGAGAACTTCGATTATCAAACTCGAAGATGTTACATATTAAGAGCAAATATTAAGATAAGGATGGAAAATCGAATAACTGCAATTGCAAGCGAATTATTAGGCGGATATATCAGGTCTAGTCTTATCAGCACCTAAGATATTTTTCTTTATCGACTGACTCAATATTGTCGTCAGAGTACCTTGCCACTCGAGATTAAGATCCCTCCCTTCCTTGTTTCATGTCACGTAATTTGACGAACAGTAATTAGAATTACACTCTGACCCAACACTTTTATCAGAGGTGGGGTTACATTAACCAAGACACACGCTTTATTTTTACTTTATCGCTAACGCTACCGCGGTAGAGAAAAAGTTATGGAATGCTGCGCGAAAAAAACTGCGAATTTTCAGCAGAAAACTCTTATTACAGGGCCATGGTAATGAAAAAGTTGATAAATCCAGTTGCTAAATTTAGGAAAAATACTCTAACACGTCGTGTGGCTACAAGCCATGTTTTGAGGGTTCTTGATACCGAAAAATCGATTGTCGGCAAAACTTCTGTCTATCCGTCTGTGAACAACGCTAGCGGCTAAATTATTCAGCTGATTTTCGACTGAATCGACTCGCAAATTTATGTGATTACCTCTCATCGTTGTGACATGATTTAGATGTATGAAAAGCAGTTATAATGTCAAATTTGTGGTGATATTTGCATGAAAATATTTAGTTTTCGCACCAAATGTTCCACCATTTGTAATGAGTTTTACAAAAAATTAGGACTGAGGCGTATTAATTCGGAGAGAAATTAAAGTATAAATTGTATTATATAACTATTACTATAGCTGAGAAAGTACGTGCTGTTTTAGCATCAATATGTTTAATTTCGAGGAATTGCGTGAAAGTAATATTGTAAAGGACACCAATAAATTAATGAAATCAAAATGAAAAGTTAACGAAAAACAAGGAACACATATGCTCTCTTGATAATACGAGGGCGTAAAAGATATTTTCGAAGTACAGTTGTTCCTAGATCCATGCATTAATCAATAAAAACTACCATGTATCCAGTTACCTTTCTGGACATATAAATCAAAAATCACATCTGATATTCATTTATATTATAACGTGAATTTCGGTGTTAACAGCACAAACGCCTTAGTTCCCAAACAAGAAATCTTAACCTCGCCATCGGGTCTTTTCGATTAGGCGTTTGTGTTGAGATGGAATTATGATGTTGATAAGGTGATTGACAAGCGTGAAGATGGAGCCGATGATGAAACGAACGGTAAGGGAAAGGAAAAACACATGGAAACTCGCCTTGTCCACCACAAATTCCGCTGGGTTCGGATGGAGATCTAACCTCGGCCCAGCGGTAGAAGGTGAGCAGTCTGACTCCTACGCCACGGGTCGCCCACATGATGATGACGATGATGATGATGGGAAGGAAAATCGCACGCTGTCCGTGAACCGTTGTATTAGGTGTTTCTCCATAGTTCGATCACGAAGATCACCAGAGATCACGAAAATCACGGAAAAATCTAATCTGAGCAGTAGCCTATGAATGCGATTCTGGGAGGTGCCAACTCAGCAAGTAAATCCGTGGCACCTTGCCGAGGTCGAATCTTCGAACTTCTCCGTCTAAGGCGTTGCCTTTACGATGCCCACCACCGTCACTGGGACAGAGAAGTTAGCCTAAGAAGGGATCTGAACGTAACCGAAGGTTCGTCAATTATGTCAATGGGCGCAATTTCTTCCTTCCTTCGTTCGAATGCAGTTGACTTATTTGTGTATAGCTTTGACACTTACTCTTGCAATATCATCTTCTGATGAATATATACTGCGACACGAGAAATAATTATTCAAATTAGGACGAGCCGTGCTATTGCGCATCTTTAAAATAGAATATATTTGACTCTTATTCGTTTACACTTTTTCCAAACAATATATTTAACATTATTTTGGTGAAGTATTATGTCTATGTTAAACCCGAGTCTTGACTGCGAGGTGCGTACGTTTACTGCATGATTCATGACCACTAAAAGACGTCTTTACTGCAGCCATCAACAATCATTTACGAAGAGGCGTGACTGAACAGTCGTCGCGGCGGAGGGATACTTCTCTGAAGCAACATACTGATCACTTGTTTTCCAAACTCTTTGGCCCTAAGCTCGTAGCTCGACTATAAGGCTACGATCACAGAGCAGTTTTTTTTAATATTCTCGCGCCATCCAAATTTTTTTAAAAAAAAGTGCTGAGATACATTCGCAAATATTCAAAAAGCTTTCGCTACTGACGCAAGAATTACGGGGAAAGGGAGTAAAATTTATCACTTTTCTCACAAGCTACGAAAATTTAATTGGCCCTCGTATTTCGCTCTATTTCAATAAGAACGAACTTCAAAATCGGGCTCGTTTCCATTAGCACGATCTTCTTTCCAGCCATACTTGTTTTCATGCGGTGTGCTTCTCTGAAATATTCCAGAAAACAAGCTGAGGAACGATGAATATTCGGACGGAATTCGGATGCAACATTCGGGTGAAGTAAACCGTCCGAATTCGGTCGCAGTCGTCTGGTAACGAGCGCCCGATATACCGGCTGCCCTGTGACTATAGCCTACACTTCGATTAAATCAGTTCGTCCTTTCGCATTCGTTTGTTTGCAGTTGGCTAACTTGTAATTGGCTTCGACGCTTCCTTTTGTGATGTCCTCGTCCGACAACAATATAGTGCACCGCGAGAAATAAATGAAATTAGGAAGTGTTATGTGCTCTTCCGTAAAAATTCTTTTTTATAAACATTACATTAATTTACTTTTTGTGTGATAAATATTATGTTTATTTTAAAACCGACACTTGAATGCGAGATGCGTACCGATGCACGTGGTTCCGGTCTTCGTGCTGTTGTGTGGCGAGCTGTGATCGAGAGCTTTCTATTTACATTCGTGGCAGTTTTCTTTTACTGTTTGTGAGAGCATGTTAAGAGATTTTCCACATACGTACTTAAATGTAAATATTTTCCGAACTCGCGTACGTACATATATTTAAGCGAAACTCTTAGACTTCTGCATAGGGATGTTTTCACAGGAGCCATTAGCACTTTACGAAGGGGCGTGACTGAACAGCTGTCGCGGCGGGGGGATACTTCCCTGAAATGCATGTGATGTTCACTTGTTTTCACGAACTGTCACTTTGGCTCATCCTTAGGAAAATCGTTCTGTATATGGCGCGCGAAGCGTCGCACCTCGGCGCATGTGCAGGAGGGCCCGTGCGGGCGCTGCAGCTCGTGTCCGCGCGCCAGCAGCAGCGCGATGGCGTCGTAGTGGCCCTTCTGCGCCGCCAGCAGCAGCGGCGTGGTGCCGTCGGGGAAGTCGGGGCTGCCCGCGCAGCCGGCGAACTCGCGCTCCGCCCCCGCCGCGCCCAGCCGCTCCAGCAGCAGCTCCAGCAGGCGCGTGTTGCCCGCCTGCGCCGCGTGCAGCGCGCAGTCGCCCACCTCCGTCTCCTCCAGCTCCAGCAGCGCCTCCGTCATGGCCTCGTCGCCCGCGCGCACCGCGATGTGCAGCGCCGACAGACCCTGCGCCCACGCAAGGGGGCATTTTCAAACTAACCAAATATGGATCATCTTTTAGTTTTATGATTCTTTAACCTTCATTAACTGCATGTTATTTAGATAGTTAAAAAATTAACACACAAACTAAAATATACAAACTAAGGAGATCTTCACTCATAATCATTCGTAATAAAAGACTCGTAAAACCTTGTACAGTATGTATAAGGATAAATGTTACAAAATTCTAGGGGATGTAAGGACGACAAAGATGATCACTTTTAGTTTCTCGCCTACTAAGTACTTACGAAGTAAAGGAAGATTGTAATACAATACTTCGGCAAATATCAGTGAGATTTCGACCAAAAACCTCGTATTTTGAAGCCCTGATATCAAAAAAGTCAACAAATATTGTTTAGTAAATTACTTCGTATGCATTGTGTAGTTAGAATCCACGTTTTTCTTCATACCGAAAAATTGATTAATGGAAACACGTTCGTTAGGCTTTGCTCGACACTTGCGCCTAAACCGTTCACACAATTCTCTCTTAAATTTAATATTTCCCAAACGATCTAGCCCATCTCAAGACCCTGCGAATTTGAAACGGGTATTTTGATTTAGGAGGGTACTTGAGATAAAACCTCAACTTTTTAAAATTTTTATTCAAAATGGCTCTAAATATTTTGATTAACCTCTTTCTGCGGATAACGCAAAGAAAACTTTAAAATGGCGTAGTTCTCATTCCTGTTGAACGCTCTAAATTTCGAAAAAAATTCAAACGTCCAAATTTTAATCTGCACTTTCTACAACATTAAAAACTCAAGTTTACTGCAAAAATGAACTCGAAGTTGCGCTGTTTCAGAAACGCTCAAATGCCATTTTCTCAAAAATGGCTCCAATTTTTTCTTTGAACGTTTGGGTTCAGATAGTGCTAAATTCACTTAATAATATGCCATTCATATCATTTTAATTAATACTTTGAGGTTATTCAAAATTACACAATACATTTTTTAAATAATTCTCACGTCGTTAATATACATTATGGACGTTTTTATACGTAATATGCTTTTGTGAGTAAAAGTGCTTTAAATGATTTCCAATGAAGTTTCTCGAAAACTCGAAAGTTTTCTGAGCAAATGATCTTAAAATTCAGCACGCTCAAACGAACTATTCTAAAAAAACGGCTTCAATTTTTCATCGAAAATTTGCATTCTGGACCATGTATTCTATAACATATATAACAATTCTATAACCATGTATTCTATTCTATAAAACTTTTAACTTCTTATTTCACTTGAACATATGAAAATATGTCCTTTGGGCGGCAATAGAGGGCGCCTGCGAAAAGGACGGGGCAAAAGAGAAAAGCTAGCTCATACTAAAGAGATTAGAAATCTAGAGAAGAGAAATCTAGGTTCGGAGGCAATTTTTCATACGTTGGTCGTCGGCAAGTCCCGTTCTGAAGCTGTCAAAGGGACGTCGTTCCCCCGCCAAACACTAAAGCATGATGGGTTGCCTACTAATCAGGGGAAAATGACGTGCGCCTTTGTTATGTAAACTTCTTTTGTCAATGAAGACATGTTTATTATTAAAAAGTGATTTCTTGAACCTCGTACACTTTCTCAGAGTTTATAAGATATAATCTGCCCAACACGTTATAACGGCCATTTCGAGAATAAAATATCAGTGTATGTGTGTTCTGCACAATATACCATTTTACGCAGACGTATTTCGTTATTGCACAGCAACAATTTCCTTTGTATGAGATAGTATTATGTAAGCTTACTGATAGGCATCGCAGAAACTTTACAGTGATAGATTATAAACGACGAAAAATGCAAATTAATGTACAGAACACTCCCTCTTAACCGACCAAATTTTTCAACCGACTACAGCTTCAAACCGGCCGCGTTATTTCCCACCTGATGATGGTTGGTGAAAAAAGTGGTCAGCTTTGGCCACTGTATATGCCCTAGAAGTGTGCGACATTTATTCTGACCCCCTGCAAAAAAAAATCGAATAAGCTCGAAACAATAAACGCAGTTGAGGCGCGTGTCACCTGGTAGTCGACGCAGTTGATGTTGAAGTCGGAGTGGTGGTCGAGGAAGTCCCTGACGGGGCCCACGTCGCCCGCCGCCACCAGCTCGAAGAAGCGCCGCTCCCACTCCTCCAGCGACGGCAGCAGCACCGACGACCGCGTGTGCAGCCGCTCCTGCGCCCCGCCCCCGCGCCCCACCTGCGCCCCGCCCCGCGACCCTTCACAATGTGCACGCTTAAACATTTTAAGGTAGCTCTCGACCTCAAAATTATGAAAATTTTAGGGGTTTTCAATTTTTATTGAGGCGTATGCTTGGTTATATTCTCTTTTAATTCATTCAAACCACTTCTTTCTACATTTCTTAGTTTTGGAGAAAAAAAGTTGAAGCAATGTCAACTGTTAACCCCTTAGTGAGTAAATGTCAGATGCATTTTCCCGAATTCGGAATTTTCAGCACATTCGTACTTATCAAACATCATAAATCATAAACTATAAAAGATAATAATATAATTATTTTTGCAGCATGTAACCCAAGATTTGTTCTAGTGAAAGAACTAAAACAGTTAATGTGTCACTAAAAGTTTCAGTTACATGAACTGAAATGTCCAGAATAAATTTATAAAATATTGTTTTTTCTCAAATAATCAAATCCTGTCTCTTAAGCTTTCACAGTACCTTCACCATTCTAGTTCATTCAGTAGAATAGACAATTGTAATTAATGTAAAAAATAATTATCAAAATATATCAGTTTGTTGAAAAGTTATGCTATTTGAAGTAAAAACCCGCATTTTGTCCAATTATTTGTCAACAAATAGAGATTTTCAAATTTTTTGTTCTCTAAAAGCATAAAGAAATCAGATAAACAAGGAAACAAAAAACACAACAACAAAAATTCTAGATTTTTTTGTTCAGTAAAGAGCTATCTTAAACCCGCATTCAGTTTTACTTGCCCGGGCATTTATTTATTATATTCATCTATTCAGATAGTGAAAAGGAATGAATTTTGCCTGTAGTGCATCCTCGCTCTGGATGGCCCTGCTTTACGCTGAACTGCCCCAATCCACCCTGCTGCTTTCCCCACTCCTCGCCCTGTGCTGCCTCGCCTGCCGCGCTCTTTCCCGCTTTACCCTGCCACGTCCACTACGATCAGCGTTGCCACCTTTAAAAAACTTACTTATTAATTCAAAGGTATTGTGAAAACACGCAATCCTATGTGCACACCGATGTGGCAAAACCGCTCCACGAAAGAAGCCATGAAATATGTCGGATGACAAGTCAGTGATCCAAAAGATTGAATATTACACCAAAGTTTCAATCAAGGCGAGAAGATATTACACGTCGCCCAGTAATTACATTTCTATATGTTAATATTGAGAAAGTAAAAAAATCTAGTGTGCCCTTTAGGAGCTATTTTATCTATCAGATGACCGGATGAAGAGACAGAGTCGTTTTCGGAAAAAATTCCTTTGTGAAGTATCCTAAAATGTGAATTTCCGATAAATTCTCGACGTTTTGTTTTACTGCTTCCTTCCTCCAACGATTCAATCGGGCAAGGAGCACCACCACGCTCTCTCAACAGAGGATCCTGAGCGCTACAACATTCGTGACTGTTCTGTCCGCAGACCAGGAACGATGGTCGATCGCTGAACGGCTGTTCGCTGATAGAGCTAACCGCCAAACCTTCTAGGACCTAACCTAAGAGAGCGAGAGTGTCAACGCCAACCATAATTATTTTCATAAGTGTCAATGACACGCCAGTCTGCTCATTTCTATTCTGACACGGAATTGTACAACGCTCACGATCTAAGGCATCGGCCCGGCATTCAGGCTTGCTGTCCATGCACTACCACGGTTTTCCTACAGAAGAGGCAAGCACCTCGCCCCTCTAAGTCGCTTTGCCTTTGTAGCAGGCAGGCCCTGCTGCTAGATTTACTTGTACCCCTGCTTCATAGCACCAGCATCGCTGTGTAGTTTACGTCGTCTGTTGATAATAAACTCTTTCGTGTGAAACCAATCTCTTGAGACTTCTTCAGAGATAAACCAAAGAACTTTCTGTAGACAAGGCTCCAGAAGGCACACCTCACGCACCCTGAGGTAATCCTTGCTCTGTCGTTCGTCGCCGTCGCCGTCGTCTTCCTGCTCGTCGTCACCCTCGTCGTACTCGTCGAGGCGCTCGTAGCCGCTGCGGTGGGCGTCCCGGCGGGTGCTGCGGCGCTGGCGCTCGGCGTCCCGGCGCCCGCCCCCGCCCCCGGCCCGGGCGCCGCCCGTCCGCGCGCTTCGCCCCCGTCGCCCCGACTCGCCCTCGCTCAGGCCGCGGAAGCTGGCCAGCTTGGCCGGCGCGCGGCTCGCCGCCCATGCCGATAGCTCAGCCGGCGACGCGGCCCCGTCCGACGGGCTGCCCCTGCGAGACGCCCGCCGTTTTTCAAATTTACCCTCTCCAGTTACCCTGGAGAGTCGGGAATTTATTTAATGTACGGAATACAAATAAATGCTGCAGCCTTATCGGCTTTTGCAGCTTCGTGTGGGCTTGCAACTTAAACATACTACTTAAAAACTAGTTTAAAATTAACTTATAACTGCTAACAGTGCTACTTCGGGTTCTTTGGTGATAAACAATTGATTTTTAATAATTTCTTGGTTAGATAGTCCGCCGTGGCGCCGCGCCAACATTTGAGAAACAGCTCAAGTAGCTTACTACAAACTATAGCAGGTAAGCACCTTCGCAAGGCTGTAAGGGACGGTTAGCTAAAGATGTGGATGAAGGAAATGTGTATGGAATACGATGTATAGTTATTGGTGCCGATATAAAAAGTTGTACGTGTCCCGCTAATTGAGTTAAGTTAGCTTAGAAAAAAATTGTTTTCTTTTATTGTTTTTTAAATTAACCAAAAATATTTTTTGAAATATTTCTTATATCGTCAATGTGTACTTTACGGGCATTTCTTATACATTATCGTATTTGTGAGTATAGTTACCTCTAATACTTTTTTGTAAATAATTGTTCGCCAAGTGATACAAGGTAATGTGTATCAGCTGCATTTCCGACGGCCCTTTTGACCTTGAATGACGGCATGTTTTCTTAAGCATTTCCTTTCTCGAGCATCTGATATGCAGTGACGCATCGAAGTGATCTTTGTTTTCCGGTGTCATGATCTTCATGCTCAGTTTGGATCTCCCAGGAGTCTTCAGTCGTTAGTAAATCCACTTCCTACGTTATGTGTCTCTTTTCACTGCCTCCTTTCCTTTATGTCAAAAGAATGAAAAGATATAAAAATGCCCAACGATAGTTAGGATTTGCACAGATATTCTAAATCACCACGATTTTGGGCAAGATATTTCGTCGATAACGGTGTATTTAGGATAATACGTGAAATCATAAATTGCTATAATAGTGTCTCTAACGCAATTAAGTTATAGTGTGAATGACACATTGTAGAGGTTTCTTTTCAAAGAAGAGAACATTAGTAGAATTAATATGATCAGTTAATATATCAAATGTTACCAAAAGCTCCCTTTTTTCATAATTCAATTTTTAAAAAAATAGTGTAGGACAAGGAAGAGGGTATAGATTCCAGAGCACAGGAAAAGGTGCGCAGGTGCTACTTTACGGTCATAACGATTGTTCACTTTTTATACGTTAAGTAAATCAATGAACCAAGGAAGTCAAAAACTCTCTTAAATCACATTTCCCTCTAAAAAAATTCTTTAGCCTTTAAATCCGATATATATTTTTAAAGCAGCGGTTTTGAATTTCGTTGCAATATTTGTATTCAGCAACTTCGAAAACAGAACTTCACGTATTACCATATTTTTTCGTGCAATACCTTCACTTTCAAGCTTCAATTTCGAATTTAATATTTAATTTCGATATTCGTCATCAGCGACCACGAGAACCATTCTATCAATCGTTTTACACATATTGGGTTCATTTTTATGAGTCAGTTAGCCATTTCGAACCCGCCACTTTGAATTTTGAAATTTCATTTCATGATATTCAAATTCAGCGACCTCAAAAACCCTTTGATACCAATTTT
The DNA here is from genome assembly GCA_011170035.1 of Teleogryllus occipitalis. Classification (NCBI taxonomy): domain Eukaryota; kingdom Metazoa; phylum Arthropoda; class Insecta; order Orthoptera; family Gryllidae; genus Teleogryllus; species Teleogryllus occipitalis. The sequence goes on along the minus strand of BLKR01000322.1, from coordinate 463,824 downwards.
TACGCCAATCCACTGGCATTTGCAATTATGACCACGTTTTAGGCCCGATTCAACCAGTGTGCGGCGTTGCAATGGGCATACCAAATAAGGACCTTTATGGACCTTGCGCTCCCGATTCAATATTTCAATCATTATATCAGATACTTATTAACAGTCTTTTGAAAAGCATTTGAATATTTGCAAGAATTCTTTAACTACAGAACTATATAAAAACTCCAATACATGTTCTAGACAAAATAATACCATTATTATCACTTACTAAATTGTATGTTACCAAGAGATGTGTCAATCGCCATGTTAGCCAGTAATTTAAACATAAATAAAAAAAATAATGTGCGTATGTCTGTCGCATGTAGACGCAAAAACGAGTCGACCGATTTCGCTAAAATTTTTATACTTTGTTCTTATTAGTATGGGGGGGTATTTAAGACAGGTTTGAATTGCATCGGGCATGTGCAGGCGTTTTTCATGGTGACTCGCTCTGTCTCAAGCGCCCCTCAACAGCCACACTATGGCAACCCGCCGCACCGTCAAGTATTAAGCGCGTGTTGGCTGTATATTCTGCCCCTGCGATTGTGAAATATCGACCGGAATGTTAATCCCCAATATTACTTAAACGTTATCTCGGGCAAGTAAATCAAATTTCTCCTAGATGGTGTCATAGCGAAGGCATGCCCAAACTTGAGGGAGAACGTTTTAACGGTAGGATACTTGACAACCGCGACCAAACCAGGATGTAGAACAAACCCGTACTTGTGAGAAAGTCTTGCAACTATTAAAAGTTTTACGGAGCGTAGCGAAAAACGTGATTAATAATCACGTGACCAGTAGCGTGTGAAGTGTAAAAAGAGTTTTTGCACGATTAGGTCAAAATGAAAGTCGTTCTCAACTGTGGAACCAGAGTGTGCACTAAATTCCCATAATGCTACATCCTCTTCATTCGCATTTGTCCGTCTAGAGTTGCCCACCATCAATTGATCTGAATATATAGTTACATAATCTATATCTATATATAAATAAAAGGGAATGTGCGTATGTACGCCGATTATAGACGCAAAAACTACTAGACCAATTTCACACAATAGAAATTTTCACTTTGTGCCTATTAGTATCGGGAGTATTTAAAGAGGGTTTTGAATTAAATCGGGCATGTGGGAGCGTTGTTTCTGCAAAGTTAATCGACGAGGTGATCTCTACGCCGTTCCCAGAGAACCTGGCTTGAAATGCAATCTAAGGATATCGTTTTGAACTGAACGCCTCCCTTGGACTCATATCGAATAAAATCGAAGTTGCGATCTAGAAAGCAGGAAGTACGAAAAATATATGGCGGTGCACATTTGAGAAAGTATTTCGATTATTAAAGAGTAGAGTAATATAGTACGAAAAAATTGTCCTCCAAACTTGTTGTTAGATGAGTCAGCAGCGCCAATTAATTCTGACTTTATCGTTAATTTTAATACATAATACAATAAAATCAATACAAATTGTTTTCATTGTATTTTTTCCTTTTTTGTAGATGGGGATCGCAAGCTTGAATAAATTTATTTAGAAGGTGAAGCGCGCGTTACAGTTGCGTTGCAGGGCAAAGCGGTATTCAGAAAGTTCGAAATTTGCGGTACGTAATTTACCTTATCCAGGGTTAGGTGCTGTACTATCCGGCAAGGTTTCGGAAGCTGTTGCGATCCCGAAAACGTAACCGATTTCCTTGAGATATATGCGGTACCTGATGTTAACGACAATGACATGCAGGTATATTGGTCACCAGCTTTCAAAAGATACGTAGCGAGTTATAAAGATGTATAAGATGGTCCAGGAAATTATGTAACAATTGTTTCAGTTGTAAGAGTGGTTAGGTCTATCAACACAATGCAATTACATAACTAACCAAGGAACGGGGTTTGAGGAAGATTCCCATTCAAATGTACAGGGGTATGTTTCTATTACGCTTAACGTTATTCCACATGCCTAAATGTGTGACATAGGATGGTCTGAGATGACTTGTGCAAGATATTTCTTTTTTTAAATTTATTTCACCCGAGCAGTGGGTAAACCACTTTGCAGGTCTGAAATTGGATACAAACACTAAACAAATAATACAATATGAACTGAAAAGCACCGAGGTACTTGCAAATTAAACTAACTTGAACCACTTTTATCTGTGAGAGGGAATTCCCTATGGGAACCTCATTTATTAGGATTTTATGCACAGGGCAGTGGTGTGAAGGGAGTGGGAAAGGGGGAGGGGGAGTGAGCTTAGGACTACGTGTTTATGATGGTTACGGAGGTCTGAATTGATCTTTGGGAAGGCGTGATTTGATTCCGGTTGGACCATTAATAGATTTTCCCAGGTGGTAGAGTCTGGCACCGGGAACTAGGTTTAGGTTGGCGAAGAATTTTGTTGATAATGTTGAAATGTGCTGAGAGTAATGGTATCCATGTTCAATTCTGTGGAGTTTTTTGTTGGATACATACCATGGGGCGTTAACCGACGTTTGGAGGATTTTATTTTGAAAAACTTGAATTCCTTTTAGGTTTGTGCAGCACCGCCCCACACAGGACAGGCATGTTGGTCTTAATGCAGTTTTATAAATATGCAGGGTTATGTCAGTTTGCAGCGCCGATTTACGGTTTATAAAAGGATATAGTTTGAAGAGTGCAGTATACGTTTTGCTCAGCATCGGCTGAGCAAATGATGGGTAATGTGCGGTTTCCATGTGAGACGAGTGTTTAGGATGGCTCCTAGGTATTTTACGGGCTTGTTGGATGGGAGCCAAGGAACTGGGGAATTTCTTATTGTGATAGTTGGAGAGTTGTCTATTTTTTTAGAGTGAAGATTTTTACTTTGCATTTTTCTGCGTTTCAGTGCAGGCGCCATTTTGCTGCTCAGTCAGAGAAAGTGTTGATGGCTGATTGTAAATTGTTGATTGCTACTGAAAGATCTTGGTGTGTAGAGAATATCGCGGTGTCATCTGCATGTGGACCGGATGTGGAACTTGGACCGGATGTGGACCGGATCTGCACCGGATGTGGAACTTGGTATATCTGCTGTGAACAAATTGAAGAGGGTCGGGGAGAGAGATGAACCTTGAGATACCCCGGCCTGAATTATCTTAGGGGAGGAGAGGAATCTATTCGCACCGAAAAGCTTCTATTTTCGATAAAGCTGCTTGACAAGAGAAAGATCTTGACAAGATAATCGGGAGTACCGTAATTCCTTAATTTGTAGAACAGACCTGTGTACCAGCCTTTGTCAAAGGCACTAGCAAAGTCTAAAAAGACTGCAGAGCAATATTGCTCATTTTGAAATGCTTGACCTATGGTTTCTACTATTCTGAGAAGCTGGTGGATGGTCGAGTGAAGAGAGCGGAATCCGAATTGAAAAGGAGGGATAGCTTTCGTATTTTGAAGAAATTTATCAAGTCTGATCAGTTTCTTGAAAATTTTAGACAGAGTGGGTAAAAGGCTTATGGGTAACTAGAGGGATGTTTCTGGAATTTTTTAGGTTTTAATATTGGGATTACAATGGATTTTTTCAGCTTGCCGGGAAATAGCCTAATCAGAGGCAGCTGTTGAAGATGGCAGTTAGGTAAGCAATGGAATGAGGAGTTAAATGCTCTAGAATTATGTTGGGGATGCCGTCCATTCCTGGAGAAGATTTGTTTTTTGTATTCTTAATTATTTGTTTGACATTAGAGGGAGAGATATAGATAATTGGTAATGGAGCAGTATGGTATGGGGATCTTAAAAAAGCTCCTCTACAATGTTTTGGAAATTCAAATCTGTAGAAATATTGGGATAAAAAGCATATTTGAAATGGTTGGCAAGCATTTCTAATTTGTCTGTTTCCGTGTAAGCAATATCAGAATTGGCTTTGGGATTGCTTGATTGGGGTGGGTGAAATGATGACAGAGTTTCCACAAAATATTGGAATTTTTATCAATGTTTAGAAGTAGTTCTTGGAAGTTTTGATAGCGAAATTTATTTAACTCTTCGTGAATCTTATGCGTTATCTGATTTAAAGCGGTTTCCAATTGAGGTAGCTGGAGTGTTTGCCATTGTCGTCTTATATATCGCTTTTGTCTAATAAGATTCAGGATGTTGGGTGGAAGGAAAATTGGTGGTGGGGGGTGCCTCTGTTGGTTGTAATTAGGAGTATCTGTATTTATTGCAGAGCCGATGGTGTTGCCGAGATAGCTGAATCGATTTGATCTGAGGTTTTTAAGGTGATAATGGGGTGGATGTAGAAAGATATTCTTCGAATAGTTTCCTGTTGATATTCTTATGAATATGAGGATTGGAGTGATTAGATACTATGAGATCAGCGTCACAGGAGAGAAGCACCGGGCAGTAGTCTGAGTTTGATTCTGCTAGAACAGATTGGAATAACGGTTTCGTATTTTTTTTTTTTTTTTTTTTTTTTTTTTGCAAACTGCAATATCTAGGATATCTGGAAGGATGCGGCGATTATACGGATAATGCGAAGGTTCCGGTAGAGCAGAGATAATTAAATTATTATTGATAGTATATCTGAGAAAAAAATTTCCATTCGGGGTGCATGTTTTGCATCCCCATGCGGTATGTTTGGCGTTGAAGACGCCTATGGCTATGGTAGTAGTTGGGTTTGAAAACAGAATGTTAAGGTGTTTGTTTCAGGGGAATATTAGAAGGCTTATATACTGCAATTAATGTGATTGGTGTACCGTGTGACTGATGTAGCGCTATTGCTATATTTTCAAGTCCTGGGGTGATAAACGGTGGCAGAGGATCGTGTCGAATCCGTTTTTTAATGAAAATTGCTACTCCTCCTGCTGCAGTTCGAGGTCTGTCAGATCTGTAAGTCAACTAACCCGGAACATTAACCTTATCTTTGGGTGTAAGGTGCGTTCCATTTATATTCCAGTTTAGGAGAGTGAGAGACGTTAATTTACTTTGAGACATGTTCTTAATTGTTTTGAGTATTATTTATCTGAGATAAATATGGATATGACGCAAGCGCTATTTGAATTTGGTTGTTGATTATGGGAATGAGAACTTTGATGACTTGGTTTATTATTTCTGAGATTATATCAGGGTGTAGGGATGTGTTATGGTGGGAGGGAGGAGTGGGTGTGCAGAGTTTGTTTATGGGTGTTGTGAATAAGATGGAATAATATATTGTTGAGGAGGAGGTGAAAGGTTTCGAGGGAACGGAGGAGGAAGGGATTGTTGGGGAGGGATATTAGACTGACTATAGTAGGCACTAGCGTGAAGTGGTGGAAGTGAGGAGGGGGAGGGGGAAGGAAATTATTAACTGCCTGTGAATAAAGATAGTTAGATGAAGTTCTTTGCATGAATGCTTCTTGTCTTCTTTGGAAATATTCACATTTGCGTGATGACGCTAGATGAGCTTTGTTACAATTTACGCAAATGGGATTAAGTTGGGGGTTTAAATTGCATTGACCCGGTTCATGGGAGTTGGCGCATCTTACACATTTTGAGATTTTCTTACAATAATTTTTAGTGTGTCCGAAGTCCTGACATCTTTTGCATCTCACAATAAATGAATTACGGCGTCTGAGTTCAACTGAAACCACGGCACAGAAAAGTCTATTGATGCTAAATAGTTTTTCAAAGGTTGATCTGTCATTCACTAAAACTGCACATAATGGCATGGGAGATTTATCAGTTCTTAACAAGCGGGTTACTTTGACGTTCAGAATATTAGCCTTACTAAGTTCTTCTTCATTAATTTCACCTTCTTCGTAGTCTATCGGCACTCCACGAATAACTGCACTAAAGGTGTTGGCTGAAGGGTCTCTGAACGTGTGATATAGACACTTATTCTGATCAAGAAAATGAATAGTTTTTCTGAATTACCTTTTATTTGTGTGATTAAGTTTTCTCGGAGGTTAATTTACTAACAAGTTCTTTATAGTTTGTAACTTCGTGAATAAATATTGGATGTGGCTTTTTGATCACAAGCTCTTTTGCGTATGACGAAATTTGGGGATTTTCCTCGCGGTCATCGTCTGTCTGATGCCCCAGAGGGGCAAATCTGTTCTTTGTTGGTAAATCCAACGCTGGATACACTGGTACGCTGGGGTGAGAATTAGCCTTGCGTTTGGCGTCAGTTACCTGGAGGTTGTCAAGACTGCGTTTCCTTGGGTCTGACCTTAGTACTTGAATGTTGCTGTTGGCGGTTGAGTTCAGATAGAGTTGATGTAGATACACTGCAGAGACATCTGAGATGGGATACCCCCCTAGGAGGGCTTGGATTTGAGCACTATGTAGTACTGTGGAAACTTTTGAGCACAAATAGATATAACCACTGCACTGAATAAGTAAACACTATTTGATAGAGACTGACTGTTCGTGCAGAAGTGCAAGCACCTCTGCGGTCGGCGCAGGATCGACACTGAGTAAAGAAACTTCGCTGGTCGGCGCTAATTGAGCTGCACGGTGTGGAGCGATCCGTACAGTACGACGGTCGATTATTTTATTTGTACACCTAAAAGTCTCTTATTTTATTTGTACTCCTAAAATTAACTTTCATAGGAAGGAATTGTTTCGGATTCTGGAGTAGCCGAGATCTTGTTGCCTCATGTCCCTCTTAGTGCATCACATCGTTTCTACAAATTTACAATGCGATTGTTCTGATTTGCTACTTCACAAAAGCTAATTTGACTTTGTTTTCAGTAATTTTGCATAACTTTATTAAAATTTCTTAATTTCCGTAACTCTAACACTTATTATGGGTTGCATGGAAGACGTCAGCTTCTCGTAACTTCACTTAACATGTTCTGAAAATTACTTCATAGGAACGCTTCCCACCAAAAAAACCTCTGCCGCCTCCCGCTACACTTGAGCACTGATTAACGCAATGGACAGATTGATTCCCAAATACTCGTAGTTTCCTCTTTCTAGAACTGGCAGAACCTGTAGATTTGGTGAAAAGTGAGTTCAGCCTTAAAGTAAAAAATGGAACATGGCAAATTTCTCAGAGGTCCAAGAAGTCTTCGTAACTCGATGACGAAATAGACCAGTTTATAGTAGTCTACAAGAAGCATGAATATGATCATATCTCAATCCATTTATTCCCTAATCAAGAAATCTACTCTTGAATCAGATTAGGGGCATCACAAAACTGCTGTTGCGCCACTATCAGTGAGCTGCTTAGTTTCCTAGCCAACGTCCACAAGCGTACCTGCCGGCGTCCGTGGGAGAGAGAATGGTGCGCAGCTGGCGGTCGCGTCTGGGCGACACGGGAGGCGACGGTGACAGGATCTCCTCAAAGCTGATGGAGGCGGAGGTCGGGTCAGAACTGCCGGAGGGCAGCGTGGGCACCGACGACGGCGTGAGCGGCGACCCGGGCGACGGCAGCTCCCTCGCCGGGGACAGCATCTCCCTCTGCCACGTCATGGCGCGCACCCGACCTCGGCGAGCAGCATGAAGCCCCTCACCCAACGCGAGCGTTTGCTCAGTGGCGTCACCCGGCAGCGAAACCGGCGCTATTGTTGAGCGCGCGGACTGTTTCTCTGAGCCGTTTACTTCCATCTTTCCAGCAAACGTAGCTTCACCATGCGCAAGTTTGTGTTTTCTCTTTTTTTTTCTTTTGCTTGTTGCGGCAGGTATAGAGCCCGGGGGCAATCGTTTTGCCAGCAGTACTATAAAATCCAAATTTGTACTTCGTATTCCCATGCAAATAGGTTTTCGCTTATTCGAGAACGAACATATCTAGTTTGGAAAGGTTGTCAAAACGTATCAAAACTAGTTAGCACCTTTACACATAATAAACTTGGTACTTATACTTGTTGGCATATAATAAAACATACACAAGGGTGGTTAAACAAGAACAAAAAATATAGTAAGCCAAAGTTAAAATGAAGGGAAGTGAAAAAAGCAGATCAGTGAATATCTTAAGAGTTGATTTTCTGTTCGAATTTCTTTTAAGATATTTAGTAAAATCATGGATTTAACACACAGAGAAGATACTCATAAAGGTGCTTTCACGAGGATGTCACACGGGAGGTGAGATATCTCTCAGACAGAGCTTCGTAGTTGATTTTTCTATTTTCTTTTGTAATTCTTGGTTCGTTTTTATAAAACATTTCAACAAACAGTCAATAAATAACAATTCACATGCATGTAATCAGAAATACCAATTCAACATTTTTATCTATTGGGAAAAATATGAGGAATGAGAGTCCTTTGCAATCCTTTTTGCTTATCTTCAAATAACAAGAGTCAAATATACAAATGCATACAAAATGTCACACAAAAAATTAATTAAAAATGCAAAATAAACTTCAAAATATAAGAAATCCTTTCAAAGTAAAAACAAAGTTGGTCTTACAGTCTTTCGATTCAACAATGACTTTACACAAGAAATGATTTGTTCAATCAAGTCATTTCCACCGGCAAAGGTGGAATGACTTACGGCATCAAGTGATGTCACCAGGGCCGGCGATGGGTGTTAAGTCCGAGTGGGTACTTCACCCGGGTTGGGGTCCTCCCTCCCCTCTTCATCATCCACCGAAATTGAACACAAAGGGGAAAACACAAAACAAATTTTTTCGATTTTTTCATATCGATTTTGTCGGTCATGACAAATGGAAATAGTGTTGAGCCGATCTTGCAACAGTTGATCGCATATATGTGAAGTCTACGCAATACCGAGAAACTTCGGGAACTATACCCACTCGGAATTTTTGTGTGGGTATAGCTCATCACCACACCCACATTATCCGCCGGCCTGGTTACTTTAGTGCTTCTGACCGGAAGATCCTAGGGTTCGAGTTCCGACAGTGGCAGGATTTTCTATACTAACGACATAGCTGGATCGAGTTCAGCCGCTGCCTGGAGGAGAATTCTAGCGGCCGACTGCTCTGATCGATAGTTTTCGGTGCTTTTTTATCAACACCAGGCGAATGCTGGAACAGTACCCTAAACGAACTGCACACAATCTTTCCTTTCCCTTCTTTGTTATATCCTCATCCCTTCCTTACGAACTCCCAACACTTACATGCACTACACTACCGCACATGCTGATAGACTAGAGCTTAGAGCTTGCCCCGACTGAAGTGGTACCCCGCTGGTGGGAGATACCTGGTAGAAGGAAAATCTCTACCAATTCAAAGCCGACGTAGGTCGGCGCTGGATCTCGCCATCCAACGGGAAATTACCGCAGCTTCCCGATGAAAAAACATGCACTACACTTACGAGACCAATAAATTAGCAGTTGAGGCGCCCGGAATCACCAATCAAGTCACTCCCGAATCGAAACTCGGAATGTATGATTGAAATTATTTTATTACTTGTAAGTGCTCTTTTTACTTAAATCTTTCACATTTTAATTTTTTTCTTCAATTTTGCAGTGATTTGATAGAAAAAGAAACGTACATGCAGGGTTACCAGAATTTTTTCCCCCAGTTTTCCCACATTTACCCTCTTCCCAAAAAGGCATTTCAATGAAAAGGAGGGCATTTTACATTGTCATACTTCACTATATGTAGACAATGTATTTAATAATTCCAAACCATTATAGTTTTTAAGTCATATTAGCCATTGCTAAGCAGAAAGACAAACAAAACAAACTCATAATATACACTTACTAACTTTTGTTGCCTGAATAATACTTTTCATTAGAAGAAATTTCCTCTGCAAATCTGGCTAAGAAATAATACATTTATAAAATTGTAAACAGTTCAAATGCTTTCTACTGTACTTCACAGTAATGATACCTTCTATTCACTCAATATAGATTTTCATGACATGAAGTCTGTTTAATGAATTACATTACTTTAAAATTGTGAGAGTATTATTTTTAATTCAACGGACAAAATGGAGGACATTTCATGTAGGTCTAAAAGTTAAAAAGGAGGGGAAGGGCGATTTTTAAAAAGGAAGACATGTTGTCCTTTTGGAGGACAGATGGCAACTCTGTATATTAGCAAACATATTTTTAATATAACAAAGAGATTCCCTCTTGCAACATCTCTTTTCACCTCCAAAAAGAGAGTTTATGTGCAGTTTTGTGTATATTTTTAACATAAATAACATGTTCCATTTTATTGAGTATATTGTTTTCTGTCTCTTTTGAGGCCTAATGACATACCCTTCCCTAATGTATTGTTATTGTTAGTGTTAATGTTAGTATTAATGTTAGTTATTGTTATTATTATTGTTAATAATAATAATAATATTTCAAATTCACGAGTATGATGCCTAGCTCTCTCTCATTATATTAAGCTCTTTTATGTGGAAAGGAATATTTTATAGGTCCAAGGAAAATTTAAAATGATGAGGCAATAGAAACCCTGCCCTACAAGAACTCATGATATGAATTTCTTATTGTTAGGTTTCAGGAAACATCATGCCCAACCACAGAAAACATTCTGTGAATTTTACATAAGACACCTATGATATTTCCAAATTCTCTTAAAAATGGCTCCAAATTTTTTACTTAAATTTCTTGAAAGAATGGAGTGAAATACACTTACAAAGATGGCATAGCTCATAATTTTCACTGTTAACTCTTGAATTTCCAAAACTGGCCTTAGTTTGAAATTTTTTCAGTCTTCCTACAAACAGCTACAGCATTGAAAATATTTTATTCAGATGAAATTTGTTCTCCACAATCAGATCTTTAATTATTAATTATCTTTAAACAAGTAAAAAGATGATTGTGATAAATACCCTGGCAACACTGGATATTCACCCCATAAAATGAGTAATTGGTGAAAAAGTACGTTGTCTATGGAGGGCAATGTGAATAAGGTGCAATTCTTGCTAATTTCAGAATTAACTGTTAAATATTTAGTTTTTCAAAATGTGTGGATAAACTTTGCGGTAGGAAATTTTTTTAAGCATACTTCAGATTATGGCTGGATGAAGCCAATAGCCCACACAAGGTGGTTGAGGTGTGTGATATAAAAAAGTTAACAAGAAAAAATATTTTCTGGACTATAAAGTTGTTTCCCTATTTTTTGGTAGGAAATACTTTCACTTACATTTACTCATCTCCGAGTGTGCCAATGGCTCCACCCAAGAAAGCTCACAGTCATTGCTTTAAAAAAATTGTTAAAAAGTCACCAAGCAAATTAAAACTTTAATTGTGAAGTATTTTTTCTTGTCTTACCAAAACAAACATAGTATTTCAATTCTCCTTTCTACCTTTCTGCATCTATCATTGTTTTTATTCTTGTCCTGAATCCCATTAATCAATTATGAACAATATGCTTTTAGAATTCAAATTTGATTAGCAAGTCAGACTTCATGGTCAGGTGAAATCACCAAATTTTCACAATATTTTTCTTATTTTCATACCTCAATCACTTCTAGAAACATTCAATTTTCCATAGCAATAATGATGAATTGTACTATTGGACTGAATAACAATCTTAGAACATTTGCAAATCAAATTTGTCATGGAATAATGGTCTATGTTGTCTTGTGTAGCTTGTGGCAATTTTAATTTCAAATTACTCACATAGGTGCTGCTAGATCAAGTCTTATGAAACAAAAAAAGGCATTTGACAGTTGAACAAGTTCGTAATTAGTCATCTACAGTTCCCATTGGTGCCTACACAGAAGTTTACCCTTTTAAGTTACCTCTACAAGTGCAGTACGTTTCTGCAGGATCCTATACTTAAAAGCATAACTTTGTTTATTGTTTCATTACACTATGTAACAAATGTTCAAAACGTTTTTGTTTCTGGTTCCAAGTTATTAATTTCAGGTTAACTGAGCAGCAAAAACATAGAAAATAGTCATTAGACTCCTGAAACATCCTTTTTGTGGCTGTTACAATATTTACAAAATTGTAAACTTCGGTGTTTTTTTCTATTCTTTTAGTATCAATTTTTAATATTTTTTTTATAATCGTTGCAAACTCTTAACAGAATACAAAATACTGTTTTTTAATAAGTCTGATACTAAAAAAGAAGAGACTTCATTCATCAATTAGATTTTTGTTAAATAATATCACGTTTAAATTTAAAAATAAAATTTATATACATCCAAGGTACTCTGGTAGGTGGTAGGCTTAGTGGCACACATGAAGAGGTTGTGATAATGATTTTATAAAAGGTATGTGGATGATATTTTGCTTATTGTACATAACGACAAGATTCAATGTGTTGGAAATGTTCAATAATTACAACACTATAAAATTTACAGTAGAAGTTGAGGAGGGATCAATGATCAATTTTGTGGATATAACTATAATTAGAAGTAATGAGAGGATAATAACAAATATACGTGGGTTTCAAAATGTGGCGGATGGCATTAGGTCATTTTTACACCTCCCGCCTCATAAAATGATTCTTTTTAATTAATTCGTGAACGTCCTTCTCAATGGGGCTCATGGTCTCAAACATGTGCTTATCACTGTTATAAAGATTACTTTTATAAAGCAGGAGGTGTAAAAATGACCTAATGCCATCCACCACATTACAAAAACCCAAGTATAGGTTTCATAAACCTACATGCAGAGGGAAAGCTTTCAATTATAGATCTCTGCATCCAATTTCCCAAAAAAAATGGTATAATATATAATTTGGTAGATAGAGCTATTATATTATCAGACAGTAAATTTCACAATAAAAATCTAGAGAAAGTACAAAGTATTCTCATGTTAAATGAATCTCTAAATGGTTTTATTAAGACGTTTATTAACAAGAGGATAAATAAACTTAAAACAGATGCTCGCTCACATGAATGTAATGAAAAAGCTCTTAATAATATAGTGTTACCATACCATCCAAGGTTATTTAGAAATAGTAAAAAATGGATACATGAAAACACAAATTTGTAACTTGTACATAAAATGGGTAATAAGAGAAATACTGTTCTAAATCATAAAGATAATAGCAACAAATAAGAACAAAGAAATGTAGTTTATGAAATCAGATGTACAGAATTGAATTGTGTACAGATGTACACAATTGAAATACACAGGCCAGACCAAATAGAAAGAAAAATCTAGAACACAAGACCATAAATACAATATTCGCGAAATACCAGAAAAACAAAATTCAATAACACAACACTATTTAGACCTCCCTCATATGATAGATTTTGATATTGTTAAAATCATAGATATTGAACCTACAATTATACCAAGATTAAAGTCTGAAAGCACAAAGTTGAGAAATACCATGAATACAATGATCAACAGCACAAAAATGACGAATGTTTATGATAATATTATATTTGCATTAAAATATAATCCAATAAGACACGAGAGAAATGATACCCCTAACCATGTTTCCCCTCCATTAAGAGTAAATGACGTAGAATGTGCCCCTCCTGGCTTACCATCATCGACACTCAGGCATTCACACTGAATTTTAGATCTGAGAGCCAAGGGAGGTGTTAAGGGATCTGGCCACAAATCCTCAGAAGGTGATAGTTGGGGACAAGTATAGCACATGAATGTTGGCATGGGCAATTGACATAGATCCCTTTCAGACCTACAATATGAACATACATCACAGATGATTTGGGTGAGCTTCCACATGCTTGTAAAGATTCAATGTTTGTCATTTTAAAAATTATAAAAATTTGTAACAAAGTTTAATAATTGTATTAATGTTAAAATTGTTTTTTAAAAAAAGTTTCAGATACCTGATAATGGGTCGAAAACTTCACCCAAAACGTGTTATATAAATAATGGAATGTATTTTCAATAATAAATTTTTAAATGAGATGTGATATTTTATTGAACATGAATAACTGTTTAAAAGAAAAAAATATGACAGAAATGATCTAAAAAATGTTTTCAAAACAATCAGAATAATATAAAAAAATATTAATTCCGTCTCGTTTGAATTGTAATTAATTCTTTCAGTTAGTACAGTACATGATAAACAAAATGTATTTATAGAATAACAGTTTATGTTACTAGTCTACTAGTAAAATTCATGAGAGGAAATAACAAGTAGCATTTCAGCTTGTCCTGTAAAATCCGTTAATCATGTAATAAACCATTATTTGGCCCAACCAGTCAATTATTTACATAGTATGTTTAGTGGGCAAGTTCTTGGACTTTTAAATAAGACACAATTTATTTGCAACAAAATTTATTCACCTCTGAGACAATGAAATTGATAAAAAGAATTTAATTACATACATAATAGAAAATTAATCAAAAATACATATAGCATATGAATCTTGTGTTATCACCTTCTATCCCAAAAATAACTTCCCACTCTATCACGGGGGATCAACCTCAGTTCAGAGCCATGCTTCAAGAACACAGTGCCTGTGAGAGAAATTCAGTATGCAGCATAAAACAAGTAATATGTACTCACAGAGACAGTTAATTATATACCTGCGGTCTGTTGGGGATTGATGCCTATACCATCATCAGTAATAATGGCCGATGTGGCAGGAGGTACTTTAAATTCTTCAGCAGCAAATTTCAGTACTGCCGTAAATGGTGTATTTTCAGGAACACTCAGCCTGTGGACCAACAGAGTCAGGTGAAGTTTCTTTGATTTGACCCTCAGCTAGCACTCAGTTCAGAGCCCTACTTCACACGCCACAACATGCAGCCACATCTTCCCACAAAGAGCAGCCTGGCCTTGACTGAAGCATTAACAGCCACGAAAGAGTACGGGAGCCTACAGGTCCCTCACATCTACATAACTGCTGCACAAGATTCAATGGGAAACCCAGCTCTTTCCAAGAATATCTAACACCACCTCCTACCTGCTCACACTGATACTCTGCCCCATTTGCTAAGATTTCAAGACTCTCAAGAAGAGCAGTAAAAAAAGTGGGGTAATTCTTAGCAACAGACACCAAAACTTCAACATCAGTTGAGTTTACAAGACACAAACAAAAATCTTTAGAATTTTCTTCTCTCATTTTTGCCACTACACAGTCTACAAGAAGAGTTTTTAGTGAAGTGTTGTCATCTTCTTCATTTGGTTTCAAAATCACTTGAAGAACAGACCTGACATAAGTAGGATTTTGACTCAAAGTTGCGTTAACCAAAGTTTTCACCTTTGCAGACTGGCCACATTCTAGCATGCTGCACCACCCTAAATACACTGCTGATACAAGGCTTGGAGGAGCTGATGCCAAGGTGTGCAACAGCTGACATGATATACCCTCACGAAGCAAATATACCACAAGTTCTTGTAATCTATCACTACCACAGTAGTGTTCATATTCAGTCACTGCAGTACACAAATTTCTGCATGTCAGAGATGGATGGCGAAAACATGTAGTTAGAAGATGATCACACGCTTCTTCAAACACTGCAACTTCCGATGGGACATTACGTCCCATCTGTTCCCAATGATTCAACACACTAGTTTGCATTGCATCAATACATCCAGTCTGCTGCAATTTGCAATAAAATTTTTCAACGGAAGCCGCCATTGCAAAGTTTTCTTTTATATAACTTTCAGAAGCCTCATCCAATAATGAACTATTCTCACAAAATTCCAAAACTCTATCAAATACTCTTATCAACTCTTCAATTTTGTCCTGGGCGTCGCCCATTTTCTGTACAAATTCATTTTAAACAATGTCTTCAGATCATTGAAGAATTTTAAGTCGTACTCTGTACAACCCTCCCCACAGAGCTTGAACTTACAGCTCTCTCCATGGGTGAGCAGAGCTCTGGACTGAGTGCTAGATGCTGTGCCCGAGGTTAAAACATACTGCAAATACATCCATCCAAACAACACTTACACTTTAAACGGTAGTTTTGGATCCGAGGTAAGCGTGATTTTAAAGGTAACTTTTGATCTGCAAAAAAAGAACATACAGGTTGGGGTTAGCATATGCCATCACATAAACGCGACATTATAATATTACTTCCTTTGTCACATGCAGCTTTCAAAAAATATGAATGAACTGTAACTTACGTCATTGTGAAAGAAGACTACAACTTGCTCTATTCTTTAAAACAATACAAGTCACGAGTTCACGATGTGACAGCTGCTTCCACCTTGCTCCACGACACACGGTGTTCCCTTATAGCAAAGATTATGTACACAAAATCAGGGAATTTCAATCACTCTCTTACTTATTTTCAGAGATGATGCACGGAGGGAAATTACTTTGTTTTTCTCCATGGATGTACGACGAAATGCATACTTCTTGCCTTTTGGTGTTTCTGTGCTTCTTGCTTTGCATGATGGTCGCTTCTAGATTCTCTTTGTAGTATAGTGTGAAAAGGAAAGGCGCGTATTTTGGAGCACCATGCAAAGTGTTACCACTAATAATTCTTTAAAACCATCGATTTGATTTTCAAGGGAGGGAACAGGAAAGAGAGTCTGCAGATAGCACCAGTTAGTCATCGAGAACTCAATGGTCAGTTACTGCACGTATGTATGTAACGCGTAAAGTTGTGATTTGATCTTAGCGTTGGTGTGAGGAACCCACTAACGTGCAAGACATTAACAAGAATGGAAGACGCCTCTGCTGACGCATTTCACACGGAAGCACTGAAACAAACATTGAAACATCACTTCAAAGACCCGAAAACCCGCGCCTCAGATGACGCTGCTCGTATGACAGCTCATGTGCTTGAAATAATGGCAAGGGAAGCTACTTTGAGGGCGGGTAAAGCAGCGGAGGCATCAAGTGACATTTCAATTCGCCAGGAACACGTAGAGAAGATATTACCATTACTTATGTTAGATTTCAGTTAATATTATTTATTTCAAAATCATGATGAATGGTAGAATTGTTATATTTCTTTCATTAAGTAATACTTCATGCTCCTAATCTTTGGTATTGGTAGGTGAAGTATTCAACATTTAATGGTGTAATTTATTTGCATAAACTGTTTCTAATATGTTGCATTTAAAAAAGTCTACCATTATGAGCACTTCATAATTTGCACTATTCATTTAAGGAATTAAGCCCTACTGAATCTCACGAGTTTGATCATTATTAAGTTCAGTTACAAACATATCACAGATGATACAAATAACATGGTGATATTTAAATTCTTGAAAATGATATCTAATGTTAGCATTAAATTTGTTTATAGTAATAAAGGGATTATCAATTTTACATCAAACCATCACAGAGTTAATAAGACTGGCATGACAAGCAATGTTTCTCTAAATATTTTTGTATGAAAACTTATAAGCAAGTTTGTATAATCAAATGTGAGAAATTCTGTAATCAGCTATGGTCATGTGTATAAGACATTTGTTTACACTACAATGAAGATTGTGTATACTGTGTAGATTAAAGTTCCAACTAAGGTTGGTGATAGAAATAAATATGTTGTGATTACTCCATGTATTTTAATGATATTCCTGAATACTTCCAAGTCTATAATATATATTTAATTTTGGTTATTTAACCATAAACTACATGAAGACTGATATTACTCTTTATGCTTTCTATCACGTATTGTTTGAGAAAAACCGTTCTATGTGTACACAAAATCCTAAAGTTGAATAATTCCGTTATCGTTCAATGAGCCATTATTGGTTATACTCTAATGGCAATCAGGGAATGCTAGTTTTGGTACTTAAATGTACAGAAAGACAAGAACTTCTCATTCAAGGCATTTAAGAGCGATATTAAAAACTGCAGGAAAAGGTACCTTAAATCCTTAATTATGAGAGATGTGAGGTATAATTTGCTTTTTGAGATTGTTTTTCCATGTTCCATTACACTTCACATTTGAAGCTTTATGAAACAGTGACAGAACTAAGAATTTTTATAACTTGTATATTGTTGAGTTCTTGAAAATGCCTATTAGTGAAAAAAGCGTTAGAATTAAAATGATATTAAGCTCTCAATGCTAAAAGCCATTGCCGTTGTTTTCTTATGAAATTCTCCTACTAAATCACATACTAGATAAAAAAAGTCTGCCACAACAATGTTCTCTAAGAGAAACAGCTGTGAGCCACTTCGAGGCGACCTTAGGTCTTCTAATCTGCATTAAGTTCCCGTCCCCAGTCAGATCACAAATAGTGGAGATTCAGTTTAGAGGTAAAAAGAGATATAATTATTTTCTTTTAAAACATTTGTCCACAACGCTAGTACCCTAACTACTCGTACTATGTTTTTCAAAATGAATATTTCTCAGTCGATCTGACATGACTCAAAGCTCTGGAATTTTGAAAAACCTTTAAATTTTGGAGTACTATACTTGAAACCCCTGGGACATTCTCAAAATATAGCTTAACGTTTTCTTTAAATTTATTGTAATAAGAACGAAATGCACTTATGAAGATAGCATAGGTCTGATTTTCACAATTTTATTTTTCAAAACTTGCAATAGTTTGAATATTTTTCAGTGTTATTCCAAAACTACAAAATTGAAGATAAAAGATCTTTTTCTTCGAATAAAATTTGTTCATCATAATTAGTAGTGTAATCAATGTTATGCACAGTTTTTTTTGCAAAATTTGAAAAGTTTATTTGTAATTTTGAGTAACATATGAGCAAAATTTAAAAAAATTAAAACCCTTATCCCCCAAAAAAGCTCCAATTTTTTTCTTTTAAAGCTTTTCTATGGATGGTGCTAAATGCACTGTATAAGATGACATATACATATTACTGTATTCTTATGTTTTTTATGGTTGAAAATTTGGAAAAATCCAAAATTCTAATATTCCGGGGGATATAATTTTTTCTTATTGATATTTTACTTAAAGCAAACACACTGTTATGAGTAAAACCACAAAAAAAATTTAACGCTGGAACTCTATACCTTCTTTGAAAAGTTATTCACTGAAAATTGATATTTGTTCATTTGCATTTGATAGTAGCGGTTAGAAATATTACCCAAATAAAAACATATTTAATCGACAAATGTTACTTGTAATTTGTAGAGCAGAATTTTCTGAATCCAATGCATTTATACTTAAAAATCTACAACCTAGTCCTGAGTAATTTACAAAACCTTAAATGTCTACAAACGCGAAAAATTGAACGGCGATTGAAACAAGAAAAGGCCTCCATTATGAAGAAAAAAAAAGCAGCAGCTTTAAACCAAAACATAAGGGAATTTATGTACAGAGTATGAACTTTTGTTGAGATGGAGACAACCAATTATTTTAATTCTGGACCACTTAAAATGGAATGATCCTATTAGAAAACTAACAAGTAGAAAAAGTCTGTGCCATTCTGTAGCACCCCTACTTTTTCAATTCATTCTGGTTGAGAGAATAACATGTTCCTATTTTCGTGAGTTTATTATATGAAATTACCCTACATTATATAAAAGCAAGTTATGAACAAGAAATCTCTTCCATAACTGCTAGAAATAAGTTTCAAAAAATTGATGCCCCATTAACTTTTGCTACAAACCTCACTATACAATCATTGCCCACCTAGTGGTGCTACAATAGCACTTCATTCTTAACAAAAATCTATTTTCAACACTTAATTGCAGGAAGAAGCCAAACAATAATTAAACTCTTGCAATTTTTGAAAATTGAGGGAGTTTAATAGAAATCAGACCTATGCCTTTTTTATCAGCATTCTTTGCTCAATCTGAGAGAAACATTTGGAGTCAAAAAATTTTTAAAATGATGGAGGTTCATGAAAAGTGCCTCCAAAAATCCAAACATTTGTTTCAAATTCAAGAAGCCTTGAGGTCACTTGGCATCACTCAAGTCACTTGAATATCAATTTTGGTGAACATCATGCTTACAATTTAGCTAACTGCTAACATAGTTTGTAGATGGACATACTTGTTTTGCCATAAATCAATTTTGCTCTGTCAAGAAGCCACAAAACAAGGTTTCTGATTACACAACATACTAGAGGAAATAATTTACTACACTACGGGAGCAAAACTTCTTGACTTTCTTGGTATCAGGAACCGTCAAAAGGAGTATTTATGATGAAAAATCACCAGGTTTTGGAGCAGCAATACAATATTTTCATTACATAAATAGCAAACAAAAAAATAAACATTAGGGCAATTTTTAAAAAAACTCTTTCTGGGATTTTACAAAAATTTTATGATTTACTCAAAATCACTGGAATGTTGCAGAAAAAATGTATATGACTTAAAATTCTTAGAGGAATAGAGTGCATTTAAAAAATTTCTAGTTTAAATAATGAAGGTGGAGGAAGGGGAAAAAAAGTGTTTAACTTTTGTCATTGGAGTCTTGTCATTCTCCAAACACATCAGTCATTGGTCTACAACACATCCTCCATAATAGAGCAGAATAATAATAAGAGTTTGTTCTTGAAAATGGAACACTAAATAGTATAGTTTCTGTGGAATGCAGTCCACTCATGAATTTCACCCACGGAAGTTTAGTATACCATGTCAGAGAATTTATAAATTTATTTACTAACTTATACAAAATGAGATCACAATACTCCCTACAAGAATGCAGTGAGCTTATATTCAGATTACCTGCAATATAATGGTAATCATAAGTTAATCTAGGTGATGGCATACCACATTGATGAGAAACAAAAGTAAAGAAAATATGCTGAACAGTTTCAATTCTAGAGACGTGGGCTTGATAAGGAGGAGACCCAATCTGTGAAGCATATAGCAAAATAGGTGTCACAAAGGTTAGTTGAAGATTTGGTGAAGGTGAGTTCATTGTGGAAGTTTTGGATTTCGTTTTCCAGCTCCTCTTGTTCTTGAACTATTATATTTCCCAAGCAATTAAATGGCTTTACTTGTTCAATTTTCCCATTTATTAATAGGGTTACTTTTTTTTCTCTTTGCCCCAAAAGGCAATTCTTTTGATGTTTTTCACCTGAGACTTTCATCCTGTATTACTCTGCTATTTAATTTATTAGCTGTTCATTTGCATACAATATTCTTTTAATTTAATGTTCTCTGATCTATTGTCTGATTTTTGTTCTCCATCTTCACATGAACACTGACGTAGAAATTGAAAAGGAGCAGTGAAAGAGTGCATCTTCACCATAGACTGCTTGTAGTTTGAATGGATAATGTTTTCAGGTTGCCAATTCTTTTCTGTATCTTTTGTGTTTCCACAGAAACTAATACGTCCTTTAATTATTTGTCCTGGCTCCTTTCCTTTTTAAAAATTTCCCATTGTTTTTCACTTATTACACTGTTGTAAGCTTCTTCATAATCTATAAACATAAATTATTATGAGTGTGTATTGCCCCCACCCCCAAACCTGGGATATAAAAAAATGAAATAACCGTTAATTTCCCTTTATCACAAATGTTTGCTCACATACATTTTCACATTTTCCTATTAACCTCGCCCCAGAAATGGTGAATCACCCAAAATATTTTTAAATCTTAAAAGGTAGATCCTATTCAATGTGAGTTGCATGTTTCTTCACATGGAAAGATTCATTCTTGAAGATTTTATGTACACAAAAAACTAGTGGTGCTATAAAAGTACACTTCTTTGTAATACTATTGGTAACAACTAAGTAATATTATAATATTGCCAACTCTATTCTAATACTTCTATTATTACTTTGAAAAACTCAAACAATATACCTAAAAATTATGCAGGAACTACTAATATTTCAAAAAATGGTTAGTGAAATGATTTAACAATCAACTATTAAAGAATAAATTGTATTAAGAAATAAATATCTAGCTTCAATACTGAAGATGTGGGATATATATATAGTAAATCAGGGGTGTCCAACTTCCAAGACCTCAAGGGCCACAATATTTCCAATCACACGATCTACACCTGACTTCCCCATATTGTTGCTAAAACTGTATTAATTAATTTCAAGTTTCATCACAGTTACCAACCCCAAAACATAAAAATGGAAGTAGACAATGAATCAGTAAATCAAACTGATTGCCAAAATTTTTTAGGAACATTCATAGATCAGAACTTAACTTACAACAAACAAGTTGACACACTTTGTAATAAAATAAAGTCAAATATTCCTCTTGAGATACTTTTCCAGATACCTGGAAACAGACTTACTTCTGTCAATTTATTACAGCATAATCTTCTCACAACTTCAATATGGTATTGAAATATGGGGAGGTACAACACAAAAAAATATGGATAAATAAATGGTTCTACAAAAGAAATGTATCTGAATCATTTTCAAACTGAATCCAAGACAGTCCTGTAAATATTTCTTTATTAAATATGAATTACTGACTGTTGTAGCACTCTACTCATACAAAGTAATACTACTATTGAGAAATAATCAGAATCCATATTTTGTAAGTAATAAAGAGGTACATAACTATCATACTAGAGGACATGGGGACTACCACTCGCAAGCCTTCAACTAATAAAGATTCTTTCTACATTGCAGCTCAGCTTTTTAATAATCTCCCAGTCACCTTAAAACAAGCTGATCATAAATACTTCAAAACATTGCTTAAACGCCATCTTACTAGTATGTGTCCATATAAGATATTTGAACTGCTTTAATTTTTCTGTAATTAAAGACCATGTACCGCTACGAGAGTGACCATTCTGTACCTGTCATTCAGTTTCAGTAAGACAATGTACTGTGTAATAATATAGTAAATAATTTAATATAGTATATTATAAATAAGTAAATAATATGTAATTATATGTCAGGATATTGTAAGCACTCACAATTATTATTAACACATAATGTATTCAAGTTATTGTAAGTTAATTAAACTATTACAGTAAGATAATGAGAATTACTCACACTAATTGTAAGTTCTTTCCACTGTATCATAATCTGCTATTTCTTAATACAATGCATAGTTAATGTTATTCTTAATTTGATAATGTGACTTTGTATAATTAAAATGTAAAGTATATTACTGTTTATTGTGAGCACTTGTATGTTTTATTAATCATGTAAGTTATCAAGTAAACTACTTGAATTATTACTGTAAGTGATGTAATTGAATTGTAAATCCTATTATAACTTAATTTAATTGTTTATATAAATATATATATATATATATATATATATATATATATATATATATATATATATATATATATATATATATTCTTAATTTGATAATGTGATATTATCAAATTGTAACATATAATTTATCAAGTTAATGTAAATTTGTAAAATTTTTACTGTAACTAAATGTAAAAAATGTAATTAACTTACAGTAAGTCTATAAGCAATAAAAATTATTATTATTATTATTGATTTTGGCAGTTTGCCTGACCGTTATGAAAAAGAGAGGGGACAGAATCATACATGATAATGTGCATACCACAGTGAAACACACAGGAATCTACTAGAAAAAAATCCTTGAATCTAAACTTAACCCAACATGGATACAAGAATCTTTTAACTTTTGACTAATAATCTACCACAGGCCACAATAAATGGCACTGTGGGCTGTAAGCGGGTCAGCAGTTGGCCAACCTGATATAAACAACTTTCAAAATTCCACAAATTTTAATGAGAATCAGACCTCTACCATGTTTTTAAGGAAATTTTGCCCAATTCAAGCAAAAGAATTAACGAAAAAATTCATTTCTGAGAAAAACATGGTTTATGTATTCATTTTAAATATCACAATATCATTTCAAATTATGAAAAAAACAATTGTTTATTGTTTTAAATTGTACATTACATTATTTAAGGATCTAATTTTTAGAAGAACCAGGTTTCATTAATAAAAAAAAAACTAACTTCAATGATGTAATTACAGAAGAGGAACCAAAAAATTAATTGTTTTACAATTTTCAAAATTTCCCGTTTTACTGAAAATTGGTCCTGCACCATTTTTACACTGTACTTGTAACATGTATTACACTATACTTGTAACTTGTATAATTATGTGTAAGTGCTAGATGTTAAGTGTTGTTGTTTTAATTTTTCATTACCAGTCCTGATCATGAAATAAAATATTCCAACACAGCAAATTTAATATTTTAATTACTCTGATTATACCCCAAGATCTCAATCCAACAAAAAAATGTAAAGAAAAAATAAGGAGCCATTTTTGAGAAAAATCTGAAAATATCCTAAGGGCTTCATGCAAAGTATCTCCAAAATTGAAATTAGTCATTTGAAACTTGAGGGGCCAAGACATCCACCAGATCAAATTAGGAAGTATCCATTTTGGTGAAAATCCTTTACATGGTTTAGGTGCTTGTACTGTTTCCTTATCAGTGGAAGGGGTCAGGGGATTACAACATCAAAGCATTACAGAATGGAATGTTCCTGTCACCAAATTAGCCTTCCAGTATTTGCAAAGAGGCAGGAGAAATCTACAAAAGGCAACAATGAGTTAGAAAGACGCAGCCATCTAAATCATGAAGCGAAGAAGTTATCTTTCTTCTTTTAAAGAGATGGAAACCTGCTGACCTATGCATGAAACTAAGATGTAGATCAGATCAATACAAATTATTTTTACTTCTCATCAAGATGATTAAAACATTCATTGTTCCAAATATGAATAACACAGGCAAATGACTGAAAAACGTTTTGGGTGTTCACTTATTTCTTATAATTTTAGGTGTGCTGATTCCAAAATTAACAATAAAAACCATTTGTTCATGTTTTAACGTTTACTCTGTAGAGTTAGGCAAATACATTCTAAGTCCCTAGAAACGTATGATACAGAAAATTGAACTGCTTGGCTCCAGACACAAGGAAAAGAACTTGTTAGCAACAGAAACTTCAGTTCATGTGTACAGAAGAGAGCAGCAATTTACTCATTTTGTCAAACAAGAAGAGGATTTAGAAAATTGCTCGAATATTGCCGCTCTGGTGAATGAGTTCAGAAATGAATACAAAAAAGAATGGAATGGAGGCTGTTTATCGATTGCTCTAAAACTAGTTTAAAAGCAGTTTTATTAAACAATGGAATACCTATGCATCATTACCTGTTGCTTACTCTGTACACATGAAGGAAAGTTACGGAAACCCCAGTGTAGTTTTAGAGAAAAGAAACTACTCTACTCATGGATTCTTGTCCAGGAAAGTGGTTTTAGTAAATTCCCAAGTTTACTATGTGAATGAGATAGTAGGTCTCAAGATCAGCATTAGTCTAGAAAGAATTGGCCAGCAAGGAAATCTTTAAAGCCAGGGGAAAGGAACTCTGCAGGGAACAACTGATCGATCAACACAAAACTCTGCTGCCTCCATTGCACATAAAATTAGGTGTCATGAAATAATTTGTGAAGGCCTTATCTAAAGATGGGCAGTGTTTCAAATACCTTCATGAAAAATTTCTGCAATTGTCTGAAGCAAAGTTAAAAGAGAGTATCTTCGTTGGGCCTGATATTAAAAAAATGATGTTTGATCCCCAATTTGAGCTATATATGACAGTAAATGAAAAAGAAGCATGGATTGCATTTAAATACATTGTAAATAAGCTCCTAGGCAACAAAAAAGACCCAGACTATCAAGCAATTCTTGCCAATATCCTTTCAAAAATTGGGGATGTTTAATGATCTTCAAGGTTCTTTTTAAACAGTCATTTACAATTCTTTCTAGACAATTTAGGTGATGTAAGTGAAGAACAAGTTGAGCATTTTCATCAAGATCTAAAAGTGATGGACAAATGTTATCAGGGACACTGGAACACCATGGATGGGAGTTGGTATGTCGAGAGCCAGCAAATGGCGCAAACGAGAAAAGGCTAGTAGTATATTAGGAGCTTTAAAGAAAGGAGACAGAAAATATGTACATGACACATAAAGCCTTAAGAATTTAAAGAATATAAAACTATCTTCTTTGTTTAAAGTTCTGTTGGTATTTTAAAAGCCTTTTTCTTTTCATTTTTATTACATATTTAGCATGTTTTTCCATATCTTACAAGATCAAATTGTGACTAAACAGTAGGTGATGGAAACAGATTTTAGATGCTAATACAGCACTCAAAAAACTACAAAAATTAGCTATCAAGATTTAAAAAGTTTTTTGAAATTTTTTTTTTTGGTGGCCTGAGTAATCTGACACCTGTATAGTTATTGGACACAATCATGGCCAGAGTCAATATCAGAGAAACTTTACGGACTGGTAGGCCATGCTCCCGATGGTGTTGAAGGTCCACAAGTTTTTTCCATGACTACGTCCACTATTCTTGGATACTGGAAATACGTTGGAGAGGAGCTCAAGACTGACAATGCAAAAACAATGCAATAATGAAAAAATGGCAATGTCATCATGCACTGCATGATGTAAGGCCAGAGTTCTCCTGACTCAGCATTAGGCCTGGAAAATTTATTAATCTTTCAGGTTTGCGGATGTTAATCTTCCTACATGATCGGTTTCAGTCTATGTCTTGCTGCCTTTTTGATACATGTTATAGATCAGCCATTGGGAATCTTCTTTCTTTTGCTTGTTGTTTTGAGTCTTCTTTCTTTTTCTGTCAATCCAGTCCAGTATCCACAGAGAAGAACTACTTTTCTATGTCAAGTAAGAAAGATTAATAAAGGTCAAGGAGATGCCTAAGAGACATGATTGGAGCTGCTTGCAATATTTGGTTATCCATCTGATTAAAAAAAAACATGTTTTTGAGCTATACAATAGCATTGGTATTGGCTTGGCTGCCATATTGTAATTGTAAATTTGTTTTTTTGTGTCATCTCTATTCCAAAATATTTTTTGATTACTCCGTTTATTTAATTGTATTTCAGAATAATGCTTCAATTTTAGAATACTGATCCTTTACTCTCATTTGCCTTTCAATGACTATCTTTACACTCCTCAATTTCTATTCTTCAGCTGCAAACAAAACAATGCAATGTTTGTGTTTCATTAAGGTGTTGCTTGGCATTTAGATGTTTGCGTGCTCCCCTTGAACATTCTGAAAAGGGGCCCATCAGACACTGATTTACCCTGACAATTAGGGAAAATTGTATGACATCTGAGGAAAAGGCTCTCCAAGCATCTGGTCACCATGTAAATGGTTCAACATAAAAACAGTTGAACCATTAAACTTAAATTCCAATCTCTTAGAATGCTTTTATTATTGACTTGTAAGAATATGTCATCAATATAAATAAAGTAAGTGTGAGTCTGTCTGTGATTCCCAAACAACTGCCATTTTTTTATAATCTCATATGTTTATTTGATGTAAGAAAGCATTTATATGCCTGTCACATGATTGCTTTGATGCATGTCATAGATTAATACTGTATTGTATGTGGAACAGCCAAAATACTCATATCCTGTTTCGAATAATGTACAGTTCTGAATTATTTGATATATCATTTTGAATTCTACAATGCACTTCAACACAATGCTTGTGTGCAAAGGCCATTAACTGTTTTTATGATT
This sequence comes from Teleogryllus occipitalis, assembly GCA_011170035.1. Lineage (NCBI taxonomy): Eukaryota > Metazoa > Arthropoda > Insecta > Orthoptera > Gryllidae > Teleogryllus > Teleogryllus occipitalis. The sequence goes on along the minus strand of BLKR01000322.1, from coordinate 436,687 downwards.
TTTGTCTGTCCAGAGTATTCTCACAAATAGCTAACCTGATTTTGATGCATTATTCACAGGAAGGTAGAATGTTTTATCAGGTATAACTTTTTTAAAGTTTTTTTTATGATACTATTTTTTCCATTTATTATTTGCTCTTACATAATGAACTGTGTTTGCGCATTTCATTCAAATCTGAGTATTATTCTGATCTTAATAAAATGTTTTGTGATCTTCAAAACAAGAGTAAAGTTACTGTCTCAATGACATGCCTTAAAACTATTCCCATATTCCTTTCCTTCATCTTAAAGCAAAATTTAAGTGCATACACTCAAGTTTTTTCTCAAAAAAAGTGAATAAAACTAAGAAAGGTAATTCAATGTTTCAGAAAACTCATAAAATTCTGTACTAAATGTTTTTTAATTCATTCCAATAGCACAATTTGGCTTTAGAGACACTCAAATTTGTTACTGGGAGTATGCAACAATGCATCGGTTTACTGCTGCCCAAGGCAATGGATGATCTTAGCACACAAGCAGGGTGGAGCAGGATGGGCCAAGACAATGACAGGTAGACCAGATGAGGCTGTGCATGATGGGGCAGGGCAGAGTGGAGCTAGGCGAGCAAGACAGATCAAGATGAGATTGAGTGGGAAGGGTAGCATAGGGCAAGTATGTACCACGAATATAACCCATTCCTTTCTAATAAATGTTTATCATTAATAATTATTCAGGTAACATAGGGTACTTCAGTAAGTGTGCAAATAAAGTTCAGAGGAAAAAGCAACCCAGAATTATAGTTACAGCCAGTGGAGAAAGCGATAAAACCACCTAGGCATTCCTCTAAACCTAGGCATAGAGGTAACAGGTACACATATAAATAATCTAGAGGACATAAACTCAACAAGACCTGTCAGTCATGTGTTCTCTCTCCACATTCTGTTTATTAAAAAAATACTTACCCAAAGAGTTCTGCAATAGGAGTTGTTATATATCTAGTTAATCATATACTGGGTCTTTATCTTAATTCACAACCCATGTCTGGAAACACCACCTCTTGTTTTGATAATTTGGCAACGCACGAAATACCTTCAGCATCCCTTTCATTTTTACAGATCCCACGCCGTGTCTCCTCAGATTTTGGACTGAAAGAACACGGCTAATTTCAGTTGGAAGAAAGAGTAAATGCTCGTCTCTTGGTAAATGGTCTCCGAGCATTTGCTCGAAGTTCAGTTTTTTTGCCATTTTAAGGGAATTATATTTCATGATTTTCAATAATTATTTATTTACTAATTATTTATATTTATTAATATTTTTAATAATTTTATTAAGATTTTTTAACTAGTGTAATATGCAATTCCATGATAATATTATATTATTATTTTTCATATAAATAAGACCTTAATCAATAAGTAAGTAAATCAATAAATCCATCGTAAGTTCCTTCCACATCATTATTACAGTTTTATTTCTTAAGCATACCAGACAGAATCGCCTAGAGACGTTTTGTTTGCCCGCTCAAGCTTCTGCCCACCCCACCCCACTCACCCTATGCAGCGAGAAAAGATTCTGGCATGTGAGCCACTTAACTGCCAGCCTAAACTCTTGAATGGAAAAAAAAACAACAACAGGAAAACACACAACTAACAGGAAAGCGGCTGCAGCTTTTGATCCGACACTCACCTTCTCCTCTGGTTATCTGTGCATGCCATCGTTGTCTTGAAAGGAGTCAAAAGCATGCGGTTGCCAAATTGCCAAAACAAGAACAAGTGCTCCCAGACACAGGTTATGAGTTAAGATAAAGACCCAGTACTGCTGACTCTGAATATAGTGAACCAAAGCCATTGGTCCTTATCCAGAACATGACAAATAAACACAAAGTGATTCAGCTATAGTGAACTTTCCACACTGTCTATAGTGAACATACGAAGTACAACATCCGTAAAAAAAATATTTCACCTCAGAACCATGAATTCCAATAACACGAGTTTGTGGAGGATATCCAAGTAATTTTTGTATTTCAGCTCATCTATCACAATTTTGTCAAGCATGAAGACTTCATCAACACAGCCTGCAGGATGAAAACTTGTTAAAACACATCTGTCTAAGACATTGTTAATGCCGTGAAATGGCCTTCTTAAACAAAAAGTGTTCCAACAGGGAAAGAGTCAATCAAGGGTGTCAAAAATACTAAAATATTGTGTGTATGGACACTAGAATCAAGTGTCATGAGAACATGGATTCTAGAGAAGGATCTGCAAAAAGTTTTTAAAAAAAAACTATGCAGCAAACAGTAATAAAATTATAATACTAAATTTATATTAATATACTGAGATTTTGAATTCATAGTGTTCGGTTATTTTACTGAACCTCTGTGATAACAAAATCTTATCACTGACGAGAAACAACTTCATTTTTGCATTACCAGATATATAATGAATCTGTAATGTAGTGAACCCAAAATTTGGAGCTTAGAAATTCACAATAACTGGAGTTGACTGCCCTTCTGGCAATAAATGAATAAATATGTAATAACAACATGGCTATGGAATAAAATCAAAGTTTTGTAATAGTCACTCCACACCTTTTAACTTCACAATCATTTCACTTCTCAATAATACTTTGTTATAGAACCATTGGCCTCCTTTTACCTCTCTACAATGTTAATATTATCTGAGTTAAAGCACATCAGAAAAATATCAGGTGGACAGGCATGCAACTCTGAAATACTTCAGCAAAAATTAATACACATTGAGAAAATATATGTACCATTCAGCTTTAGAGTCCATCTAGTAGTAATTAGCTCAATGAACTCAGTAGTTCCGTAGTCCTCCATGCACGTGCAGCAGTGGCAGCAGCAACTGCAAAAGTTATTTGTTCACAAAAATGTGGCAGTATAGGTCCAGTTGTCTCCATCATGAACCAGTACACGAGATGTTTTGGTAGTCTGCTGTATATACTTGAAAGCAGCTAAAACTCCCCACAATTGAACCCGATGAATGGCGCTCATCCCTTAAGGGGGACATAAAGCATTAGTTTTCCTAGCGGAAAGTGAATAATGCTCATTTAACTTTCGAAATGTTCACGTTTACAGTTAAACATAAATTTATAATAAAACTTTCATTAAGTAACAATGTGTTTTCGTGCGCAATTCACAGCTTTCTCTTGAAGATTGCTCACACCTGCCCTCTGAGAGCCTATCGCCTGAGGGGCATGTCACATGAGTGAAAGCGATTGTGTTATTTGCAGGTTCTTTGGTCTGATGGCCCAGAGGTCTTTCAAATGGTCAATTCTACTCTTGTATCTGACTGGCAATTAATATAAGGAAGTTCATATACAATTATCACACATTCACATTTGTAATTATACAAACTAAACATATACACATTACACTTGGCTACCAACATTTTGCTTTGGTAATATAACCAACCAACAACTGGAACAAGCTGCTACTTTTGTGTAGATGGCTGTTGAATGAACACAGGGGAAATACTCAGCGTCAGTAGAACAAGATGATCTACTGCAGCCCCTAAGAAGAAACTATGAGACCTTATTAACAGGTTCAAAAAAACACTGTCACTAGCACATGTAGAGTACTAATGAACTTCTTACCTGTTTGTTACACTCATCTGCACATGTAGAAAACAAGATAGGCACATACACGAGCCACGCTGTAAGATGACTTTTTTGTACACATTAGATTTCTTCAAGTGTTATGATTTGTTAAATTATTTTCTGAAATTTATTATTATTATTATTATTATTATTATTATTATTATTATTATTATTATTATTATTATTATTATTATTATTATTATTATTATTATTATTATCATCATTATTATTATTATTATTATTATTATTATTATTATTATTATTAGGAGCGAATTATTTTTTGTCAACTTCAGACAATTCAATGTTGTTGAAGCACTTCATTTTCGGAGTAGAATTTAAACATGACTTAAAGGCCAATGTCCTCATGGAATGAGGAGGATTTGTTTGATGGCATTCTTGAAGCAGAATGCAAATTACTGCTTGTTATGTTGAATATCATTCCTCTAGGCTAATAAAAAATGTTATTTATCCATGATCCGTTTCTTTCATCATGGCTTTTTGTGTAGCATGTGACAAATATCCCATAAAATGGAATAGTCAACCTTTGTAAACATTTATTTCACAAGAATATGATGAAAACTGAACATGGTAAAAGCAAACACACAAACCCTAACAGAGTGTATATACTACTTCTGTAATTTAATTCACGATTCATTTACAATAAAGCATTCCATACCAACCTCTTTGGCAGTCATAAAGACTTTCTTGTAAGAGCTTTTTCCACATTCTTCATACTTCTTGGTATATATTATGATCCAATAAACTACTGTTCTACTCCTGATACAAAGCCAAATATTTAAAAAGAGCAAATGCTTACAACAAAATAAATTTCATTTCACCAACCTAATTTGGCACATCTATTTTTCACACTATTCAATACTTTTCTTTACTGCCACATTCAAATCTCTTATTTTAACACCAAAAACTTTATAGCTTTTTCATTCATAGGTATTTCACAGATATCAACAACTTGACACTTGATATCCAAAAACCCTGCCAAAAGAAGGAAAAAAGAAAGAAGAAAGCTTATCTAAACTGTATGATTATAAATCAATGATATAATCAAGAAAAATGATTACTGCTTCTGAAATGAATGTGCATCTTACTCACCTAATTCCTTTAAAAGAGGATTTTTTTTACTTAGAATATGCAGATGAAAACTTAATCAGGAATATTGAAAATCATGCAGAGATCACCCGACATGCATTAAGGTAAACTATTCTCCAATCATCATGAATACTAAAGAGAAGGTAGTTATATATGAAGTTGTGAAATTCTGAGACCTTTCCATAGTCTTCCAACAGTAATGGATATTGCCATTGAAAAAACCTGCAAACTCTTCATGTTATCCTGAATATTAAGGATAATCTTGGGTCTCACCATATTCAATTTTCCATTTTACATATACCTGTGGAACAATAATATGGCTTTGCCAAAGCATTGCATATCACAGCCATCTACTTAAAACTTAACATATTTTATAACTGGAATTTTTAAGGAAGAAATAAGTCCTCATCAAACTAAATGCGCTCAGATCACATCACAAATAACAATACTCTATTTTTACCATGACTGATACAACACTATCACTTTGGTAAATTTGATGATCACACATTTTGTTTATCTTCCGTGCTTATTTAACTTATCACAGAACATGTACATAAACAATTATTGTTGCAGATTAAATTAAAATATTTTAAATTTCCAATTTTTATCTCACAATTAATTATAATCTTGAAAGTAAATTTTCCCCAGCAAGTAATAAAACTACATTATAAATTACTATACTACAACCTCTTTGTCCTCATACATGGTATCATCAAATATTTACAGTTATGTACACTCATGTTTTAGAGGTAGTAAAATGAATATTCAGCCTTTGAACAAATGGAATGAAATGCATTTTTGCACATTTTTGTGTGTTTTGAAGTTCAGTTGCTGTTCAGTTCAGCCTTACAATACTGAAATTATTTCAGTACATCACATGATATTCCTGTAAGTCTCAAGAGAAAAGGCAAACAACTGATTTTATTTATCACTACCAGAAGAGCACAAAGAACTTTTCATAAAGTACAGTTTTTCCATTTCAATTCAGATGTTCTCAAGCCCCAAAAGAGCATTGTCTTCCCTAAGAATTAATTTTTTCTCCTGAACTTTTTAAAATTATGGTAGCAAACAGCTAATAACACTTCCTTGGTCTTGGAGAAAAGCTTTTCTTCAGTTTGTAGTATTTTGATAATCAAGCTGATAGGGCATGAAGTGCAGTGATCAGGGTTCTCTCAACCTAACACCTAAAATTTCATTCAACTTTTTCTTTGCCTTATTGTTCTCTAACAGGGATCATTTTGAAAGATTAAATATTATGGATATTCATGACATTTGTACTGGCCTTAAAGACAAATAAAATGTCAGTCGTCAGGAAATGTTACTTTAGATCTGCCAAATATTCATTTAATATCACAATTAACCATAATTCCTATAGAGCATTCAAGCATTTGATTGCAGTACAGGGCCTTATGGAGTATTGCTCTCTCCTTCTATTCAATACAATTTTACATAAGACTCTTTCTATCTATCGCAAGCTATGTTGCCAATTCATGAAGAAGCTCAGGATTATTCGACTCTGTCATCCTGTTTCTGATGCAAATATTCAACACGTTTACTCAATGATAGCTTCAATTCTGTTGATCTTAGACAAATGAGTTTTCTACCAGTTATTCCCAGAACTTCTATGAACGTGATGGTTATTTTGAAATTGAGTTTCATGGTTTAATAACAAAGAAATTAATTATAAATGATTAAATTACTTCAACATTTTGACGTCCTAAAATTTTTAACATCGAGAAAATTTTTTATTATTGAAGAAAAGCACAAACATACACTGGATGAAATGATTAGGAAAGTCCAAATTTTGATAAGAGACCAACCACATTTCTGTGTGAATCATGGTTCTTGAGTTAGACGGTAATAAAAACAATATTCAGTGCGCTCGGAACGAACATCTCATGTCGTTCAGTAATCTTTAATACATCTTAATGATTCTAAACTGGTGATGGAGAAAGGAAAAATAGAGTATTTATTTTTGAATTTCACTTGTTACAGTGAAATACAAATAAACATATCTAAAACAAGTGGCGTTAATACAGCACATACTTTCTCGCCTTTAGTAATGGTTATGTAACACTATTATACCACAATTTATCTCCGTCACTATTTTTTAACACATCTCGGTCACCATTTTTTGTAAAACTCATTTGAAATCTTACAATTGATGCGAAAATTTCATAGTTTCACACAATACATTTTTTGTTCAAAACTTTAAATGAAAGTATATTTCTGACATTGAATTCATTGTATAAGGTATGCGATACTGATAGCAGTGACAAATTTAAATAGATCGAAAAATATATAAAAGTATTGGTTTACATTACCACAAACAAAAGGCAGTCATCGTCGCCTATTGTTATCAGTGCAGCATTTCAACAATGTTACAAGTAACAATGACCTCTAATTCGTATGGAAAACACATTTTGCCTGTTATCATTGTTAATACCGCAAGAAAATGAAAATGGACAGAAAAATATAATAATTAAAAATAGTATTTTTATATTCATCAAAATTACTCGATTTTAATATGCATTACTCTCCATTCCCACATCTTATAAAGCAAAGCAACATTTTTTTTTTTAATTTACCATTCAACATATCTTTTTTATTCAAGTTTTTTTGTGCAAGTGATAGGCTAACTTTCTCCAGGATTGTAAGTGGTACGTAAAAATTTGAAAAATATGTTGAGTCCCCCTGTTGAAATCCAATCTTGCTTTTTACAGAAAAATCTGTCTAAATCAGAACATTCACAAACCGGAAACCTGCCTTAATTGGAAAAGTTATCCGGCCCTTGAAGTTGAATAATATTTTACACAGCATAAAACGCAACCTCTCCAACGTGGAAACAGAATGGTTTTTCATGTCCTGCAGAAAAATTCATCATTAAACAGAATTCCTATGAATTTAATGCAAATTGGTAGAGAGACACAAGATGTTCTTAATGAACAGAATGCATCTGCAAGTTTGTTTTAAATCCACTATCCCCATGACACACGATTTATTTGTGGCAGCCGGACATTGAAGGAGAAGGGCATCAGCTCTCAGCATATATTTCGACCTTTGGGTAGCTTCTCTTTCAAGACGTAGGCCATCGGGGAATTCCCCCTCGCCCGACTCTCTGAACATGGGAAGGTGTACGGGTATAGCTTCTATTCACATATCTCACTGCCCCGTGCTGAAAATCATAACCCCCTCAACTAGATATGCATTGCTCAATGGCATGAGAGATATCAGAAAGTCATTGTACTGGGTTGTGGCGCATTGTGCGTTGAAAATTAGCAATCAGTCCAAATAGTCAATAAGATGTGTATTTTTCAACTCAGAAGCAGTCAATGAAGTGTTTAATATTTATTTAAAGGTAATTTCTTCCATAAATACATAATATGTTAATGTTCTTTGATAATTATAATAAAGCCATGCAATTTACTACTCGTTACAAAACTGAAGCCTTTTTGGCAAGTGAAAATTTCATTACTTGATGACAATTATTTTACTGAAACTTGTGCAACATTTAAAAGTGAATCAAAAGTACATTAGACTTTGGCCATTCATTATAGGAAACCATAAAGAATCTTGCAATGTAAAGGACGGTTTCTAATATTTAATTAAGGAACACCGTATAAAACTATCAAAAATGTTTTGAAACTTATATATTACAATAATTAATTGTATTCGACTTATTCATGCATGTGTTCGACCTTATCATCAGGACAGGCGACGCGTGGAGAATACCGCGCATTGACAAGCAGCATGTAATGAAACGTCCGAATTGTAATTGTTGGAAAAACACTAAATGTAATGGTTCATATCACATATAAATTTATTTGTATGGATTTTGAAAGGTTAAAACACGTTGGTAAAATTTTATGTCAATCTAAGTACGAGCATAGTGAGTGTTGCACGTAAGCGCTGTGTGAGAAGTGGCAACACTGTCCTCCATAAGCTGTACTGCAATCAAATGCTTGAACGCTCTATAGTTATTCAGCATTGAGAGATCTGAATAATGGTCTCTTTATTCCCAACAACGATGGGCAGCAATTGGACCTATGATTTCTTCACAAGCCACAAAACTTGTTAAGCATTGTCAAGTGCCTAAGACATATGCGTTCGCTGATGATCTCTCAAGTGATGCCTGTGCTTGAAGTGCTTGTCGCACCAATGGCACGCGAAGCGCGGCCGCACCCCGCACTCTAACCTCAAGTGACGCATGAGGTTGGACTTGTGCGAGTAGAGGCGGTTGCAGCGGTGGCACGCGAAGGGCTTGTGCGCGTCGGCCACCGCGGCGGCCGCAGCGGCCCAGGCGTGGGCGTGGGCGTGGCCGCGATGCCCGTGATGGGCGTGGTGCGGGTGGTGGGTGTGGGCGTGAGAATGGGCGTGCGCCGGTGCGACCACGCCGGCGGCGGCGGCCGACGTCGACGCCAGTGGTTGCTGGAGTGGCACCGGCGGGGGCGGCGGCGGCGGCGGCGACCGGGCGTGGCCTGTAACACGCGGCGGCGCGGCGAGGCGGTAAAGGCTCGTGGCCCGGCGCCCGCCGCCCGCAGCGCGGCAGCACGCGCGCTATGGGGGCGTGGGCACAGCAGCAGCGGCCACGTACGCCGCCGCGTCCTCGTGCGCCATCTTGTGCACCACCTCCAAATGGCGGAGCAGCGTGTAATGGCGGCGCACCATCGTGCCGCACAAGCTGCACGTGAACGCCGCGTGCACGCCGCATTCGTAGCGCAAGTGACGGATCAGCGTGCGCCGCTGGCGGTAAATGCGCCCGCAACGCTCGCAGCGCTGCGGACGCTGGTCGTCCTCCGGCGACCCTGCGGGGAGAAACTGCGTTAGAACGACGACGCGCCGCGACCGGGGCGAGGAACCGGGGGAAGGAGAAGGAGCGAACGCAAAGACCGTTGTAAGACTGCCGAATTTATTACGTTGTTTTCGCTACAAAGCTGTCGCTGTCGCCGCTGACGACCCGCGCGCGCGCTGCGCCGCCCACCTCAGCGATTCTGGTGCGTGCGCATGTGCAGCAGCAGGTTGTGCTTGTGCTTGGACTTCTTATGGCAGATGGGGCACTCGAACTTGGGCTCGACGCCGCACTCGAAGCGCAGGTGGCGGTTGAGACTGTGAGGACGCGCGTAAGCGTTTCCGCAGCGCGTGCACGTGAAGGCGCCGGGGGAGGGGCTGCCCGCCGCCGTCCCGGCCGCCGCCGCCCCGGCCGCCGCCACCGCAGCCGCCGCCGCCACGGCGCGGCTCGCCGCCACACCGCCCGCACCACCCGCCGCGCCGGCCAGCAGCTTGAGGTAGGCGGCGGGGGCGAAGAGCGCGCCCCGGCCGGCGCCCGCCTCTGCAAAGAGCGTGGGGGCGCGTGTGAGAGGCGGCGCGGGGCGCGGGCGGGGGCCGCGGGCCGCTAAGCCAACGGGTCCCCCGCGCCGCTGCCGGCCGGCTCGCCGCCTCCGCAGCCGACGCCGTGCTGGCTTTGGTCGTGCGCCGTCAGGTGGTGCTTGTGGAAGAAGCGCCGACCGCACTTCCAGCACGCGAAGCGCGGCGGCTGCCCGCACTCGAGGCGCTGGTGGCGCCGCAGCGAGTCCATCCAGCGGTACGAGTTGCCGCAGCGCTCGCAACAGAAGACCGGTGGCCGGGGCGGCGCCGCGCTCGCGGCCGGAGGAGGAGGGGGTGGCAGCATCGCCGCGGAAGGGGGCGGGAGAAGCGCGGGGGCGTCGTCCACCACCCACATCGCCGCCAGGAGGCCTCCTGCAAAGGGTGCGCGGTCAGCCGCCACCCTCCGTGCGGGGAGGCCGTCTCGCTCGTATGCGACACACGCTCCAGAGGACATCCGGGCACCGTGGACAGTTTGTCGAAAATCCCGAACGCTTCGCCAAGATCCTCTACACGGGCCCAAATATCTACTGGGGCGCGTGGCGTATGCAGCAGCGGGCCTCCCCGACCGAGGACGGTGGACCAGCGGCTGCTGCAGCGGCCCTCGCGCGCCGGCGAAAGGGTGGCGGTGGCGGGAGCGGGAGCGTCGTTACGTACGGAGCCTGTCGGCGATCGCAGTCACGCCTCTAGGTTTTCCAACACCACGCCGTGCTGGTGGACGCTGTGCTGCATGAGACGGTCGGCTTCGTGGAAGCGCGCGCCGCACAGAGCGCACACGTACTGCGGCTCCTTGCCGCACTGCTCCAGGTGGCGCAGCATGTGGCCGCGCATCGCGTAGCGCCGCCCGCACCGGCAGCAGATCTGGTTGGCCAGCCGCGGGCGCAGCCCTGTGCACGGAAAGCGAGTTAGCGGCGGCGGGAAGCGCGCGTCGCCCTGCGGCTACTTACCGCGGCTGTGGAGGCGCCCGAGGAACGAAGGCGAGATCGGAAACGTGCAACATGGAGATTACGAATCGCGTTCAAAGAGCCGAAGGCGTGCCATCATTCGGTCAAGAACGTCAGCGATCGCGTGTGCTATGATTCAAGAAGCATAATTGGAAATGAGAAGCGAGATTCCCCCGATCTAGGGGGACAATTCGCAAATCGAAACGAGCTGGACACGAGTGCTGAGATTATCGAAAAACGCTTTTAGTGTTTCAAGAAAGGACGATAGGGGAGTGGCAGGTACGTAAGGGTGAAGGCCGGCAGGTGAAGAAACGAGGCCGAGAGTAAGCTTCAACACAACATTTATTCGCAGAGAGCGCGGGCAACGTTGGAGGCGCGCAGAGCGCGTGGGCGTCGCCGCGGGCGGCGGGCGCTAGGCCAACTGCCCGTGCACAGACAGCACGTGCGAGCGCAAGCTGTACTTGTGCTTGAAGCGCCGGCCGCACCAGACGCAGCCGTGCGTGGGCTCCTTGCCGCACTCGACGCGCACGTGGCGGCGCAGCGAGTCCCGGCAGCGGTAGCGCTTCCCGCAGCGCGGGCAGTTGTGTTCGGGCTCCGCCGCCTCGGCCAGGGGCAGCGCCGGCAGGAGCTGGCCGGCGTCCACGCCGCTCCACACGAACCCACCTGCCGCAGGGCACACACGTGCGTCAGCGGGCGCGTCACAGAGGCGTCACGGCTGCGGCCGCCCAACAGGCGGCGGCGGCGGTGGCATGGCGTGGCACGCGGCCTCGTGCTTGCGCAGGTTGTGCTTGTGCTTGAAGAGGCGGCCGCACCACCCGCAGCCGTGCGTCGGCTCCTTGCCGCACTCCACGCGCAAGTGGCGGATCAGGGAGTCTCGGCAACGGTAGAGCTTCCCGCAGCGCGAGCAGAAGTGCTCCGCCGCCCCTTGGAAGGCCGGCGCCGGCGGTTGAAGCGGCGGCAGAGGATCCACGCCGCCCCACGCGAAGACACCTGCCGCAGGAGGGCACACAGGCGCGTGAGCGTGAGCGGGCGCGTCAGAGCGGCGGGCGCCGAGGCGTCACGGCGTGGCACGCGGCCTCGTGGCTGCGCAGGTGGTGCTTGTGCTTGAAGAGGCGGCCGCACCACCCGCAGCCGTGCGTGGGCTCCTTGCCGCACTCCACGCGCAAGTGGCGGATGAGGGAGTCCCGGCAGCGGTAGCGCTTCCCGCAGCGCGGGCAGAAGAAGTGCTCGGCCGCGTCGAAGGCCGCCGGAGCCGGAGCCTGGGCCTGCCCTGGCGGCCAGTCCACGCTGCTCCACGCGAAGACACCTGCCGCAGGAGGGCACACAGGCGCGTGAGCGGGCGCGTGCGCGGGTGGGCGCGTCAAGGCGGTAGGCGCTGCGGCGGCAGGTCGTGGCACGAGGCCTCGTGGCTGCGCAGGTGGTGCTTGTGCTTGAAGAGGCGGCCGCACACGGAGCAGCGGTACTGCGGCGACTTGCCGCACTCCAGGCGCAAGTGGCGCAGCATGGACACGCGGTTGCGGTAGCTCCGCGGGCAGCGAGGGCACGGGTGCGGTGCGACTGCGGGCGGCGGCACCGGCAGCGTCCACGGCGCCCCGATCTCCAGCGGCGGCCCTGCAAGCACACACGGCTCAGCGTGGCGGCAGCGCCCCCTACAGCGGGTGCTCGGGCTCCGGCTTGGACGGGCAGAAGCCCTGGAGGGCCGGCGCGGGTTGCGGAGGCGGCGGCGGCGGGCGGAGCGCAGGCGGAAGCGGGGCCAGCGCGGGCCGCGCGGGGCAGCTCATCCGCATGTGCACGGCAAGGTCGTGGCGGTGGCGGAAGCGGCGAAAGCATCCCGCGCACGCGTGCTGCGGCTCCTTGCCGCACTCCACGCGCAGGTGGCGGCGCAGGGAGTCGCGCCAGCGGTACGTGTTGCCGCAGCGCCCGCAACAGTGTACGGGGCCGTCGGCGGGGCCGCGGGCGGGTGCGGGGCCACGGGGCGCGCGCGGGCCCGAGGGCAGGGGCGGCAGCGCCAGCGAGGGCAGCGCCGCGGACGTCGCCTCCGCGGAGGGAGGCCCGGGCGCGTCCAGCAGCGTCGACAGCAGCAGCAGCGGGTGCGGCGTGGCCGGCAGCTCCCCACCTGCAAGCAGCGATCGCGGGTCAGAGCGGCCAATGTTTTCAGCCAACGGCTCCGTCGACGCTCTTCCGAGTACACGACGAACGATTTAAAAAGGAGTAAAACGTTTTCCCATAGATTCAAAACGGTTCCAAATGCATAGAGTCGTCGTCCGCTTTGCAATTCGATGTACGGTCGTCACAGTTCGCAACGAAAAGCACCCAACGGAACAACGCCATACATTATGGTTTGTTCCTGAAGCAAGGAGACTAGAATTGTTCGAAGTCTGAGATTTTAAAAATCCATAATTAAAAACGCCACTTTGTCGCCTCCTGGCTGAAATTGCTCGGTTGGACGAAAGATCGGGTCGAAAAATCCATTCAGTAGCATCGAAATGAAAAACCAATTTCTCATAATTTATTGCTCCACAGCGCATTCAAACGCACACCAAATTCAAATCGTATAAAAAGCAAGTCCTGCGTCAAGGGCCTCGTCACCGCTGCGGGTGGTGCGGTGGCGGCAACGGGGGCAGCGGGTAACGCTCCCCGTGCAGCGTGGCGATATGCACGTCCATGTTGCGCTTGTACTTGGAGCGGCTGGGGCAGAACGGGCAGCAGTACATGGCCTCCTGGCCGCACTCGAAGCGCTCGTGGCGGCGGAACGTGTCGCGGCGGCTGTAGCTGCGACCGCAGCGGGCGCACGTGTGCACCTCGCCGGGCGCCGCCCCCGCGCCCGCGCCCCAGCCCGCCGCCGCCCACGGCCACGCCCCCGCCGCCGCTCCTGCAACAAGGCGCGCCGTCAACACGCGCACGCTCTCGCCTCGCCCCCCCACCCCGCCCCGCCCCGCCCCACCCCCCAGACACACACAGAAACAACACTCAAGGATAAACGGCTTTATTTGCATCTCTCTTACAGGGTAGTTACACTACTGTACAGTTTACAATGCAAAGTCAATAATATCAACAAAATAGATCCATGGTATACCTGAGCCCACGTCTCACCCACCTCCCACAGCCTTTCCACAAAATTAAGAAAGGGATGCACAGACGGAAACATCAAAGAGCCAGGGGGTATACTGAGACCATCTGCCAAGGAACACGCTCCTTTCCCCTCCCACAAGCATGGCACAACCCTCTCCGTTACAGGGCAAGATATGAAAAAATACTCGTTAATTGTTACACAACAAACCACAGGCGAATCCAGCACTCTTTTAAAATATTTCGTTGCAGAATATCACAAAGGCCTGGCAGGCACTCTTCCTCTCACTAAGGCGTTGCCAACATGAGGCTGCTTGGCTCCTCAGTAGGCATCTGCAGCGCTCATAAGCGCATCCAAATAATAATAATATAATAATTACAATAATAAAACCATCACGTTTAACATTTGTACAAATACTGCAAGGCAAATGGCACAATCTTTTTGTAAAAGAAGTGGCAGAGCATAGAAGGCAGAGCAGCGGAGCATATATGTGCCCACGCCTCGCTCCTACATCAGCGGTTCAGAACCAGACTCTCTATGTTCTGACCCACTGTGTCAGGTTAGTAGACTACTCCCTACACCTGGCGAGTGCTATACGCCTCGCTATGGCACCTCAATCTTGGCTTTATGCATACGTTCAATATGCCTTGCTACATGCATCTTTTGTTTCGCACGATAGTTGCAGTATGGGCACATGAACTGAGGTTCTTTCCCACATTCCCATTTTTCATGGTTACGCAAGGAAGATTTAAGCTTGTAGGCTCGACCGCAGCGTGGACACACAAAACTCTTAGGACTGGTGTCACCCGCAGCTGCGGCACCTGCTGCACTGGCACTGCTTGCCATCAGAGATGTGTATGACAGGCCACTCAAGAGCAGAGAAGGTACAGATGGATGTGCAGCAGACCAAGCTTCCCACATGGGATGATCCCATCGAAGTCCCGTGGGTGTTGCTTTGGTGCTGGGAGCAGGTTTGCTGGGTCCACTGCTCCCACTGCCACTCCCACTGGCACTGCCACTGCTGCTGCCCTCTCGCCCTGTAAGAACATGGGCCATGAAGATGGGTTCTTGGAATTCAAGGCTAGCAGAGCGCAATGGAATGTTAAGCAGGTGGCATCTATGTGTCTGCCGTCTGCAGTTAGTCCCAGCTGCCACCGCCCAAGCGGCCCATGCAAGCTTCCCATGTACAGGATAATCATAAGGCAATGTTAATATGAAAGTTTTTATTTCAATGGTACAATACACAAAGTCATGTAGCACATTCGGCAAAGTTAAAATCTGCAAAATAGTCATTGAAACCACTTGTGTCTCTGGTCTAATGAATGTGTAAAACCTTTGCTCATTTGTAATGCAAACAGCTTAAGCAGTTTGGTGTTTTCACACATAAAACCAACTACAGAAAACCTTCTTCAACCTAGAGCTCTAATTTCCATGAAAATCCTTCACACTGTAATAGTTGGGCAAATCCAAAAGAAAAATCTTGCATTCTTCTTGCCCTCTTCCAAATCTCTCAGGGCACAATTAAAAAAGACAAGAACAAGAAACAAAAACAACAAGGACTTCAAATCACATGGTGTCATTAAATAAAAATTACAAGGGTATACATGAGAAGAAACACATTCAGGTACAAAGGTGTTAAAACATTATTGGACTTACCTTACATTAGCAACGAAAGCATGGAATTTATTTCTCAAAACGATTGGCATACCTCGACATCTGTTACTTTATGTCTAGTAAAAGCATAAACTTAAGGCGAGCACATGCACTTCATTTCTTGAATATATTACTATAATCTAAGTTAATCGGTAAACTAATATCGAACGACAATTTCTACAACGCTATTATACAATTTCATTGTCGGTAAAATACGAAAGAATATGTAGGCCAACATAACCTAACCTCATTTTCACCGTAGTCGCATGTAATCACAAACATATACCAAAATTGAAATAGCTTCTTCCAAATATTCTTTTAAACACATCTAGTATCGTCTACATATTTAAAAGTCAATCATAAGAGACCATAAAACGTTTACCAACGGACCAGCTGTACAATTCATCACCACCACCACAGGGAACTATCGATACCCTCACTAGTAAATGGACTCTCGATTAGTGATCGAATACGAGTTGGACGTTTTGCGATTGAGAACGAAGCAAATGTGGCAATGACATAAAAATAAAACAAAATAGAAATGTTTTATAATATACGAATTGTCTTAACAAATAGATCACATTAGTCATTCTCATAACCTACCTTCAATCGAGATTATAGCTGACACGAAATATGTGAATGCTGCAACGTAGGTAAAACTGGCATACTGCAAAAGGTGGCTATCGAAAATTAAATGTTCAGAACTTGGGGTATGACAATGTAACTCTGATCTTAGTCATCAACATCTTTATTCCAACATGTAAACAATGTTGAAATGAAAATAAAAAGAGGTTCATAAAACAGCGAATAATATGTAAGGATGATACACCTGTATTTCAGATTCTAAACATACACACGTATCTTGTCACATTGCGAACGGCTTTTTTAACTACGCCTGAAAATGAATAATCACTATTTCGACACAAGACAATACAATATAGCATTCTGGCTGTCAGAACTCCAACATGTGCATCACACCGGCTCCAAGCCACCAGAATTGTTTCAGATCAATATGCAATACACATTACATCTTACCATGACCTGCAAAATTAAATACTAGCTAAAAACAAGGAAAAAAGCTTATCTTTCGATGGTGCTTTAAAGTTTCCTCATGCAACTAGAAAACAACTATCCTAGTATACTTGAGGAAAATGAGCACTAAATCAAAGTTAACGAGATGCATTCAACAATGAACATACTTCTGTTACATTTATGGGTAAATTTTCTTTTACATATATTCATCAGTGTCCAAAACTTTCCTTTTTATGGTACCTTGCCACAGCATTCTAAAAATGTCACGTTTCTTAATCTAAGTTAAGTACATATGTGCCACTACAAATATAACATATGGTTTGTTTTCTCTCATCTCACACAATAATACATTTTCATACAGCTTATAAATATAAAACAACACACATTTGATAGTACATTCTGGATAGTTTCCCTAAGAGTTCTGAAATTCTAGGGTTATAGTAAATCTCTATAATATATTCAGACAACCAACACGAAAAAGTATATGTTTATGTACCAAAATAATACCTCTGAAAATACTGCTTATACTAACTAGCACCATCCTCATCAATTTCAAAATAAAAAATTGTTCTCTGCTTCTAACACTGTCATTTGCAGAAGTACTCTGTGTATCCACTTAATATTTCTTCTTGTGAATTGCAGCACCGAATTTTGACAGACATGCTCCAAAAGGCCTTTTATCTCCTGAGGTGTTTGATTATTATTCAGCTTTTCTTTTCCTCATTCATATTTCAAAAGAGAGAAAAAAAAGCAGAAACAGAAACTTTTGGATATGAAAATCTTAATGTTCATGTTTACACACACAGTTCATTTATAAGTATAATATATATTCATAATAAAACATCACCTTTCAAAGAGTTGTACATCAATATATACAGCGGAAGGGATATTAATCAAGCCTAATAGAAAATATTTTGAACTCCATCACTTCTGCTTGGCACAGAGGAAATATTTCTTAATAGATAAATTTCAGTCATTTAAATAATCCTTAATTTTGGCTATTCACTGAAGCAGAATGGAATACTCAATTTAACCATGGTAAATGTAGTTTTGAAAATCATTTGAAATGCAATAGGTGGTTTGATTTAAAAAAATGGTATCTCTATTTCGGTAAAGGTAGGAAATAAAATTATTATGACTGAAGTTCTACATTCACCCACATATAAGCACCAGTTTCTCTTAATTACAAGGAATTAAGAGATTACATCTACTTTTCAAAATGAAACATTTTCTAAAATTTTTAGATTTAGCAAAAAAAGGGGAAAAAAGTTTTTTTCTCTTAAATAGATTCTACAAACATTATTAATATTCACTTACTTAGATTGGCTTGAAATGTAAAATAATATTCAACACTTTTCTTTTGATTTTGAACAATCAACATTAGAAAAGCATGCAGACCTCATTGTGGTTGTTTTTTCCGAAATGAATATATTTGAAATTTCTGACATCCTGTCTGAGTAAAGATACAACATACGCATGAAATACAGAATTTATTGTTAATATGACTGGAGAGGCTATGGTTCACAGGATCAAATGTGTTGTGTAAAGCAGCTTACTCAGATAAGGCCCTTGTTCAATTACTGTATTCTCAGCAAAAATGGCTGTTTATATCTGGATGAAATTAGTCCCAAAATACAAGAATAAATTATGAGAACTACCAAGAAGAAAAGAAAACACTATGTTGCTTTTGCTCAATAAATCAAAGTTTCACATCAATTCTGGCCAAGATTATGGAGTATTCTGGCAATCAAAATTCTTACAATTTTCAGCTTCAGGAAGGATGTTAATGAGAGATACAATCCTGCAGATGTATTATCTTGAAGGAATTTGTTAATACTGGTGCTAACAATGACACCGTTTTCATTGCCTCCCATTTGAAAATAAAGGGAAGAATAAGGCTAATGGCTTGACTCGCATCTTGCTATTTAGAAAAAATAATTTTCAAATTAATGAAGATTTATCTATCTAACTAAATAGAATTCATTATTCTGTAACAATGGCCTTCACAACGTGGACCAACTGACATTACATGCTTATTCTCATCTTAATTTACTTACAAAAGTATTTTTATTTAAATATTCTTGTATTTTAGTATATCATATCTGAGCATTGCAACAATCATTTGCCATCATTTAAACATTTGACCTACAAAATATCAGTAGATACAGTTTTGGACATATCACTTAGGATAGAAAGAGAAAGGATCGCTTGTAAGCAAGCATACATTCATAACTCAATGTTTGACCCTAAAGACAATCACTGCCAAATCAAATGCCCATCATATAAAACAAACATGAAAATATCAGAAAGGAGATTACAATAGAACTGACTTTCCATAAAACATGTAATTTTCAAATTAAAAACATGCAGATGGTTTGTACAATTGAATAAAACATTGATTTCTCTCATTTATATATAACTCAAGAACACACTTGTCAAATATTCCTCAAAGCTGTTACATCAAACAAAAGGAAATAAAAAAATACCAATTATAACAAAGGATTAATTATCATAAAAATTTGTTAAAAAAATCTTCTCTCAATCATTTCTTTGCAAATAAGGCTTAATATGAGAGTTATTTATTTAAATAGTATAATATCATATGAACTGGTCATTCAAACTATAGCTCACAAGTTTAAACTTTGAAGCCAAAATATTTAAAAAATTAAATAAAATGAAAAGAAAGTAAGTTAATTGTTCAATTCTTTTGTAAAATATAAACACTGGCTGCCACAGGAGATACGATACAGCTTTATACTTTTGAAGAAAGAATATGAAGAATCAGGAGTGATTAATCATAACTGGAAAGAAAGAAATGTTCTTTCACTCCTTTATTAATCACTACTATTTTCAAATATGAATTCTGTTCATTTCATTACTTCATGATTATTTTTTTAGTACTTTTAGATTTCACAATTTTTTTTTATTTAAAAATTATTATTATTATTTTTTTTGGTTTCTCACTTCTATTGTGCTTTCAACTTCCTGTTTCTCAGATCCCTTCTTCAGAATAATGGGTGGCTTGATAAAGAAATACAACAATTATGTCAGTAAACTTACTATTTGAGATAACACCTTTAACATGAAAACACCAAATTCATTTTAGTTTTTTTTTCTGGTCAGCTGGTGTTTCACTTCTTACAGCAGTTTTCGCTGTCATCCTTTCTCTTTCAATCGAACTTTGAAATATTTAATGTGATACATTTCATTATTTCATATTTACCTCCAAATAATAATTGAAAAACTTTGCCTACACTAGATGGACTTCAGGAATTTCCATTTCTTCAGCACCCAGCATTTCTTTATGCTGCCGACGAATGTGCCGCAACTGATGTGCTTTTCGTTTACACTTTTGCGGACAGAAAGGACACTGAAAAGCTGGTTCCTTCCCACATTCCCATTGCGAGTGCCGCTGAAGAGAGTCTTTACGGGCATATGTTCGCCCACATTGTTCACATGCGTATGTGCCAGATGGGCGTTGAACCATTTTGCTTCCTGGTTTGTTCCCTTTGCTTGTTCCCTTAGCACCACCTTCCAACTTAATATCGCAGAGGTCAGCCAAATCACCAGAACCTTCTTCAATGGCAACAACATCACCAGGAGTCAATGGCCATTCCCGCCACTCCTTCATATCACTGCTACTGGAACAGTCTGCAACACATAAGACAGTGTCAGAAATGTATCCACAAAATCAAATTTTACCTCTTTTTATAAATAAGAACACATTGGAGTTTCTCATTTCCCAAACAATATGCAAGCCCTAAACTCCAAATGTTCTTTTTTATCTGTATCATTCTCCAAACATTCCTCTTTCAAACGTTAGTTTTCTTGCTTCAGTGCTGTTGATAAACATATTTAAGCATGAAAAAATATAACAAGTAATCAAGAGAGAAAATTACATAAATATGGAAACATCTGTATCAAAGAGATAATTAGTTTAAACAAAACCAAACTAGTGACATTTTTCTGCAAAACCATGAAAGAATTTCTCAAAAAAGATCATGAGATGCATTCAAGGAAGGTACAATAGGTTAAAAAAATATTAGTACCATACACTGCTCACCTGATTTATCAATGGTTTTTCACATCATGTTGTCACAGACTAGTTTCACACTATAATATTACAAATGAAGTTTTATCACCAAAACATAACACTAATAGTTTTATTGCAATACTACATCTTGCACATACATTTTTTTGGAAACATGTTGAAACACAAGTTTTAAAATCAACATAAAATAATAATTTTTAATAAATTAAAACTGTTTTGCTTGTTTGTGGAAGAGTATCATATGACGCAGGAGATTGCCTTTTTGGTGTGTCTTCTTATCACACAGTTGACATTGGAACTGAGGTTCCTTCCCACATTCTAATCGTAGATGATTGCGGAGTGAACCTCTCAACTTGTACTGTTTGCCACAGTTCATGCATGCGTAGAAAGGATGCACCATTGGGTTCCCTGAGCACTCAGTCGACATGCCTGTTGGCCCATCTCTGTTGACATTCCTTAATGTTGTCAAAGATGTTCCCATAGTAAGTTGCCATAAACCTGCAAAGAGAAGACCATCAGTCATCTGTTCTGCTGTGCGATTAGTTTTCACCAACAGAAACACTTACCTAGATTCACTACCATCCTTTTGATAGTCAGGTGAAAAGGACTATTATGTACGTATTCTGTTTAGGGAGGGTAAAAGACAATTAAATTTATTTATACTTCAAGATGTGAGTGGGTTCTTCTTACAGGAAGGAGAACAAGTGACTTGATATAATACCTTCACATCATTTTATTGATAACACAACATAATTTAGCACCATTCTAAAAAAATGTATACACATACATCCCAAAAATTCCACTGCATATAAAATACAACACTAAACTTAAACACAAACAATATTAAACTTCTCAAACACTAATTTTATTGCTGTATATTTTATCAACAAAATATTACCAGAATAGCAGCTTCCTCATATATTTCTACTGAACCATTTCTTCATATCACATTCTAATGGCACTGTATCTAGCATTTCCATAATTTCATGATGAATCAAATCTATTATTGAATTATGTTTTTGGTTTTCATATAACACTGACATAACAAAGTAAATTGCACATTCACTGACTTGCAAATTTCTCTACCCAGAGAACTTGAACTTTGGAGAGATATAATCCAAAATCTATTTTATCTATTAAGAAACTAATCTTTTGTTCTACAAACCATTCATAAATATAATGAAAAGGTCATTACAAAATTAAAGTAAATATGAAACAGCACAAATCATTTTTACAATATTTATATTACTGAATGAAGCTTTTAAAAAGCAGGGACCAGTAATTCATATTAAGAATAGAAGAAGTATCAATAACAAACATAATTTCAAGAATAATGAATATTTCAAAGCAATGTATTTACAAGAACCCATCCAACTAATAAATAAAGAGTAAATAGTAAATATAAATCCAACAATAGGAACATTTTCAGTACCATTAATGCAATTTTTGTGCTTTAAAAACTTTTTTAAAAGTTAAGATAAATAAAGAATAACTATCAAGGTGGTCACATGTATATTTCAATATAACATATTCAAATAGAATTTCTTTCAATGTCAACATTAATAGTAATCATGAATCAATTATAAAGAGCTTACTCACCTAAAGTTAATATTTCTGTCAATTTTCATTCAAAAATGAGAGGAACTATTGGCCAAGGAAGTTGCAGAAGGCAATATTTTTTTCCATATATTCTCAACACTGATGAAAGTAGGGACACCTTTCTCATTGGTCATCATTTTTACTATCAATTGAGCTGACAATTTAGTCACATGACTCACGGATGCTGAACATAGTTATGTGAGATTATACTAGGAACTACTGAATATTCTATAACAGCAACTCTAAAACCACAGGCCTGCAGTCTTGCATAAATACTGTTTACAGAGAATAATTTGGGTTTCAATGAAAAAAAATATTGAATTTTAAAATTAAGGCAATGGAAAGCAATTAAAGGCATGTTAAACAAGAGAGGTAGTAAGCATATTAAAAAGACTACAGTAAACCCTCGTTAACACAATCCGAGGGATCAAAATAACTAGTACCAAGAGACTGAAATAATCAATTCAATAGTAATAACTCTAAAAAACACAGGCTTGCATAAATACTCTATATAGAGAATAATTTGTTTGAAGCAAGTTTGTGTTAACGAGATTTACTGGTGCTAAACAACAATAATTCAGACTGAAATACAAAAGAGAAAAAGCAGTTCTTCTGCAGTTTAAAAAAATTAAACACCAGAAGAAGAGGGAACAAATTATGTAAATCAGCATTCACGGTTAATACAAGAATAAAATTATGAAAATTACCAAAGTTGAAAAAGAGAGAAAATTTATATGGATTCTCCCTTATAGATACAAGAAAAATCAGGATTCTGCACAGGAGATTGAGAGGGTGGCAAGGGATGGCATTGACGCAAATGACGCAACAAACTATGGCGGTGTTTTGTTCGGCGTGGGCAAAATGGACATTGTAATGCAGCTTCCTTTCCACATTCAAGGCGTACATGCCTTCGAAGAGTGTATGCGCAAGTATATCCACGACCACATGATGGACATGCAAATAACTTGCGAGCTAATAACTGTTGCTGCTGCTGATGTGGGTGTGGTTGTTGTGGAGGTGGAGGCCAAGAAGGCAGCGAGACTGGGCCAAGAGGCACTTCTGGAACAAAAAAAAAGAAGTAAAATGTCAGTGGCAGCTCCATATTATTGCAAATAACATAGAAGTGATTTACATACAAACAGATCCACATTATAAAGCTGCACCCTCAAAATCACATGGGAACTTTTAATAGCCAAAATGCAGCTTTTGGCAAATTATGTCACTTTATTTAGGAATGTAAGTGACGAGACAAAATGAAATAACTGAACATGGACAAATTTATTTGATTTCCTCAACCACAAATCTTGCCACTTGATATATTTCATGCAAAATACATATTCTCCATTTTACTCTTCACGTAACAAATAGTGACAATCAAAAGGTAAATTTGTTTCAACTCAAAGACTCGTTTCAGATCAAGGGGCAGCTCAAAGCAGTAATACTTTACATTATGCAAAGAGCAAGAACATTTGTGCAACAAGCCACAAGACACCTTTGGGCCTACAAGGCAGCAGAGTGGGACATTGGCCTAGAACTGGCATTCTATGCCAGTAGCTGTGAAAGAGCAGCATCGCCAGGGCCTGCATCCTTGAGATGTGTCCGTACGTGTCGCAGCATGCTGTGTCGGTGTTTGGTGCGCTGAGGGCACACTGGACATTGGAAGCGTGCCTCACGCCCACATTCAAGGCGTAGATGGCGTGCAAGACTTTCACGCCAGCGGTAGACCCGTCCACAGCCTTGGCAAGTGAAGGGTGGGCCGGTGTCTGGCACTGTTCCAATGGCAGCATCTCCCATTGCTGCCTGCATCAGGCCTGCAACCAAGGTCCATGCAGTGGTCAACATAATACCTAATCAAACAATGTAACAAGCTATTTTGTTGTTGAGTCTAATGTGGACAAAATGGACATTGTAATGCATCTCTCTTTCCAAGATGTATATGCCTTTGTATGCATAAATATATCCATGACCACATAACAAACATGCAAATAACTTGCATGTTAATAATTGTTGTTGCTGCTGTTGAGTTGTTCCAGAAGGGTAGGCAATGAAGAAATAGAGACTGGTGTAAGAGGAGAGTCACTTCTACAACAAACGTAAGAAGAATAAATAATTGAAAGCATCACATTATTGAGAGTGACATGAAGAGAAGTGGTTAATGAACAGAACTACATTTCAAAACTGAACTCTCAAAATAAATGAAAGTTTCGAAGGCTCCTAATCACAGCAGTGGCAAAATTTTGGGCACACTTTTATTCAGGAATGTAAGTGTCAAGTCATTCTAAAATAAACACGGGACATTTTATTACACATACATTTACAGTATATTGCATTGTACTTGTTACATTGCATTGCGCTGTTAAAAACAAAATTATTGTAATAAGATTGCAGACATCAGGCAATGCTTGTTTATTGCGCTGATAAAAAATTATTTTATTTCCCCTCCAATGCTCTTCCCTTCCACTTCTTGTATTTGATGCACCATACATACTCCCCACTTACACTTCATGTTCCAAACAGGTTTAAGAGATATAAATTTGTTGAACTGAGGGCCAAGGTCCACATCAAGGGTGCAGCTAAATGTGTAGACACTTAACATGATAAAGAGAAGCAAGAAGATACGCTCATCACAACATGAGACACCAGGAGTCCTACAATAAAGTACAAGAGGATAATTGTCTAAATCTGGTATTCTATTTCAGAAATTGCAATAGTGCAGCATCTTCGGGTCCTGCATCCTTGAGGTGCGTTCGTACATGTCGCAGCATGCTGTAACGGTGTTTAGTGCGCTTTGGGCACTTTGGACACTGGAAGCGTGCTTCTTGACCACACTCATGGTGCACATGGCGAGAAAGACTTTCACGCCAGCGGTAGACCCGTCCACAGCCATGACAAGTGAAGGCAGGGGCAGGCACAGGCACAGGCAAAGGCATTGGCACTGTTCCAATGGCAGCATCTCCCATTGCTGTAGGCATCAGGCCTGCAACCAAGGTCCATGCAGCGGTCAACATAATACAGTATTCAAAGGGCTGGAAAGGCTTCGTGAGGTAATAAAGTAACAACAGTCATTATGTATTGTCTTAACTTGGTAAAGACTTTATTGAGAATAGCAGAGATCAAACTTAAGATTGTGCTCAAAGCACAGTGCAGTTGTTATTGGTCTTGGCACTAAAATGACAGTTTCTTCTGAATCCACACGCTGCTGCAGGATGATATCGAGAACAAATAAATAAAATCCAGTTACAATTCTAGGAGGTACAAGCTAACTTGTATTTTCACAAAATGAAAAATCAAACCGTGGGAATAAATTAGAATGAAGTTTAGAGAGAGAAGAGAAAGAGCTGAGCACCAGTATCTGTTCATAGACGGAGAGTGTTAGTACCAGTCAGTGTTATACCATGCCGAGAAAGTAGATGACGCTGAAGATCATGCTTGTGTTTGGTGCGGTGGGGACACCGCCAGCATTGGTACAATGGCGGTTGCCCACATTCCACCTTACGATGGCGCTGTAGGTTGCGCCGGTGGCGATATGCACGACCACACATCTCACAACGGTGACAAGCCAGCAGAACTCTGCAACCAGGAACTGTTGCAAAGGATCGGCCTCCACCCACACTGGCTGGAAAAGAGGTGTGCATCAGGCAAGGTGTTGATAAATATACATTTATAAGAACTGTACAAGATAAAAGTGATGAATTAATGTAATACAAGGAGATCTGGATTTTCAAATTTAAAAAATACAATTAAAAAATATCCTTATACCTTTGGTACCCATTTAATAAAGATTGCTTTTTCAAACATATCACAAAATTATACATTTCATTCAATATTGTAAATGACATGAAATATTTTACAAGCACCATCTGCATGCTTTTGCATAAACAACCAGGACAACAGTCGCTATAAAATGTTCCAGAAAGTTTTTTTCATGTAACTTCCCGAGGCTATTTCTTTGAGGAAGTCGGATGAATCCAATATTCGATGAAGAAAGATACACAATAATGTTCTGAAAGTAGTTCCTTTTTGCATCAAACACAAACCGAAGAGGAAAAGTATTTCATACACTTGACATATCACTTTCAGAGCATTGTAGAAAAAATTGCATCACAAATGACAGGCTGTTGAAAAACAAACTTCAACAGAACAAGGATAAGGGCATCAAGTTAAAGCGGTGAGACTGTGAGCGGGTGTGTTAAAAAGGAGCCAGGCAGGGCCGCGGGTGTCACTGCGAGGAGGCGAAGGCCGAGGCCGAGGCGAGCGCCGGCAAGGCCAAGGCCAGCTGGTGCACAGCGGCCATGTGCAGGCGGAGGCGCGCGGCGCTGGCGGTGCGGTGCGGGCATCGTGGGCACGCCAGCCAGCGCCGCCGGTCGCACTCGTGCTGCAGGTGGCGTGACAGCGACTGCTTGTGGCGGTACTGGCGCGCGCACCGCGGGCAGTGATAGACGCCGCGCTCGTCGCGGCACGACCGCAGGCAGTGCCTCGCCTGGCCCGGCGCGCCGCCGCTGCCGCTCCCGCCGCCCCGAACGCTCGCGTCCAGCGCTCCGAGCTGCGCCGCGAGCCCTGCAACACACACGCCGCGCTGCAGAGGACGTCCGCGCCGCTCGCGCCCGCGCCCGCGCCCACGCCCGGCCCCGCCCCCGTGGGGCGCGCTCCGCTCACACACGACCACTCGCTCGCGAGGCCTCGCCCTACCTGGCACCGGCGACGGCGGCGGCGGCGACGCGAGTATCGCGCGGGCGGGTGACGACGGTTCGGATCGCGCGCGGGGGCTGAGGGCGACGCCCCTTCAGAACGGCGGTGGGGGCTGCGGGGTCGGCGGCTGCTGCGGTCCCGCGTGCACCGTCGCCAGATGGCGCGCCAGACTGGAGCGGCGGGTGGCGCGGTACACGCACATGGGGCACGGGAACTGCGGCACCACGCCGCACTCCAGCATCTGGTGGCGCTTGAGCGAGCTGCGCAGGGCGTAGCGCCGGCCGCAGCGTTCGCAGCTCAAGCTCCCCCCGCCGACGCCCTCGCCGCCGGCGCCGCCCTCACCGCCGACGCAGCCCTCGTCCAGCATCAGGCCCAAGCCCAGCCCCAGCCCCAGGCCCAGGCCGCTGCAGACGCCCGCGTCGCCGTCCCCTGCAAGGAGCAGCCGTCAGCGCGAGCGGACGGGACGGGACACTTCGACCACGCGCTCAAGCTGCTCGCTGGACGCTCGCTTCTACTCTACTACTCTACAGTATACACAACTACGAAGCTGGTGCACAGATTTCGATCTCAACTTTTCACATGGTGCAGCACAGGAAGTATAGTTCTTACAGCCGATTATCGTGCAATATAGTAAAGTACAGTGCAACCACACTAACGACACAGCACCACCTAGAAAGAAGGATCCTTGACGTTCCGCGAGTGCGTTCCAAAGAGCAGCCATCCCTCGTGTCATCGAAGTATTTGAGGATGGAAATGGAATTTGATGAAATGGAAATCGGGCATGATATCTTACAAACAATATATCAATTATTTCTCTTTACACGAATTTACAAAGCTGAAAGACATGCTTTCTCTCGAGATCACACAGGTTTTTTTCCACTTAGTCCAACACGCTGTTCTTTCTTCTGCAAGTCTTAAGCTTATCACTTCACTGGCGCCGTTCTGAGTCAATACGTTATTCTTGCACAGTGCAGCAGATGACATCGGCGTCGTCCGCGTCCGCGTCGTGCGCGTAGGCGCGGGGAGAGGGCCAGGCGGGGGCGGAGGCCGAGGCGCCGCGGCGCCACACCAGGTCGTCGCCGCCGTGCTGCGTCTCCACGTGCTTGGCGAGGCTGAAGGCGCGCGTCAGGCTGACGGGGCAGAGCGGGCACTGGAAGAGCGGCGCCACGCCGCACTCGAGGCGGCGGTGGCGCGTCAGCGAGCGCTGCAGGCTGTACACGCGGCCGCAGCGCTCGCACGCGAAGGGCCCAGCGCCGGCGGCGGGACCGGCGGCGGCGCGACGTCGCAGCCGCGGGGCGACGGCGGGCGCGGCGGCGGTGGCCGCGTACGCCCGCGGGCGGCGGGCGCGCTGGCGCCGGAGCCTCGGCGGCGGGGGCGACGCCGGGAGGGCATCTGCAAGGAGAGGGCGTCAGCGGGGGGCGGCAGCCGCGCGCGCGGGGCGAGGGGCGGGAGAGGGGGCCGGGGCCGGGCGGGGAAGGGGGCGTGGCCGCGGCGCGGGGAGCCTGACCTCTGGCGCGCTCAGATGAAGGCGGCGAAGGCCGACGCCATGCCGTGGCGCTTGGCCACGTGCTGGCGCATGTTGCTCTTGAGCTTGGAGCGGTGCGGGCAGTGCGGGCACTGGAAGGCCGGCTCCTTGCCACACTCGTGGCGCAGATGGCGGCGTAGCGTGTTGCGCCAGCGGTAGCGCCGACCGCAGCGCTCGCAGGCGAACGGCGCGGCCCCGGCGCCTGGCCCCGGCCCAGGCCCCGCCGCCGGGGCAGTCGCCGCCGCTGCCAGCGCCGCCGGGCCCACGGGCAGCATTCCGTGGAAAGCGCCTAACGCGTCCGCCGCCGCCGCCGCCCACGCTGCAACAGAGGCCGCCCGTTAGAGTCCGCTCCGCCCCAGCCTCTCCGACAAACGCGCAGAGGTGACTCGCTGCGACGTACCTCTCCACTCACTCTTAGTGCTGCCACCACAAAGGGACTCAATGTTCAAACATATTCATAAGCGGTCTGCCATGGACCGCTAACAGAATATGCTCTGGGAAAATCTTGATTTTATATGTTCGAGTTAAGGAGGGAAAACTACATACAACTTTCATTTCCAAAACATATCTTTCCAATAATGACCAAACTATGTCAAAGAATGTTTAAGAGCTCGCCTTCAGAGGGTTGTTTGAAACATGGAGGTGATGATGCCAGCAGAAATTGCGAACAAAACCTATTTCCTTTTAACTTGTTCCAAACTTGCCGCAAACAATGGAGAGAAATGCCTTCATCGCGAACGCCACGAGTAGAAAGCTTATTCCAGATTTCCAACCAATCGTCAAAGCAGCGCTGACAGTATAAACATATTCAATTATTTCGTAATCAACTACACTTTTCCACGAAACTTTTAACGTCCTCATTCCAGAAGCGCTGTTTCAGCATGAGATTGAATGAGTCAAAACGCAAACGCAGCTCCATTCCAAAACCGCCAACGGTCAACCAACCGCAAAGGGAGCACGCGCGAGTTGAGGGATGGAGGGCTAGCGGAGGCGCCCCCCGCCCGGCGGCAGCTGGGCGCCGTGCATGCGCTGCATGTGCGTGTTGAGGTTGAAGCGCAACTTGGTGCGGTGCGGGCACAGCGGGCAGCCGAAGCGCGGCGCCCGCCCGCACTCCTCGCGCTGGTGGCGCCGCAGGTTCTTCGCGTACTTGTACCGCCGCCCGCACGATCGGCACTCAAACGGGTCGCGCTCGCCGCTGTCCCCGAGGCCACCGCCGCCGAAGAGTCCTAGGGGACAACAGGGCTTGTGTTAGTGCGAGCACCCACAGACACCGCTCGTTGCGAGGAATCAATGACATTTAACACTCTACCACCTTCTTGGACTGTTTATAATCGACAGCTGGTTTTTTTTCGACCTAGCGATTAGCAACCAGCCAAATACGACGATGTCAAAAATCGGATATAAATATGGTCTAACTAACATCTTAGGTACACAAAATTGCGTCTCGTTCCACTTGCACGGCTGTGAATACCACTTCACATCTTCGTCCAATCGAATCCAAGTTCATCCCATTGTCCCAGAGACGTGAAGGGACGAAACATACATAATTCGTGGAAAAATAGATCGCCGCAGAGCGGCAGTACACAACGAGTAACTACGTATAAGCTAGTACAATGAAGGAACATAAAAATAAGCACATCGCAGGAAGAAATACACCGACGACAACTCCAAATTCGAAGCCAACGCCAGACGACTCAGTCAAGAAGTCAGGCGTATTTCGCCGTTCGAAAGGCGAGTGCTCGGTGGGGTTCGCCCGTGGCCGCGCGGCGCCGCGTCCCACGCGCACGGGGAGAAGGAGCACCGCGACGCGCGCTCGCCGCCACGAGTTATTGAGCGGCGGCGTTGCCACCAGCCTTGACCGGCGCGGCGACCGCGGCCGAACGCCGGCGCTCGCACCCCACGGTGACGCATACGGATTCCAAACGAAATAAAACCAAGTGTTACTAAACAGATGAAAAGGGAAAAAAATCTAAAAATAATAACGAAAAGCAGTGAGAAGAAATGGACGGAAAGAAGAGTGAAAAGAAGTTTTATTCAATAGCACTGGTTGGCATGTTTCGAAATTCGGAGGCGTGGAAGGACGTTTCAAAGGGTTCAGAAGTTTGAACACCAAAGCTCAGATTGAAAACACATTTATGAAGAAGAATGTGGAAAGGCATATACTCGAGGAGCCGAACATAATATTTTATGAGTATAAAATCTATACATTTTGCAAAAGACCCTACATTGAGTATAAAACAATAAAATGAAATGAGTAGTTTGTGACAACGATTATTACACCAGTACATTTAACACGAAGCAATCCACCACAGTCTGTTGTCCATCACCTTCATCACCAAGGGTCTCACGGGGGCGGCGGCGGGGGCGGGGAGGGCGAGCCGCGGCTGCGAGGCGCCGCCGGCGGTGGCGTCAGCAGCTGCGGGGGCGGCACGGGCGGCGGGAGCGGCACGGGCGGGCGGCCCAGGCCGACGCACAGCTCGGGGTGGCGGGCGCGCATGTGGCGCAGCAGGTTGCCCTGGCGGTAGCAGCGGCGCGGGCAGTGCGGGCACAGCACCAGCGGCGGCCAGCCCAGGCCGCGCTCCGCCAGGAAGGGCAGCGCGTCCGCGGCGGCGACGGCGGTGGTGGCGGTGGCGGCGCCGGCTGCGTTGGCGCGCCGCGCGGCGCTCGCCTCGGCGCCAGCCGCCAGCGCCGCCAGCCCCGACAGCGCCCACGAGGCTGGACGCCACCCGCCCAGGACGCCGCCGGCGCCGGCGCCTGCAACACGGCGCGCGTCAGTGGGCGTCGCGGCGCCTCGCGTCGCAGCGCAGTCGGGCCCCGGCCCGGGGCCCGCCACGCGCGCCACCTGCCCTTACGCTCCATCGTCCACAGGCAGCTCCTCTTCGCAACGACGGGGCCGCAGCCACCACACACACAAACCATCGGGCGCAGCAAGCGTAACCTCATTCCACACGTCCCTGCTCCTCGCATCTCACCTGTCTCGTGGAGAAGACGTGCTATCTTTAAATTCAAACAACAGTGCATTTTGAGAGAACCAGACGCGCGCGAAGTTCATGGGAAAATTCGTTGACTCAGGTTACTACTAATACACATAGTAATAAGGAGAACAAAAACACATTTCCATTCATAGATATAAACTTTATTTCTTAGAACAATAGCACCGAGAGGACTTGCACGTGGCCACACCTGCCTGACGAGACGGGTCGTGGGTGAAGGAGCCAATACACGTTCGGGATAGTGGCAGTTTTGCCCGCACGAGTAAGCGCATCTCGTGTTTAATTATACGCTGACAGCGCCCAGCCATGTGATTCCATCTTTCTAATTTTCGAGGTCCTCCGTTGCTAACCGTTTATCCGGAGAGATCGCGTCGGTACCAGCCGCATTGGTAATTAAGAAATCACTACCCGGAACAGGTTAACACAGAGGTATTGATTCAACCTCAAATCCGCCTCCTGAAGAAAATCACAATTCACTCGCGGGGCTTTGTGCCACCGAAACCGTCAAGCCATTTTGAACGTGTAGGGGCCCCTTCGCCCCCGCTCACGCGGGCGAGTGGCAGTCGCGGATGTGCGCCAGCAGGTTGCAGTGCAGCTTGGAGCGATGGCCGCAGAACGGGCAGGCGAACTGGGGCTCCTTGCCGCACTCGTAGCGCTCGTGGCGCCGGAGGGACTTGAGGTGGCGGTAGCAGTTGCCGCAGCGGCCGCATGGGAACAGCTGCGGTAGCGACGACGGCGGCGGCGGCGGCGGGGCCGGGGGCGGGGTGCCGGCCGTCGCCCGCCGGGCAGCGGCGGAGCCGAGGCGGGTCCGCCGCTCCACCCCCGTCGGAGGCGGCGGCGGCGGCAGCCACGCCAGCCGCTGCTGGGGTCCTGCAACCACGCGCTGCGCGTCAGCCGCTGCGCCCGGTGGCGGCCAGCCCGCGGCGGAAGGGGAAACAAGCCACAACAAAACAACACACCCAGCGCCTTTATTCGCTGGTATTGAAAGAAAAACTTTTCCAAAGTTAAATTTAATATTGCCGAAAGCTTGGTAATAGTTGTCTTGAAACTGAACATTAGTTACAAACATAATTCATTATATATATATATATATATATATATATATATATATATATATATATATATATAATCATATATCAGATTCTTCTGCATTCAATAGTATTAAAATAACATTAAAAATACTTATATTAGATGTGTAAAACATATTAAATATATCAAAATTGTTTCCAATAAACATTAAAATACAATCAACACACACAGTCAGACACATTCTCACCAGAAAAGTACATTTCTGATGAGAGAAGTCAACAACAAATATTAAGGCTTTATATTAGTAATAAAGTACAATTGTCTTGGAATTTGCTGGATGGATGCGTATCTTAGTAATCAGCATAGTCGCTATGTGAGTAACTGGCATAACACTATGTGAAAAAGAATTTGGCACTGAAAAGAATATCACAAAATACAGACAGGAAAACAAGTATGATGAGAGACATTGATATTCTCCACACATAACAATTGTTATAAAGAATCATCAATGAAAATTGCATATCACAGTTGCCATAAAAATATAATTTAACAAGGTCACATATTAAATTAATTACTTTTCATCAGCTACATATGATCATATACTGTATTTTATAACAAGTTTTGCTGAAAATCCCCACACATTTTAGATGAACAGTTCAAACTTTTAATATAGGTCTTCTTCGAAATGAAACAAAAATAATTTAAGTAACAATACAAAACCCCACGGATAGC
This sequence comes from Teleogryllus occipitalis, assembly GCA_011170035.1. Lineage (NCBI taxonomy): Eukaryota > Metazoa > Arthropoda > Insecta > Orthoptera > Gryllidae > Teleogryllus > Teleogryllus occipitalis. The sequence goes on along the minus strand of BLKR01000322.1, from coordinate 403,309 downwards.
TTGCTGGTCAGTGTGCTCTCTTTCCATAACATGACCTTGCGTTCAATTCCTGGTCGGGGCAGATTATTGTGTGTGCTTTCCTTGCAATGTTCCCGTATCTGTTGCTGAGTGACAATGAGAAAGCTCACTTTCCAAGTTTAAAAGATAAGACTATGGCATAGGGATGACTATATGCTAACCACATGTACCCCTTATCCCGTGACCACAAAGGCTGGGACACCGCTGGCAAGCCTTGGCCCTGTAAGGAGCTGTTGTGCCAGTCCCAACAGACAAGACAGAATATTAAAACAAAATACACAAAATAGTCAAATGAAGGAATCTGACAGATATATTCTAGTACACTTACAAATAGTCAATCTAGTGGGGAAGAAAGCAATACTCACTGAACTACATAGAACAAGTTCAAATTCTCTGTAAATTCCATTTGCCTTGTGATATGGAAGGCAATGGTAAATCGCCATGAATAGCTCATAATTCAGATCATCAATTATTGTTGATTCATAACTCCTAAAGGAGTCAAATATCAAAAAAAGTCCGAAGTACTATCAGCTAGTTATTCACAACATTTGTACACCAAATTGTATTGCGGCTCTAACAAGCAGATATTCGAAAACATTTGCATAGTATCCTCTAATAATAATAATAATAATAATAATAATAATAATAATAATAATAATAATAATGAGATGTAAATCATAAGGAAATAAAATAAAAATATTGCATATTATCAAAGAAATCAATGATAAAGTAGCTATAGTAAGTATAATCACTAGCAGAAAACAAAAAATAAACTGACCTTCTAGTGATACACAGAAACATCATAATAACTACACACAATATCTTCACAAACAAAATTTTAGACAGGAGTATTTATTTAGTGCACAATCAGAAGCCATGAAGCCTTCTGCCTGAACAGTGACCATTGTGATGGTGCCCTCAAGTGAGCTGGCCACGTTCAATTTTATATTATTTTTACCTGAATATATTCAAATTTCAATATTCATGATACACTGGATAATATCCTTGAGAATATCAATGAAAATAATCAATTATACATATAAAACATGATTTTTGCAAAGTATACCACGTAAATTAAATAGTAAAAATTCATTCAGTATTATAATGAGCAAAAGAAAGCTACTAATTATCATATGAAACTACATAAAAAATTCAATCACCAACTCAACATTAAACATAGGAATTTTAAAACATGAAAGTTTAGCATGCAAATTATGTATTAATAAGGATAAAACAAAGAAATTATTGTCGGCCCAGAGGCCGAGATCGCTAAGGCAGAGTAGTGTCGTACTGATCTCGGACCGCAGGGTTGCGGGTTCGAGTCCCGTCTTGGGCATGGTTGTATTTGTGTTCGTCCTTTCACCCTTTATCAACACAATATCGTTTCATCTTCATAGCACCATACCATTAACATCAATGGTGGTCGCTCATGACCTAGATGTTGATGCGACCTTAAATAACCAACTTAAAAAAAAATTATTTTTGTGAAAAGAAGTCTTTTGGATGCAAAATCAATGTATGTGATATCAATATTTGCAATTCATCACATCACAATCAATAATAACATTTATTATAACTTAAACACCTACGATTTCAGGACATATACAATTTATTATATAAGGCAAATGTCCACATGATACAATACCAGATCAGAAATCAGATCAGATCAGAAAATTAGTAAGAAATTACCTTACCTTGATTTGTGAACATCTGTAAATTCATCATGACTTATTCCCATTCTAAGTATTTAGCCATTAAATCAAGATGTATTATTTGCTGCATGTGTACAAGCCAACTCTTTCAAACATCATCAGAAGGAGTTTAAATTATTCTTTTACTAGATGAAACAAATTATATGGGAACGACTGACTAATGCAAGTAATATATTGTTAGAGGAATATTTCTATAAAGAGTTTAAAGAATAATATTTTATCCGTTTTACTGCTGAAAAAATCCAATTATTCCTAACAATAGGCCTATTACTAGAAAAGTAATGTTTGTAAACAATTCTCTATCCTGCCTGGGACATGCCTATGAATCAAAACTACAACTATAAGTTGCAGAGGAGTCCAGTCCAGTCCAGGAGTGCGTTGCAGGAGGCACGTACGCGCACATGCTACCTGGCGGTCCTCTTGACAACTGACCGAGATGTGCATGACATGACTTAAAAGTAATGAAGGATTACTCCTGCACAAGTTAATGGAGGATTACTGGTAAATGGAGGATTACTCCCCAGCGCAAAGCACTCAATGCCCCTTAAGGGGCTAGGAGACGCATTGCGTCAATTTGTAGACGCAACAAATTTAAAAAATAAAAAAATTTAAAAAAAGTCGATAATAAACATGGACATATCAGACTAACAATTATCGACATGAACAAAAGAGGAAACACATTCCAACTGCAGATATTCAGCAGAAATTAAATTTTGCAAAACACTTAACTCATTTTTTTGTAATATCATTCTCATTGCGAAACTCTGAGGATCAATAAACTTCCTGAAATAGTAATGAAGTTCTTCGAAGTTCAATATTCTTCTATGTAACATACAGTCTAAAGAAAAAACTTAAAAGAGTACACCGAAGATGATATTTGAGATTAACTTCACACTTCACCATTAGATGCATAAATATATATGAAACATTCCAAAAGTGCAATACCCACCAGCAAATCAGGCAGTTCTTTCAAATTCAATAGAGTCAGTTTTGAACTCAATTACTTCAGCAAGCATCTCTTAAAGATAGTTAATTTACTTTCAAAATGAGATCATAATGAAAATTTTCTTATAGGTCAATTAAATCACATCACATACATTCATAATATATTTTGTTATTCTTCAATTACCTGCTTCACAAAATTGTAAACATTGTTCCTTAATCTATAGCATCTTTTTGGAACTTCAATACATACAATTTATGAACCACTTATCAATTACAGGTTAATCTAACAAATTTCTACAACCTGCCTTCTGAAACATACCTCAATATAGATGATGAATGAAAGTTGGTGTGAGTGTGGTGGAGATGAATCTAAAGCTCAACAGCTGATAGTAAAACATATTGCCAAAGGTTGCCCAAAAAAGTATCTGCAATCAATCCCTGGAGTGAAAAGACAATTGATAACAAATATTGTTATATTGTGAATACAATATATTTTGACCAAGTTATAAATTAAAATGATACTCACCTCGTGTAAAAGAAAAAATAGTATGATACATCTTAAATATCCTTTAGTTGAGGACGGCAGCAACCTTTCTATTTCAATATACCATGTACAACTGTTTTGGTCATTAAAACACTTTACTATCAAACTAAACGTGTTAAAAATACATATGCATGAAAGTACACATCTGTATAAAATATTTGCTCTTAATATCACATTAAATCAACATCATCTTTGGTTTCATATTTTTGTGCTTCTAGATTCAACTCCCACGTTTTCCTCTCATCTTCTTTCACAGGGAAATAAAACCTTTTCAGGCCAGTTTTTTCTTGCAGATTATAAACGAGCTTGATTTTGTGCTGTTAAGCCCTTGAAATATCTTGAAACTGATTTACAGAAGCTAAGAAATGGCTTCAATGAAGGTCCCATCTTTCTTCTTTCTCAAATAGATCTGTATTGCCATACTTCATGTATAAGAACTCTCAAAGCAACTTCTTTGCATCTGTCTCTTCCAGGTTGTTTAAACAGAGACCCAAATAGAAGTATGCGCCAGAATGGTTGCCTTTATGATCCATGCACAAGCTAAAATCAAACTTTGATTTTAGTAGTCTTCCAGACCAAAAATAAAGAAAATGTATTTAAAATCAGCTGTAATGTCTCTCAATTAAGATCTTCACAAGTACCGTAACCTACATGTTGTGCAACCCACAAATGTGCATTAAACTGGTCAAATATGTCAACTCAAATATACTTTTTCAGTTTTCTTAATTAACTTTGAGGAGAAGGTTATGCAATCCATTGTGTGTATTTTTTTAATGACTAGTCACCCACAGGTTTTGCAGAAGTACCCTGGTTTAAATGATTTGCAACACTTTAACCATTCAAACAATACTAGCACCTTAACCTTCAACAGGATTTTCCCCAAAATGGATAATTCTCGATTGATCTTAAAAAGTGGAGAAAATCAATTGATATAAAAAATTATGTCAATTTTTCAAAAATAGGTTACGATTTTCTCAGAAATGACTACAGTTTTCTTTATAATTTATATAGAAATAGAAAATAATAAATTTAGTCCTATGACAGAAGTGCTACTTTCATGAAAATATTTGAACTTCCAAAAATTACACAAAAGTGTACATTACTTTTCATCTTGGGGGAAAGAGACAGGACAGAACAACGGAAACCATTGAAAAATTTAATTTTAAATGATGTAAAATGGACTTCAAGAAATTGAAAGTACTTACAAGAAAAAATAATAATTTCAAACATGTATTAAATCTTTCAATTCATAATGCGTTTACTTTAAAAAAATTGCCATATTCACGCCATGTCATATTTCAGGGGTCGGCAACCTGCGGCCCGCAAAGCCATCTCATGCAGCCCAAAGGCCCTCTCCTGTGTTGTCTACTGCAAAATACACTATAATGTATTTTTCGGCAGTGAAGTTGGCGTCCAAGATACAAGTCCAAACACCACACACTGACTGGCCTTTCCTGAACTGTTCTTGTATTCGTACTTTTTGTCTTTGTAAATAAAATTGTGTTTGAAAACCCTTTTAATTGTTTCTCCACTATATTATTGTGCCAAAATTCCAAGTCCATTTTGAAATAGTACTAATAGAATAATTGAAATATAACTTAATATTTTAAATTTGTTGAATAAAAAGTAAGTTGGAGTCATACACAGCCTGCAAGCTGTTGGGGGGTTTGACAATGTGACCTCCATTGAAGTTGGTTTTACCTTCTTCCCCACCCCCTGCCTTCCTTCTTTCTCTTCCCCTGCTCCCAAATACTGATCAAAATAAAATCATCTTTCAACATAATAAGAGATTGTAGGGGGTTAACAAATAACTTTGGATAATAAATTTACTGATTCCTGTCAACTCTCTTTCACTTTTAAAGATGCTTACTATGAACTTCTCTCAAGATCACCAGTATATCACAGTCAAACGAATGATGAAATGTTAAATACTGTTGAAAAGTTAACAGAATTTTTTACTGGAAAGGTGCTGAAAGAAACAGAGCATTAAATGAGATTTTTGAATTCCCTTCTGAATATAATTTATCCATGAGAATGATAAGGAAATAAGGACTGGAACAAGTCACAAGAAGTTGCCAGGGAGAGATGTTTTGTTTTCCCCAGCAGTGTGAGCAAGCTTCAGTATTTTCAATTTTTTCAGTTTGAGACAGGTTCTATGCATATATTATTAAATTTTCTCAGAATCCTTTTAAAACATTATCTATTACAAAAATATAGTAATATGTTATGATTTCAAAACCATTTTTGGACTCCTTTACCTCCCCATAGCAGCCTCCCAGATGTTTGTATTAAGAAATGATAGGACAATATCTAATAAATAGATTATTTATTAGAGCAAAGTAGGACAGAGAGTCAAAGGATCAATTAGAGGGTCAACAGAGTCATGATGCATTTCAACAATGGCATGTTGACTGCTAAGATGTTTCTTCATACTACCCTTTTGTGTGAAGCGCCGTGCACAGAAAGGGCACTGGAACTGAGGTTCCTTGCCACACTCTAACCGAAGATGTTGAGCAAGCCCACGTCGATACCGGTAGATGCGAGCACAGAAAGGGCAGGTGAAGCCAGCACCTGCAGATACTCCTGTTAATGATGGGCGTCGCTGCCGCCGCTGTCCCAGCATCGTCAGCAATTGGTGTGGAGGAATCTCTGTAGCAGAGGAAGTTAGTCAGCAGATAATCCATCAGTGCAGCCCATTCCACATGAGTCTTGTGGTGGGCTTGGAACAAAATTCAGCATCTAATAATGAGATGGGAGAAGGCAAAAATTCAAAAGTAGGAAAGGAATGCAAGAGCTTAAATTGTTGAACCAGAAAGAAATTTGTTTTGAATTTTATTATATAATATACCAATGTTATTAGTACTGTAAAGTATCACAAGAGTCCCCAGAATCCCTATGGAACAAAGAATAACAGTTCTCAAGAGGCTGTAGCAAAACACCATCCCACTTGAAAGATTTGATAATGCTGACTTGTATGGAATGATATATTACCTTTATTATATAATCAAAACTGACAGAAAACTCAGGTCACTATTGCCAATTGGTGCAAGAAATGTACAGCCACCAGTCCATAGCACTCAATACAGATTAAAATGAAAATATGCAAACAGTTGCTTATTTTATCCATGAACCCAAGAACCAGTGAGGCACAGGCATGCTGAAGATTCTTCACAGAGAACCAAAGGGTACGACATTTAGAGGATCAACAACCGGCGGATGAAATTTTAACATGTGCTTCTTCAGGCTGCACTTCTGCGTGAACCGTTGCGAGCAGACTTGACACTCAAACTGCGGCTCCCGTCCACACTCAAAGCGCATGTGTCGCCGAAGCGACGTCTTAAAGCGATACGCGTGGCCGCAGTCCGGGCAGACGAACGAGGGTCCCGTCCGCGTCGTCCAAGCCGTCCACGCGCCTGGAAGACAAAGTGGAGGCGTCAGCGCGGAGCCTGCGGGGAGAAAAAGACACACGAGGAGCAGGAGGAGATCAGGGGAGGGGCGAGGGCGATTCAAACAACAATAGCGTATCAAACTCGTGTATTTGGTGCGCAGAGCGGTACAGTTTCCGCGCCAGCGCGCGCGCGCGTGGCGGGGGCGGCGCGGCGCAGGCGGTGCGAGGGTGCGAGGCGTGGCGGGCGGCTCCGCAGCTCCGAAGGCGTGGGGCGTCGCGGGTGGGCGGCGCAGGGCGGCGCGGGGCGGCGCGGGGCGGCGAGGGGCGGGGCGGTGTCGCCGCCGCGGCCGCGAGGGAACCGACTGACTGGGGGCGGCTGCAGCGGCGACGAGCCGCGAAGGCGCTCCGCGACACCCCGTGGGCGCTTGCGGTCGCGACCACGCGGTGCGTGCTGCCCTTCCATTACTCGGTGCTCGTTTAAGACTTAGAATTTCTTTGTAAAAGATAAAATATCACTATGCACTTTCGGTGCTGGCGGCTCGGCGAACTCGCCGGCGCGCGGCGGCAGTGCAGGAGGCAGAGTTCGTTGTGGGCGCGGATGCGAGTGCGAGCGCGTCCGCGGCGCGGGGGCGGGGCCGGGCGCGGGCGGGGACGTGCGGGGCCGCCGAGGCACCGGCGCCGGCGCGGCGCTAGGGCGGCACGAGGGCGGCGCGGGCCCGCGCCCTGGTCGCCCCGAGGGCGGGCGACGCGGCGGGCGAGGGCCGCCAGGGCGAACCCAGCCCCGCACCCGCCCCGCCCCCTCCTCCACCACCAGGGTCCGCGGCGTGCTGCGTCTTCTTGTGTCGCGTCAAGTCGTTGTTGCGGCGCGCGCGGTACGGGCAGTGCGGGCACTGGAACTGCGGCTCCTTGCCGCATTCCAGCTTCATGTGCGAAAAAAGGTTGCGCTTGTAGAGGTAGGTCTTCCCGCAGAACGGACACTGGAACAGCTGTTCGGGCCTCCGCGACGGCAGGGAGGTGGGCTGTTGGTGGCGCCGCCGGCCCGCGCCGCCTGCAACAGCACACACACCGGGCGCGCGTCAGCGGTGGGGCCGTCGCCCCAGGGGCTCCGCGCCACGCGGCCGCCGCGGCGCGTCCTCCTACTGCACGCGTATGGTGTACCTCGCCGGGGGGGCCCGCTCCCCTTCCTGCCCGCCGGGCGGTCGCGTCCTTTCCTCGAGCGCTACCCGAAACGATTGTCCCGTCCTCGCTCGGCGCGCGCGTCCCTGTCCGCGTCCGCGCCCGGCCCGTCGCCGCCGTCCCCGCCCCCGGCGCTAGAGCCCGCCCAGCTTCAGCTCCGCGAGCGCCGGCTTGGTGTCGGGCGCATCCTCGGCCGGCGGCTCGCCCAGGAGCGCCAGCACGGGCGGCCGCTGGTGCACGGTGCGCACGTGGCGCAGCAGGTTGTCGCTGCGGCGCGCGCGGTAGGGGCACAGCGCGCACTGGAAGCGCGGCGGCGCGCACCCGCACTGCAGCCGCTGGTGCCGCAGCAGGTTCTCACGGTGCTTGTAGCGTCGCGCGCACACCGGGCACGCGTGCAGCCCGTCCGCGCCCGCCCCCGCACCTGCAACAAAACGCGCGTTAGGGAAGGCTCCGACCGCCGCCGGGCGTCCGAGCCGAACGAAGGAAAGTAGGGAGGGGCGGAGCGAGGCGGGTTCAAAGCAAATAACTCGCCAACTCTCATGTTGCGTGAGGCCGGGGGCCTTTCGTCTTTAATGGCATCGCGTGGCGATACACAGCACAGGCGCGAGCGATCTTCTTTGCTCGGTACAATTCTCACAAAACTGGCGAAAGTTTAACGTCCATGCTCCTTTCGGAAGATGCGTCGCCGTTCGTCGACTAGAAGGAGCGGCTTCAGAGAAGCGGCGCGGGTGGGGGCTCTTCGACCCCGAAGGAGGCGGGCGGACACATCTCCGGGTGCGAGGGCGTCGGCGCCGGGAAGGAGGGCGGGGCGAGCGCGGCGAGGGGCGGCGGTGGCGGGGCGCGCGGCCCCGCCGGCGGCGCCGAGTGCCGGAGGCGGATGTGGCGCTGAAGGTTGGTGGGTTGGTGCGAGCGGTAGTTGCACATGGGGCACTGGCACTGCGGCTCCTTGCCGCACTCCAACTTCACGTGGCGCAGCAGGTTGTACTTGTTGCTGTAGTGGCGGCCGCAGCGCCCGCAGCCGAACGCGGGAGGCAGGAACTGGGCGTGGGGCGCCGCGTAGAAGGTGCGCGGCGCTGGGCCCGGCGCCAGGCCTGCGGACACACGAGGAGCGTCAGCGGCGCGGGGCCGGCGCCAGCGCGCCTGCGGCCCCCAGGACGGCAGCGGCAGCGGCCGCGCTCAGCCCCGGCGGCGCCACGCGGTGGCACGAGCCCACGTGGCGCTGCAGGCTGCTCTTGCGCTTTGTGCGGTAGCCGCACAACGTGCACAGGTACTGCGGCTCCTTGCCGCACTCCAGCTTCAAGTGGCGCAGCAGGTTGTGGCGGTGGCGGTAGACGCGGCCGCAGCGCGTGCACAGGAAGTGGCCGTCGCCGCCGCCACCGCCGGGGGGCGGCAGCGGAAGCCGTGCGGGTAGGCCCCCTGCAACAGAAGGCGCCTGCGTCAGGGACCGCCTCCGAGCATGTGCCCTCCCCTGCGTGCTTCGAAGGTTGCCATCGAAATGCTCTTCGGCGAGCAGATCATGTACGAACAGCATTGTAGCCTTTACAGTTATTCACGCTGATTTCGAACCCTTGCTTTGATTATAGATAGTTTTTGCATTGAAATGCATCAAGCAAAGCTTGATGGATCTACACAGCACGCTAAATGGAACGAAGACTATCATTCCTACACTAATATATCCATTGCTCCCTTCATCATGATATGCCATCATCTCTAATGTCAACATTTAAGCGGAGGTCGCCTAGGTTGTTTTCGGAGTAGTTAGCCAACTTTTTGAGTAGAATAAGAACATTTCAAAAACTGTGAAAGTATTCAAAATAAGAAATTCCATAATACCATGAACAACAAAATAGAATGAATTAACATGCACTGGAGATAACATACATTTTTGTTAATTCAAAACACATTTATTCATTTCTCAACAGACAGGTGCTTGCATAGATACTATTTTCTCAGCTATCCTGTTGTGTAAATAAATCACCAAATGGAAAGGAAAAGTCTGACAAGTCTGTTTCTCAAAACACATAACAACCAGCACGTCTCAATCAATTACACTCTCTTCATCTTCCACTCAATTTCTTGACTTAGAATCAATTTTACTTCAATACTCTTCCTAGTTTCTAAAAGTTCCCATTTTTCTTTCAAATTCACCATTCTTTAACTCTTGGTAGGTTTGAAATTTTCTAATAGGAATAAAACCCAAATGACCTCGTTTGTATCTAATACTCTGAATATTTCTAATCAGTAAATTTTATTTTGAGAGCAATTATCAAAACTATTTTGTAAGCTAAAAATAAACCTTTCAATTATCACCAGACTTATACTTAAAATATGATAAACAAACGTTGTATGTCAAATTAATGCTTGAACAGTAACATAAACCTAAAAATGACAGTTATCTAAAGGTCAAGACTCCTCAGACTGTAAGGTATTGTGTATGTGTGTTATATATATCACATGTACAGAATCCTTACAAAGAAGTACAAAGTACACAGAAAAGCAAATAAACATTTTTAAATTTAAATTGCCTACAAGTGATCTTCTGACTAAATAAAAGTGTTGTAATGTAAATTTAAAAAGAGCTATAGCTTCAGTATATCAATCGCTCAGCTCATTTAGATAATTCATTTGTATTTATCAAATTCAAATGCAGTTACAAACTTTTTTTGTCAGTTGATTTGGAGTCAATATTACATCTGAACAATACAAAATGCTTACTAAAGACTATTTCACTTTCTTATTTCTTAAACAAGCAAATACTATTAACAATTCACACACAAACAATATTTCCAAAACTTTAAATCACCAACTTGAATGCATATTGTTTTTTGCTTTGGTTAAACATAAAGCTTATAATTTCTAATGGTAAATGATATTATTCCAGAGATCATTCATGATTATAATTTGAATTTCAATGATTCCTATTCTGATCAGCAATTGAACCTTATGAGTGAAATAAAATCAGCATGCCTTAATAATCTAAAGAAATGAGAATGTATAATCCATTTTTCAAAATATTTTAACAAAGAGGATATTCAATTTCTATGAAGTTTTACTTCATTATCCAGTTTGGTGAAAAAATTCTTTGAAGAATAGGTGCAGCTCCCATTCTTAAAACAAAGCTTTCAAGATTTTCCAAAACCACATTAGCAGAAAGGAATTAAAATAATTAACTACACTCGTAAAAGGATTATAAAAATTCATTTTTACATTAGGTCAAAAACAAAAATTGTATTATAAACACAAGTGCAACTATTTAGAGGAATATAAATTGTTAAATGTCAGCGATATAGTTTTGAATTTGAAAAATTTGTACAGTATGCCAAACTTGGACGAACAACATGAAATAGCTAGTAGTCCCTGAAATTCAGATTAAAAATTTGGAGGAAAAAAAAAAGAAGAAAAAATTGCAATAGGATGTAAACATTAATCTGTTATAAATAATAAGTCCAGTCACAAATACCATACATTTATACTGCCATTGGTGTGGATCGTAGAACTAATACACAAAGGGGAATAATCCAAAAAGAGTGTAGATTGATGTCACACAACTTGAATTTCAAATCTATAAATTATATGACAAAAATTTCCACTCCTGGCATGGAAAGTAACACATGGCAATGACACTAGTTTTATAGACCAGTAATTCTGTAAACTTTATTTGCTAAATTTGAAATTTTTCATTTACAAGATTAGCAGACAAATCAACATAACCTGAAACGGAGGTTCTTTGAAATCCATACATTAATATACATTATGCTGCATAAAACACACAATACTATTTTCTCACAATACTGAAACCTTAAGTTATTTTTATAGGAAAGTGTATTTTATTACTAAACTACGTAACATGATATACAAACAAAAAAAGGTGAATACATGGTTTCCAAGAAAAAGCATGTTCACTTCCATTTCCTGTAAATTACCAATCATGGAGCTACTATCAACAAACTACATTCATAAGAAACAAGCATGTCAAAAGCTTCAGATTTATAAGAGTAAATAAATGCAGGATATCAAAGCAATGTAATAGTTCTATTCTTAAAAAAAAGCCAGAACTCTATATTCAACTGACTTAACCAACATATAACATTTGACATCAATTATAAAATATATATTCCTTAAATGCTATGTACATTTTCAAATAAATTAAAGCAAAGAAAATAAATGGAATCGTGAGACAAACAGATGTTCTGGGAAGAGAAAAAGTATAAAATTGAAAAATTTTTCTACAAATGAACAGTGACAATTAGAACTAATTTGAATAAAATGAGAAAATAAATTGTTTGCAACAAAAAGATAAGAATTAAAACCATGAATAGAAAAATGTGTTTGTGATGTTTTATATAAATTATCAAGGAGTTTTTTCTGGATATGGTGAAATAATAAGTTGCATATACATACCACATCAGCTGCCTGATAAAAAAGGATTTTTTCCTTTCACTCGATAAAGTGCATTTATTCACTCACCAAACGCATTCCTAAGCCCGATATTTCATTGTTTTTCACTACGACGCCGATGAACACTTGCATCGCATCGTCTGACTCTGGCTACAAGCCATGCTGTTTATGTTGCTAGCACTGGCAATTGTGAAGTTTTGAATGTTGGTACAACGAACACTAGCGACTCGACCGGCATTTTCACCAACTTCGGCATTCGCACATCTGCTCTGACGTCTGCGCGCCATGTCAATCGCCTGACAGTCCTCAGTAGAAGCAAATCAATTAATCGACCGTCTTTCATGACGAATGCCTAAAAATATGATGCGCTTTTATTTCTGATTACCTCTCATCTTACAACTCTGCACAATGTCACGTGTCTCATAGCAAAATGAATAAAAATATAACATCAATGCCGAAGGCTCCGTTGCTATCTAATAAACGAGATAAACTTTTAAAGAAACCGATAAAAATTGTAAATAAGAAAAACCTTCATTGCGGTGTATTGTTGAAATGCTTTTAATAGATCATAGCGCTTGAAATCCATATGTCGAGATCGCTGGAAGAATTTGTCTTAACGCTCGACGGAGCGGTAACAGATTACGAGGGGTGGACATGTGGATTGAAAGCTGGCGACACGGCCGCAGGACCTCCGGAGGGCAGCACCCGGTGGCAATTAGCAAGGTGACGCTGCAGGCTGCTCTTGTGTTTCGTCCGGTGAGAACACAGTGGGCACTGCAAGCGCGGGGGTTGCCCACATTCCAGTTTCAGATGGCGCAGTAGATTATGACGATGACGGTAGACTCGCGTGCAGCGGGAGCACGCGAAAGTTGCGGCGGCACCGACGGGGGCGGCTGGCAGGAGTGGCAGGGCTGCAACAGGGACGAATGGGTTAGCGGCGTAATGGATCCTGGAAGGCGGGGGAGTTAACGTGGGCTGCATCCACCCATGTAGTGTCTGCGTGATTCGATCTGCCTGCAGAAGAGAAATTTTATTTTGTCTACTTAGCTTTCTCCATTTTGGACTCGCCCCGCGTCCGATCAAGTTCGGCGATGGGTAAAATTAATAGCGAAAGAGAAACCTGAAAGAAACAAATGCCATTATCCATCATTCAGATTTAAAGAAAAATAATTCTGAATGTTCCCCATCACTAGATTTAAGATAATTAAAAGAATCAGGCTGTTTAAAAATCCAATTAAAAAATTGTATGAGTAATAAAATTTATTAAAGTAAGTAAAGTGTACAGACAAGGCAATGTGACAACAGAGACCTTTCAGAAATGCTGTGCCATAACATGAAAGTCCAGGCTGGGTTTATCCTTGAAGCGCTGTTGACAATGTGAACATTTGAATTGGGCTTCCTTACTGCACTCATAATATCTAAGATGGCGTGTCAGAGATGGTCTATGGAGATACCTTCTACCACAAGTTGAACATACAAAGCTTGCTTCCAAATGCTTATCTAGACCTGCAACAAAGTTGAATGGGCTTAATAAGTATTTGTATAAGCAATGTGACCAAGGGAATGAAATTCAGCAACTTATATTTTATCCGATGATACCTAATTTCAGTTGCAATAAATGAGCACACAAGTAATAGAAACAAGTGCTTAGTATTAATGTAATATAAACTGCAGTATTTTCAAACTAGTTTTTAAACTAATTACACTCAGTTATTTGATTACCTTCAAAAAATGTGTACTTACTTTCCACACAAAACTGTGTATAATAGTACAATAAAAATTATTTTAAATATTCAAATGAATAGAAAATATAACAGTAAATTTATATTCATTGAGTCAAAATCTTTAATACATAAGTTTTCATAAAGGAAAACAACTGTTTTTAATAGTACATGAAGTGAAGAACTATACATTTCATCAAATATGAAAATTTCTATTGTCACTTATGAGCTCATGGTCACAGAAAAAGGGAAATTCAGGTTCAGAAAGGTTGAAGGAATTTTTTTATCTAGTCAATTAAAAAAGACACATCAGTTACATGTATGACCATTTGTAACACAGAAACATAACACAAGTATGGTTAAATTTTACCTAAGAATTAAAGTGTAAAACAGTCATAATAGAAATATTTTAAGAAGAAAATGAAAGTAATTATTATTGTTTGTCCAACTTGACACAAAATACTGATTTATTTGATTTTAAGAAATTCGTTGCCAAGTTGTCCAACTATTTTGCTTTTAAGCCCTGTAATAATCCATTTTTAGGTTCAGTGTTTATTGATGTATCCATCACTGAAAAAGTGATTCAAACACAATAGATTTAGCTATCAATCATTACCTTCAATTGCATTTCAAATATGGTTATCATCCACTTCTCATTTGAAAGTTTACTACATTAGCCACTTGAAAATGAATGGTACCTCCAGAGTTTTACTCAGAAATAATTCATAATCCATAATAATAATCACTATCTCTATAATAGATTTTTGTTTGGATGTACTTTCTTAGAAAATTTATTCTGTTCCAAAGTCATACGATCTTGTGTTTGAAACGCAAGTGTGACCTGAGGCTATCCACACGTTTGGCCCTATATTCACAATAAGGACAACACATCTGAGGCATCTTGCCACATTCCAGTTTCTGATGACGTTGCAGACTACCACGCCGTAAGTACATTTTTCCACATCCACACATGTGCATATAGCCACTGCTCACAGGGGCTGATAGAGGTGGAGTGACTGGACGAAATGGAGGCAGCATAGCATTATTCCAAACATTCTGCGGTGGTGTGGTCAACTGCGGCTCTGAAACATAAATTATGGATCAGTCTCAGACACAAATTTTACTTCACTGTTGGAAATTAATTTGTTTCTCATTGTTTTTGAAGGAGCATAAATACACATAAAAATTGTTGTAATACAAATTATTTATAGCAAGTATTACATTTTAGAACTCCACCTTATTAAATTTTGGTATTTGAAAAGAAAATGTACATAAATTCAGTTCCACATCTAAACATCTTTGAATTATCCAGAGACAATGTCCGTCCACCAAATATATAATTGTAACAGCAATAGCTTTAGACAGTTTCAAGAACACAGAATTTATTTCAAACACATAGTTTAAAATTAATAATAGGGGTGTGTTGCCAAGATGAACTGTTAAATTAGGACATTTGAAATAATAAAACTGAAAGACAGAGGGATGAAGCATATATCTTGAATGTTATGCTGAAAATTGAACATTCTAGTGAAGCAGATGATTTCCATCTCTCACATACTGAATGTCTGGAACAAATGAAAATAAATAAATAAAGCAGTACTTAATCATAATTTTACTAAAAATTCTTTTTATTTTTCAACATATCTTACCTCAATTAAAAGCAATGAGAGTTTCACTTCAAAAATTGATGGGTCATGCTCACACAGGATGTACAAGTATTTGTAACGTACGGTTGAACACTCGAGAAATTCTGAAAATCTTTGTTTCAATTTATTTTTCCTATTTACTTTGCAATGATGCATAGAAAAATATTACAAAATAAAAAGATTACTTTTCCAGATTTAACCTAAAATTGAATTAATTTGTAAGCAGGAAAATGGTTTGTATGAAAGTACTAGTAGCAAAAATTTAACTGATTTTTTTCCGCAAATTTTCAGAATTTCTGATCAACAAGATCTACTTTTACAATAATTTACAATCAAAACATTGAACGCAAAAACAAAAGAAGAGAAAAAAAAGGGAAACAAATTAGAGACAAGGGAGAGACAGAAAGGGAACAAAAATAAATCATTTTTTACTAATGGACCACTATTTTTAATAATATAGAGCTGAATTCCATATTATTTCATATTTCTATAATAGATTGTGCCTTCTATCTTCTATTACCAATGATACAAGGGATTTCTGTTTTCACAATTTGAATTTTGAAATGTTATTCCAAAAAGAATATCAGTTATTTACAAGGGCATCCCTTTAATACAATAACTTAATTTATATACATTAGTTTAATTAAAACACAGTGTATTTTTCAAGAAGGAAAAAATGAATAAGACTTAACTGACATTATTGGCAAATAATATAAAAGTACATGATAAAAACTAAGAAAGAAAATTGAAAGATGCATCTCAATTAAAAATTGAATTAAGTTATTCTTTGAATTAATCGCATTTATTGAGAAACTTTTATAAAAAAGTGTAAAGAGACTACAGCTTCTGGTGTAAAGCTATGTGCATTTTTATGAAGTAGAATATCTTAATGAGCATCACTATTATGTTACTTATCAAACCTTCACACCTCTTCTCCATCCTAGGAGCTACAATGTTTCACTGGGTATTTAAACTTTGCCTAACATAATCATGCTTTTTGATTAAGTGTGTGACAAGATTACTCTTCTGCTTGGTACGAAGGGGGCAATGTGGACACTGGAACTGTGGATCCTTCCCACACTCATTACGGATGTGGAAAGTCAAAGTACGTTTGTAGCGATAAAATCGGCCACAGGCAGCACACACAAATGGTCCTATAACAGATCACATGAACCTCATATTATTCAATATGATTACATCTAAAAATAATAAATCTAAATGTATATAGAAAGCTACAAAAATTGCAAATCCATATAAAAAATTTTGAGTCCAAATACTAAATATCATCACCCAGGAAATCAAGACATTGTAAAACTATTTCTGTATAAAATTAATTTAACACATTATGTTCCTAGCAAATATTTAAACTTGAAATATTCTAGAAATGAATTTTGGTACCTTACTTGTTTCTGGTTTCCAATCAAAATTATATTTACGCAAAAATCCCTAATGTTTGTTTCATATTTTACCCCAGAAGAAAATCAAAATGAATTTTTATGACACCAACAATCATTCCTCTACTGTCTCTCAAATGGGCAGTTTTTTAACCTTTCAAGAGAGTTGAAATAAACACAATTTATTCTTTTTCCAACTTCTCAACAGTTTAGTTAATGCAACAGCTAACGAAATGAAACAATCTGTGGCTGAATGAGGACATTGAGATAACTCTTTTTTTCTTAGAAGAGGTGGAAAAATACAAAATAATATCAAACTGTTATAAATTAGTGAATTAAATAATATTAATGAAAACGATATGGATTTTTTATAATCTTATAAAATCTTATAATTTTTCGGGTAAGTGATACAACATTCTACTGCTTATTTATTAATTGAATTGCCACTGGATTACTTGACAAGAGAACATTGATTCTTGTTCTTTTTTTTTTTTTTTGTTTTGTTTTGTTTTAAAGGTCATATTAGTTGATTTGTTAATATTTGGCTAAAATGCACTATTACATTGGTGAATTAAAAATGTTTCTTTGCTTACTTGCTTGATACAACTGAAGAGAAGGAAATTCGTAACATTGAAACATTATGAAATTGATGAATTAAATTACAGAAATGTACAAAAACAATATCACCACAAGTGTTACATATTTGTTTAAAGATAAATTTCATTTATAGACAGTGGTGAGTCTTAGACATTTGGGCATGAGATGTTAGTAGCCATTATATTAATGATACACTTTCCTACAAACAGCAAATAACTTACATTAATTATGAAAACTGAATCTACAACATTTGCACACAATTATTTTGCTAAAAAACTATAAAGATATACAAAACAAAAACAAATAAAAACACAGTTCTATGCATTTTCATAAATCACATATGATGAATTACATAATAGTAGTACTTCTAACAAAAGCATAGAATTATAATACAAGAAACATTATCAAATGAACAGGACACAATTAGCATGGATGTAGTGAGTACTCTTTGTTATACCTTTTATCACAGAGGAAACTCTTTCTAATATCACTCTGTTCAATATGTTGTAACTTCATCCTTTCACCCTTTACAAATGTCTTCATTCTTTGTGTCTTTCATTCACATACACATTTATTGAAAAGAAACATTACAAGAAATGAGTTCTCTATAAGAATATTATATTTTGTAATACATTATTTTGTTCCCCAATCTGCATTACTCTTGATGTCTGTTTCACACAAATCCATTGGTGATAAGAACTGCATCTGGCGCACACCACATCTATCCATGTGACGGAGGAGATTGCTCTTTGGTTTGGTGCGTAAAGTGCAATAAGGACACTGAAAGGGCTCCTTGTGACACTGATGTTTCAAGTGAGAAATCAAGCTTCGTTTATGGCGATAGATTTGTCCACAACCACATTGGAATGGCCCTCCTATAACAGAACAAATATATGTGAAGGATAGGGAAGAAACTTTACATCTCTCAAAAAATTGGGGAAAAACTTTACATCTCTTAGAAAGTCTGCTGAGATTGTACACTCTTGGGATAAATGGTACATTTCAACAGTAAGGAGGTATCAAGATTTAACATAATGAAATAGCACAACAAATATTAATAGAAATATAAAAATAGTATTGATTTAATGGTTGAATGACATTTAAAACAGAATAATAGCTTATACATAGTACTAGTGCAATATAATCGGTTTTAATTTCTTTCTCATCATCATAATAGTTTTCAACCAACAACACAAAAATAAGCATATGGCTAGTAATCACAATCAACTAGTAACTATTAATTGTTTATTGGTAACAGACATTAATCTACATGATTCAGGTGTGTTGAAAAGCATGAAAAGGAAACTTAGATATCGTTCTTACCTTACGAAGCTTCCAAATTTTAATTTTTATGCATGTTTTAAAGTGACGTACAAAGGGTAACATATTCTTAAAAACAAGAGAAAAAGTATTGGTTGATATTTTACATTAAAACAAATTCAAATGATTGGATACACAGAGGTCTGCAGTGTTAAAATTACGAGGTGAAAAAATGTTTCAGACAGGAAAGAAATCACAGATCTGCACAAAAAACTTTAATTGTTTATTTTTTATTGTTTAAAAGCCATTTTCCTATCATGTTTTGCATTCCCCAAAGGCAAGTCTCAAGTGGTTTCACAGGAACCTTACAATTGAAAGATCAAATACAAAATCTATAATTGTATGACCTCCACTGCAGTAATATTCTATACAGAACAGTTCACATTTTTTAATATTATTTCTCTGTTATGGTCCCCTGTTTTCTTAGTGACCGTAATTAAACTGAATTATTTTCAGGCTTAATAAAAGGCCATGGAAATTCAATATAAAATTTTTTGTAGGCAATTCATACACAAACCAAGGCCAAAAGTTTCGCAGGCACTTTTGGCCTTATCATCAGGTTACATTATAAAAATATATAAACTACATTTGTATTATTTACATTGATAAATTTCAATTTGTAAAACTCTTTTTCAATTTTAGTCAGCATATGAAACATAACAACACATGAATATACATTAAATTTATATTATTTTATAATGATCAATTATTAATGTATGTTTCCAGTGCAAGGATCAATTTGTTCAAGGAAATCCCTTTTCCTCTCTTTTTGACCAGCCTAACTTAACATAAACCACCTCAATATAGTCAAGAATGCACCACACATAATTGAGAATCACCATCAACCTCACAAAATATTACTACAGTAAGTTGATCCTTCCACTTGATATTCACATTAAGAATTTTAAATTATTAACATTTTAATCTATATTCATGTTTAGTTATATATATATATATATATATATATATATATATATATATATATATATATATATATATATATATATATATATATGTATATATATATATATATATATATATATATATATATATATATATATATATATATATATATATATATATATATATATATTTATATTATATATATATATATAATATATACACTGTATATATATATATAATATATATAATATATATATATATATATATATATATATATATATATATATATATACACACACACATATATAATAAGAACAAAAATGCCAACACAATGAAATAATTTGTTTATGAAGTACCGAATAAATTTTATATTGACTTTCCATGGCTTTCTATTAAACCTCAAGAAAATTTAGTTCAATGATTGTCACTAAGAAAATGGGGGACCATAACATAAAGATAATATAAAAAGACTTTTGACCATCATAATCAAGTATAACAGTCTACATTGCACCTGCTTGTGCACCTGCCTGCACCTACATTGCGCCTGCTTGTGTTGATTGCACCTGCATACATCATAACTCGTCATACACGATTGAAATTGTATATGTGACTCAATAAATATTATTATTACATTATTATTATTTTCTTAATATGGTGCTGTATTTTTGATGGAATTTTAATGACGGAAGTATCAGAAAAGTTATACTTGACTTTACTGGATAATTAAAGAATAAAAATAATTCTCCAGTTGATATTATTGAATACTTTGTGCCTATGCCTTCCACACAACAATCACAAGATGAAAATATCTAGGTCATTGGCTAGATTCACTCCCAAACAGTAAAGAGGATTAATATTATTATTATTTAGCAAAACAAGGTTTGCTTTCTGAAACTAGAATTTTCAAAAAGTTATTTATTCATGATCTTCACATACATCTACAGAAACATAACTGTTGTAATCTGTAAACTTAATTATTTAATACATAAAAAATACATGATATAACTAGCACCATTTTTATTTAATTTTTATGTCGCAGACTAATATGAACAGCCAAATCACGACGGTGCTTGGAACGATGGGGACAGTATGGGCAATGAAATTTTGGTTCCTGGCCACACTCAAATCGGAGATGACGAATAACACTTCTTCGATGAGTATATACTCTTCCACACTGAGGACATGTATGATGCTTGAGCTGCTCATTGTTACATTCATAGGTACTTCTGAGAGGAATTTCTATCTGAGATGAAAGAACACTGGAGACATGTGCTGTCTGGTGCTGATTGATTCGCTCTGCCAAAAGTGTACTGTCCTTTACATGTGTTGTACAAATTGAAGATGAGCTGTGAAGACTGCCACAGCTCTGACGATGATCAAGCAAAGAAGAGATAAAGAAGAACTGTTGATTGCAGTTGGAGCACATGAATGTCCCTTGAAACAAAAAGAAAATTATTTTCAAGTTAACGAGATCGTGAAAAATAGTGAAAATTGATATGGTTCAGATTTTGAAAAGCAGTTCAAGCCTATAATAATTACTTATACCATGTTGCTATTTAAATAGAGGCACAAAACAAAACATGAAAATGTTTTTTTCTAGTATCCTGAAGAGGTTTTTCATTTCAATAAAGAACAACCAATTAAATCAAAATAATGGATGTTAAATAGCGTAATAATTGAAACATTAAAAAAAATGTAAAACCTGTTACATCAATAAATATCTTTTCTCTTTTTATTTTTCTGTATCTTAATGGGATTGGAAGTCAACCTTTCTAGTGATTTCTTTTCTTTTCTGAGTAATTTGATAATTTGAATGAGTAATTTTTCTCCAAAAGTAATTTGATTTTTCTAATCACAAATTTTGCAAAAAATAAATGCATACATTACCATCATTGGATTTTAGCACGTAAGTTTTAATGTACCAAAATATTAGTCTAAATAATGACCGGAACTTTGTATAGGAAGAAGTTTTTAAAGCAATAATTGGGAATCACTGGGGACTGAAAGAAATGTATTTCTGCTTTTTTTTAGGATCCTTAACGATTTAAGATTGATCAATCCTTTAACAAAATTTAGTAAGTTCTGGACTGAAATATATTACAAGTTTGTTTTATCAATAACTGCAGTACTGAAAACAATATATGATTCTATAGTTTATTTATTAACTGTATGATATTCTACTACTTTGTACATAGAACTTTCTGAACATAAAAATGGTTTACTTTGATTTCCTGATTGAACTATTATTTCATGATGTATAAGAGCCCTTTTTAATACCTAAAATATTTAGAAGTTTTCATTTTAGGACCCATTGAACACAAGTCAATGATGGGTACTTATAACTAGACCTGAAAATAAAATGATTTCTCTTCTTGCTGATTTGCAAGATAAGAAAGATCTTAACTGAAATATCAAGTTGAAAATTCAGCACTTCTGCTTTCTCTTAATTTTATTAACTTCTTTTCCAGTAATTCCCGGAAATTTACTTTTCAATAAATGGGTAAAAACCTACAAATCATTTTCAAGTATAAATCAGTAATCTTCTGTACATAAGCACTTTGTTTTGCATGTGATAGTGTATAAAAAAAATTACATACCTGAAATTATTTACATACTCTTATAATATAATTGAATGTTAGTTTCACTTTCAATTTATATGGTAACAAACAATTTTGCAAATATTGATATGAAATACATTATCTATACAAAAATATCAAATAGATAATGCTATCATATAGACTGCTGCTAATTTCTTAATAAATATAGTACTATTTAATGCAATATACGATACCAATAGTACAGAGGTAGAATTAGTGGAAACCATACAATATGCATCAGAACCTAATTTGCAAACAATATTAATGACTAAAATTGACCAATTTATTATTTTTAAATAATACAAATAATTTTCAATACTGATAAGAAAAACATTCTCACTATTTATAAAATTTCTTTCTTTTTACACACAAAACAATACATTTCCTCATGCAGATTTTATAATATCAAGTAATGTAATTTTGTTCAAGCAAATCAAAATAACCTTGTTTGCATGAATTTAATACTCCTTTTTTAAATCAAATGTATATACCAAATTACATGGTCTGGAGTACAATCTTTACTCAGAAAGAATGTACCTAATAACTATTTAACAATTAGGCAATGTATTTTTGCTGAATATCCCCTACGAATACTTAAGTTATTTGAGAATCACAGATTCTTACTGAAGATCATGCTATTATGAATAGGATGAAGAGCCTTGATAATGCACACTGACAATATGCGACTGAAGGTTGCTTTTCTGCTTGGAACGATGAGGACAGTGAGGGCATTGAAACTGAGGAATTTTGCCACATTCAAATTTTCGATGACGCCAAAGTGATCTGTACAAGTTGTACCCTCGTCCACAGTTACAGCACATGAATAACCCTGTAACAAAGTACAGCAGCTGCACAACAGTTGCCAGAGAATTAGATGCAGGAGACTGCTATAGGGGGGGGAAAAATGATTAAAAACACTACAATTTCAAGAAAAAAAATCAACACTTAATATTTCAAATTCATCAAATCATGTTTTCTTATAACTAATTAAAAATAAAAAATTTAATAAAGCACCAAGAATATTTTTCTACAACAAAAGAACATTCATAATGTTCCTAAATTTACAGAAATGAAAGCATTAAAAATGTACAGGTCAATAATTACTAAAACAGCACATAATAATTATTAAAAAGGCAGAAAAAAAAACTTCATTGTTTGTAAAATCTATTATTTATTTAACACAAATCATTACAGCAAAATTACATCACTACAATCCAAGTTCAATAAAATAGTTCAGAAGTCTCTGCTTGGAAAGTACATCCACAAAACAATCTCAAATTGGATTTCTGCCACACTGTCAATGAAAAATCTTGAGTATCATGACGGAGGTAACTCATAAACAATCTAATAATACAAAGAATGTTCTTAACATATATTTGACAGTTCACAAGTTACCAATTTGAATCAGATTTCTCCCACACATAGTCAAGTAAAATGAATAAGAAAGTAAGCCACACCCACATACAGGATCTGAAATATAAATTGTTCCATTTTGAATTCAATGCTTTTGCATAGACATGTGACATAATTAAGCCCCTAACTTGGGTTTCAATAACATACAATAGCATTAAATACTTAAAAGACTTGATATTTCACGGAAAAATATCCACGGAATTCACCGTATTCTGTAGACATTCCACTGCCATTACTCAACACAAATATTTATTCATTTTCAATACAATTCATTTTTTTAACATTGCGTGCCATGCAGTGCCATCATATGCCTGAAGAGATTAGACTTACGCTTACTGCAGTAGACACAATGTGGACACTGAAATTGAGGGGCTTGTCCACATTCATGTTTCATATGGTGATTTAGAGTGGATCGCCAACGGTATCGTCGACCACAGTTGGAACATTCTAATGCTCCTACAACAGACCAAAGTAAGGTGCAGTAGGAAGTAATAGGGAACTTGAACAATCAAAATTATCCTACATTTCAGAGTTTATTAAACTAAATTAAGTACACAACCACTTTTTTTGCACAACACATAATGGATGGATAGAAAACACAAAGTATCAAGGTTTAATGAGGAACAATTCAGGAAAAGTACTATAGCAACAAAATTGTTTGTGTACTACGAGAAAAACTCGAAACACTCAAATGAAGCGTAATCAATTTATAGTGATTAGAATAAAAGGAGAACAGGGCAGATATTTAATTAAGAAACCTGTATTTCAACTGTTTATTGTTCAAACAATACAAATATTATCAGAGGTGTACAAAGTGCTCCTAGCAAGTTGTAAGAAAGGCAGTAAAGCTTTTGTCACAACTATTTGATAGATAAAGCAAGCAACAATGATCTTCCATTTTAAGACATTTCCATAAACAAATTGTTAGATACACATCTGTGAGTCAATACAATATGCCACTTCAGATTTGACTTACGCTTGCTTAAATGCATGCAGAATGGACATTGGAGTTTTCCCACATTCAAACTGCATGTGTAGCCACAAAGACCTCAGCTGGCCAATTCGCTACACCTGGTACATTTGAAAAGTTCTGAAAAATGATAAAATTACCCATTGGGCACAAAGCCAAGCAAACTGCATCATAAAATACTGTGGAAAAATATGACAATTAGAGTAAAAAGAAAATGATGTAAATTACCATAACAGAAAGGAACTGAAACTTCAAGATAAACATATAGTCCAACCACAAAATAAAGAAATTTTGATCATAATTTTATGGATATTGCAGAAAATATTACATTTAGATGTACCGACACATCACAAACAGATGAGCAAGTATTGGTAAATTTTTGTAATAATGTGTTAATTTTCTAAGTCATAGCTCCTGCCTTACATAGACAGACCGTTCAAAAGTAGTCCTTCATTCTTTACCAAGATTAATAAATTTATATGGATCAGGGTTATTTTCAGTGGTCTCTACACTGCTCTCTCACATCACCTGTCATCTCATCTCTTCTGAGTACTAATTGCATCAAACGACTTTCGCATAGTTCCATCTATGTGAAGAAAGAGGGTGGTGGCAGTGGCAAGGAGTGGGGACTACAAGGAGAGAAAACAACCCGCCTAAATAAATTATCTCCATCATAATAAACGAAGGGTTCAATGTGCAAAATTTGATTTATTTTAACTGAAGAGCATTGCAGTCACATGGAAAATGAAGTGTTTGGGTTAAAACATTTGTTCCAATGGCCATGCTGCATATCTGGGTGGATGTTGTTCATATGCTTTTGTAGATTGCCTTTGAGTTTGGAGCGATGTGGACAAAACGGACACTGGAACTGGGGCTCCTTGCCACACTCAAGACGCAAATGTGTCACCATATTCCGTTTATACTGATAGTTCCTTCCACAATTTGGACATCTATATGATTCTGTAACAAAAATTCAGCAAGACCGGATTAAAAGAATTATTTATAAATAAAAAAATGTTCATCTAAATACTTGAAATACATTAGAAATTTAGTTTCTAGAAAAAAGTTCAGTATAGACCTAACAGTCAAATAACACAATATTAAATTAAAAAAACAGAAATCTCCTAAAGAATAAAAACTTAATATTTGAAAGGCTTCTTCAAACCAATGTGATATTTGAATATCTATATTTTTATGCACCAATTAGAAAACTTTCAAAAATTAATTTTAGAAACAAATTAATATGGTACTAAATTACCTTTGAGTAACATTTTCACTGATCTTCATAGTAAAAGACTCAGAATCAGAATCAGGCAAACAAACTTACATTGGATTTCAATTTTTATATTTGGTTTGTTTTTTCTCAAGAACAAGGAGACCAAGTAATGCAATACTTTGATTTTCAATGATACTGAAATTTCTTTTGTCACAGCACAAAGATCAAAAGCTCGGTTTAAATATTTCAGAGGAAACTCCTGCTTCTCTCTCTAACAATCGCATATTTCATAAAATAAACTCTGCAAATCCCATTTCAAATGCAATTTATCACACTATATACAATAAATTTAATTGGCTCAAGGTAACTTTTGATGTCTCTCCACCACTCACTCTCGTGTCCCCTGTCCTCTTTCCTCTTCCCTTTTCAGCATTCTAGTAGCTATCAGCTAACCGCATCCTCATCTGTGTATTGGGAGGGAAAGGGAGGCACCTAAACAAATTGTCTCCACTATAATCAGCAGAATCATCTATGACTAACACGAGATAATGTATAGAATCATTTGTAAACATCAATAAGATATATATTTCACATAATTAGTTGAGATCATAAACACTACTGTTGAGTAATTCCATAATATATGCAGAAATGAAATATAAATACACTTGCTTTCTAACCATCAGAAATTTCTCAAATAACACATTGTATATTAAGGTCATCAAATTACAATGTATAGCACTTTTTTTTAATAAGTATAACTGGCAATGCAAGGATTAACTAAGAATTTTCCCCAAATGTCAATTTTGGAGGGATTATGAATTATGAAACACAATCAAATTTACTATTTTAATTTTAAACGCTTTACTCGCTAAATCATTTAAATATTTTTATTACTTGCTGAGAAATGAGTTTAAAAAGTAGAGATTCGATATTTAATTCCCTACGGCAATTTGATAGCCCTTGGGCAAAAACAATGCTTTAAAAAAAAGTAAAGAATGTAATTCTGCAATACTGAAAGCTTAAATTCAAACCTTGAGCAATCTTCAATATTTAAGAATCACTGTCTTTGACAGAGAAGTAAATAAATAAATTAATACATTGTAAAGAAAAAAACTAAAAATCTTTAATATTGCATTGACATAGAAAAAGAAAAGAATACTATATAATGGAAATAAAATTTGTGGTTAATATATGGAAAATAGTATTAATGAGACATAATTTATTTTAAATTGAACTGAATACACACAGATTTATAAATAAAAAAATGTATATCTTGAAGCTGAAAAGCAAGATAGGATTTCTACAACGGCATTTCAAAATTGTGCAAAATTGTGTGAGATGCTATCATGCATCTTAAAAATATGCACATTAAGATTACTCTTGTGGTGAGTTCGAAATGGACAGTGAGGACATTGAAACTGAGGTTCCTTTCCACATTCATAACGCAGATGACGAACCATGGTCTTCCGATACTGGTAAACTCTGGAGCAGAGAGGACAAACATTCCCTGAACTATCAACGTGTGTAATAACAGCACCAACAGCACCTGCAACAGAAAAACTGTAAGTAATACAGTCAATATGAGTCAAACAGGCAAATAAAATGTTAATATTTCAAAAACAATTTCAATAAAATGCTATTTCTGAAGTTCATACCAGCTGGGGCATAGATATTATGGTGGAAAAAACACTTAAGCGAATATTGTTTTTGCTAACTTCACCACACAAAAATAATCAATATATCCAATGTAATATTAGTAATTAAATTTTTGTTACTCAGTATCACAGTCAAAACTTGAATTTTGTTTCTGTTGCGGAAAATATTTTCGAGTGTAATCGTGTCCCAAAAAAGGTGACAAGGTGGTGAAAATTATGCAATGTAATATTCATAATTTTGAAATGTGTGTACCAGGACATACTTTTATTATAAGTTTCTGATTTTCTAAGTATTTAGTGACTGATTTTTTTCTATTCCATGACTATTAGTTGTCACTAAACGATAAGTAAAAATAGAATGAAAAAGGTTTATTTGCAAATAAATTCTTATTGACTCTTAATACTTTGGAAACTATAAGTTATAGACTTCTTGGAAGGGCCCTGCTCTGGAGATATTAATGAAATATGAAAAAAATGATATTTATGAAATTTCTGAATTCTGTAGTTTTATTCCCATTAATCACATGTAAATTTGCCTTGGAGGATTAAAAAGAGCAATTTTTTAAATTTTGAAAACTAATGTTATTATGTCATTTACAATAATTTTCAATTTTTTAAACAATTAAACTTTTACAAATTATTTCCAACCACAATTATTGAAATTTTCCCTCTTTCATTCAGTTTACAAAAGATTGGGAAATAATAGGTAATCATATATAACTTTGATAATAATTTAAAGCAAAAATACATTTGAATATTTGATATTTTCACGATTTCATTTGCCACACAAAGAAAGCTACGAAAACAGGGGTGAAGCGTCTGTGCTGAATAAACAATTATTAATTGCTTAAAAGCTTCGTTAATGTGCTATACTCATCTTTTCTTCAACAACTATATAATATCAGAATGCCTGACAGACAATAATGTATTTGGTATGTTGAAATGCAGTCGTGGAAATCAGAAATATCTGGAAATGCAGTTGTGGAAATCAGAAATGTTGGTCATCGTTTAAAGTGTCACAACCAACATCTGCTACTGCTATATTCAAAGTGTTGATTGTTAATTAGAACTAAAGAATATACCGTATAAACAAGTAATATGGTGCATCCATTTTCGCAGATAAATATTTTATTTACAAAATAAATCCTAATTACAATTACATATCTCAAACACAATCTGTGCACAACACACGTTCTGCAATCCATAAGATTAAAGATTAACTGAAAGATCACATAAGCGACTGGACTTGAGCATTAAGCACCATAAAATACAGTGAAACCTGCACAAATGGCCAGCTTGATCAAGGGGTCACCTTTATAAACGGCTATTTTCTCTTGGTATGGATTGATTTTTCAACAAGAAAAGTATAAAATTTCCCTCTTTTAAGAGGTCACCTGGTTCCATGGCCAATGGTGAGGCACTTTTGTAGATTGATCTTTTAGCAGTCACTTTCAACAATTTTGAACTGTGATAGAATAAGAAACAGAAGAGCCATGGCGATACTGTTAATTCAGTATCCACGGATTGCATCAAAATATTATTTAGAAAAGTGATACCTGGAGTTGCTTCTCTGGAAGGGGAATTAATAGTTGTTTCTGGTAAGAAAATGTAATTTTAAAATTATCTCAGTGACATAATGTTTTTGCTTTGCTCATTCTGCAGCATTCTCCTTAAGTTTGCTAACCCTTATTTCCCCTCGATGGGAACTAGTCAATGGTCCATGGAGTGTGCCATGTGCATAAAATCAATATGTAAGTCATTTGCGATCTCCTTCAAGAGACTGAAGACTTCAAGACTGAATGTGCATTGCATTTCAAAGTCAAGTTTGCTTGTGAGTTCGGTTTCATGACGTCAGACAGACGAGTGTGAATAAGAGTGACAATTAAGAATGATTGAGAAGAGGCAAGATATTCTAGAAAATGAGGATGGGGTTTCTGATACAAAACTAGCTGATACTTTTAAGAGAGGATGGGCAAAAATTAATAAAAGTATAAAAACAAATGACACACTTACAACATGTTTCAAAACCTGTGCAGGTAAAAAGAGATGTAAAATTGTTAAACAAACAAATCCAGAAGTCATTTATTGTGAAAAACTGAAAAAGATCTGTGAACAGATTTGTATGTATTTGTTATTGAAGTACAGTTTGTTGATTAAATTGTAATTTTCAGTACCTTAGGAAATTAAAATTACTTTATGGGAAGCATATTTTATTTCATAACAATTAACACTATTAGACCTGATGTATGGCTTTCTGCAACTTCATAACCTTGATTAAGTGGCCACCTCTATTAGCAGCCAATTTTTGACAGAACCATTAGTAACCGCTTAAGACAGGTTTCACTGTACTAGCGAGGAGCCCACAATGATGGATGCTTGTTGAGGATGTGTGACATTAAGCTGCTCTTCTGAGTGGTTCGCTGAGGACAATGTGGGCATTGAAAATGAGGCCCTTGGCCACATTCATACTTGCGATGACGCCACAAAGAGCTATTCTGACGATACCGCCGACCACACTTCTCACAGAAATAAGGCCCTGAAACAGAGGGAAAGCAATTGGGGCAGGTAGGAAGTTAAATATCAACTTCAAGAAAGAAACAAAACATAAGAGAGGTTAAAAATAACTGTAGATGAAATGATAAATAAATTTGATACAAGAACTACAATACACTACTCACAGATCAAGAAATTCATTAAAGGGGTTCTATAGTCTCCCATTACTTCTGTTTATTTATCAACAATACGTATGACACACCACTTCAATAACTGTAAGCAGTTCCAACAATTGCAAGTTCATATGCCAATCAGCATAATATACCTTTAAAGTCATGAAAAAAAGTCCTCTGCTTCTAATATGAATGTAATTGCTGCATTCTTAGTGGGGTAAAGTAGCCTGGTGAAAGCTAAAAATGTGTGACACAAGAGTACTTTTGTGTTTGGTGAGGAATGGACAATGAGGACATTGTTGTTGTGGGGGTTTTCCACATTCCACTTTTATATGGCGCCACAGTGATCGGCAATGGCGGTATCGTCGTCCACACTGTGTGCATTCATAGAAACCTGCAACAGCATAAAATAAATATGCTGCAGAAAATGCTGAGATAATACACATATGTATTGCAGGTTCAAATATAGAAGAATAACTGTAGAACAATTTTAAAACAGTATTCATTTTACATACCAGTATCAAAAGCATGTTTGAAAATACATACCTAGAAAACTCATGCAACGAAATGAAAATATAATACTACTAAAACACTTAAAGAAGGAAACTGAGTTATAAGTGATTTCAGTATTCATGTTACAGAATAATACAACTTTTTTTTTAAATGGCACATTTATTTAATCTTTACAAGTACATTACCATTACATTAAACTGAGGAATATTTTAAAAAACAATCTTGCTAATAGTAATTTTCTTAATCAGTGTAATATTTTCTATATCTTTATCAAAATTCATTGCTTTAATTTTAAATTACATTCTCAATTCTCTTCCTCCATGATCTTAACAAAATCAGAAATATCAGCTAGCAATCAAATAAAAAGGTCAACAACTACAGGTTGATTACTACAACAGAGACTTGTTTCTGGTCCTAGATGACTCAGGTTTTCATAAGAATAACATCAACCCTGAAAAATACAGTTGTTCTCCTGATGATGCACTAACTGGGCCAGATGAGAATATTTCTCACCACAAGCACCACACTCAAATAGAGTGGATGAGTTCCCAACAGAACTGTTCCATGAATTTCCTATAAAAAACAACAACATGAAATAATGGAAGAAAGAAAAATGTATTTCACTTAGTAAACTATGGTAAATAATAAATAAATCATATATATGGAACAGAATGAATATGTCTTCCATGTGTTTATAGAATTAAGTCGAATAACTTAACTGACAGAACAATTTGAGGCAAACAGAAAAAATTTCATAATGTAAAATTGGGTATTAAGTGTAATTGCATATTGTGTAATTTTCTTTTGTGTAGTTTCATTTTGTGTAATTTTATGTAATTTCATTTTGTGTGTAAACATGTAAGCCAACTTTCACCCCAAACATGTAAGCCAACTTTTCACCCTGCTGAAGCAGGACGCCTTTGCCTCTAAAGGGATTTTGCAGGCTCAATAAATAAATAAACCAACTTAACTAATGTTTGCCCCATATTTTTAGAAATGAACAGAATGATCAAGGTAATTTTAAAAATGAAAAATGGCACTCAAAATTGTACATTTAATAACATATTAAAAGACAAATCAATCGTGATGTATTCTTCTTTACTAACTTAGGATTCCAACCACAAAAATATTCTACCAAGTAATAGGTGAACTTAAAATGGAATTAGAGTCAGTATAAAATAATTAGTTCATTGTCTTTCATTTTGTTGGGAAGTAACGCATTCATCTCTTTGTTTATTGCAATTAATTTAATTTTTCAGTAAGTGATTACAGTTAAGAAATCTTTATTGGATTAAAGAAAACTGTGTTAATGCAATTGCCTTTAAAACTCTTTGTGGTCTTTACTGACAACTGAACTGAATCTTAGGAGAAATAATGTACAGTTGATTAGAAACATGGCGAAGTTTTCTTTTCTTAAATGATCAAGAGCCCTCGAAGTTACATCTATAGGTTATTTTTTTGCAAAGTTCATTCCATACAAAATTCATCTATTTTTTAAACAAGAGAGCAAAATTCAAATTTTATGATAAATTTCTGGTTGCAACAAATATCATCTATTTTCTTCTAATTCATTTACACAAATTTTTTATTAAGATCTGTGATTCAGATGCATTTCAATTGTGCAAATCTATTTACCTATATAACACCAAATTGAAAACTGGTTTTATTAAATAACATCACAAACATCTACAGCCTATAAATACATTTACCTTTAGTTGAGTGTTGATTGCTCATATGCAAGTCCAAAGATTTTTTATACTTGCAACGATATGTGCAATGCGGGCAACCAAAACGAGGTTCAACACCGCATTCATATTTCAGATGGCGATTTAGTGAAGTGGAATGTTGGTAAACCCGATCACAACGTTGACATCTAAATTTCTCAAGGCTGGTACTTTCAGTTGTGATGAGATCTGTAATATGCAATATATTTTCTTTCCACTTACTTATTTATTTCACCTAATAAGATTGTACTTGTAACACATAAATAACCATTTATTGCAAAAAAGATGCAAAGAAAACAATAACAACATATTCTAGATAAATTTGTTAATTTCTCTAAAAAACAATAGATCAAATTCAGCTTCACATATAAAAATTAGTGTCAAATTATGTTTTCTCACATTTCTAGCCTGAACAATCCCTACAGATTCTAGACGCATTTGTAAAATGCATTTAAGAGGAAAAGAACAGAACAGTTGCTTTTAACTTATGTAATTTGTCACAAAGAATAAACTGCAATTTATTATGAGACTTTTGTAATAATATTCCTCAAGTCTAATATTCCTTACATCTTCAATTTTGGTTCAATTTGAAATTGAATATGATTGAATCCATCTAATTGTCTCAGTGTTCTGCTAATGTGAATTGCAAACAAACTTTTTTCTTTTTTGTTGTTGGAAATTAGAGGTGTATCAATAGCATATATTTTCTTTTATTATCAATACTGGCAATGTAGTATTGTAATATTGCATTTTTTCCCATTAACACTTCAGCTACCACTTGAAAAACTGAAAAGATATAACTCAAAATAATGTAAAAGTAACTAATATTTTGAAGAAAATGTAATTGAGGTAATTTAAAGCTTTAATATTGAGGAATAGATTGTATTAAGAAACAAATCTCTAGTTGCAATATTGAAGGTACAACACAGACCCATTGGACTCATTTCTTCTTCTTTTTTATTATTTATGGTTAAGCTTTCACTATAAATTACATGAAAACTATTCATATTTTTAAAAAAGTGTACATGATATTATTTAAGATCTAATTTTGAAGGACAGATTTCTTTAAGAAACATATATCTTATACATCTAAGAATACTGAGAATTAATAGGTGGAGTACGTCGAGGGTATGGTACAAATTTTTCACTTCTGCAGTTTTTATATTTCAGACGTTTTACTGAAACTCACACCTGTTCCATTAATATAAGCGCACTTGGCTTTATTCAAGAAAAAACTGACGACCTCTCTCGAAAGACACCGCCTTAAAGAAGCACTGTCCGTGCGGGCGAGAAGGTTTGAGCACTTCAATGAAGCTGAGGGTTATGATAGGAGTAGCATTGTTGATGAGTTGTAGAACTTTTTTACACTGCTTTTGGTAGGGTTTCCCAAGCTATAAAGGCCTCAGCGGAGAAGCCAGACGAAGAGTGTCTTGCACCGACATGTCTGTCCCATTCCCGAACCTTTTCCCCCTAATCCACCTCGACCATTTTCAATATCCTTTTCTTCCCTGCACCAACGGATCCACCGGTGGATGGTCTTATTCTCTGGTGTGACATTGCTTCCACTTACTAGTGCCGCACCTATTTCATCTTTCCTATAAGGCCTCACTTGATCCCTTGGTATTTTCTGACCCCGACACTATTAAGTCTCGAGGGCTAGGGAGTCGTTCACATTCTTCTCTTCAATTTTGTAGTATTACTTTCTTTATTAACGTCTCTTCCTCTATTTGGTTTTTGTTTTCATTTTCCTCCAAACAAAAGGGCAGAGGAGGCTCTATAGTCTACTTCCCTAGAAGAGAAAACTCCCCAAAAAAATCTTGGTCCTCCAGATTAGAGGGTTGTGCGGAGAGGGCTGGTAATCCACCCACATAGAAATGTCAATTACTTTTAGTCCCAAAGTAGCCTCAGAATCCAAACTATGACAACCAATGCAAGGAAACTAGGAACACGCAAACGGATATTGGACCAATTGAAAATTGCTACCTGGAACGTATGAGGAATGGCACAGAAGGAAATAGAACTGACAAAGATCTTCAAAGAAATGAACATAAATCTAGCCATGATAACTGAAACAAAAAAGAAATTAAAAGGATCAAAATATGTAAAAAACTATTCCATGTTCTACAGTGGAGTAGATCAGAGAGAAAGAGCCGCAAAGGGAGTCTCAATATTCATTGACAGAAAGTGGGAATCAAGAATAAAAGATATTAGTATATCAGTATATTAATAAGAGGATTATAATGATGAAACTAAATGACAATTATAATGATGCAATGACAGAGGATATCTTATTACCATTGAGGTTTATGCTCTGGAAGAAGGAAAGAAAGACGAAACAGAAGAGTTCTATGAAACCCTCCTATATATATATAAGGATTAAGAAAAGGGAGATCAACTGCAGATGCGATCTTTACTTTAAAAAAGATTATTAAAGAACGGCAAGAATTTAACTGCCAAACTCACCTGGCTTTTATAGACCTACTAAAAGCATTTGACAATGTTAATAGAAACTTGCTATGATACATTCTCGAAAAAAGAGGATATCCAAATCACCTAGTAGAAGCAATAAAAAGCCTCTACGAAGACACCAGCATCAGATTGATAGTTGGAAAAATATTGACAGAAGACTGGGAATGTGGTAATGTGGGAATATATATACATGACGACATGTTTAGAACGTGGAAGTTGAACGTACATCGAGGGATCTATTTTAATAAAACCTTTAAAAACTCCCTTTCATATGCGGATGACAAAGTCATAATACAAGACTCTGAAGATAAAATGCAGATGGCAGTTTACAAATTGTGGCAGATTATGGCTTTAAATTATCCATTGAAAAAACTAAAACAATGGCATTCAAAGGAAAGTATCCTGTGAGAACTAAAACAATAATAAAAGAAAAGATACTAGAACAAGTAAAATACTTCAAATATTTAGGCTGTTTTGTATCTTATGAAAAGGACATTGATTTAGATGAAAAACTTAATAGATTCAGAAGCATCTGTGGTGCAATTCACAGAAACTTAAAAAATAAAACAAGAAGAGAAACACGGGTAAAATTTTTCAATACTGTTGCTATTCCAGTACTTATGCATGGGGATGAAATAAGAGTAATGTCAGAGAAGGACAAATTGAGAATCCAGGTGGCAGAAATGAAGTTCATGAGGCCCACTCTTGGTTTTACAATTTTAGATAAAAAAAAAGAAACATGGGTATTAGACAGGAATTGAAGATTGAACCATTGCTGGATACTCTGAGAAGAAACAGACAAAGATGGTGCGAACATTTGGAGCGAATGCCAAACACGAGACTACCGGCAATAGCAAGGGATTACAGAGCAGTGGGGAGAAGAGATATTAGAAGATCAAGAGCAAAATGGGCACTGGAACAGATTCATTAGAGCCTAATCCTTGGAGTGAAAAAGAAGAAAATGAAGAAGAAGAGGAAGAAGAAGAGGAAGAAGAAGAGGAAGAAGAGGAAGAAGAAGAGGAAGAAGAAGAGAAAGTAGAAGAGGAAGAAGGAGAGGTAGAGGAAGAATAAGAGGAGGAGGAAGGAGAAGAAGAGGAGGAAGAAGAGGAGGAAGAAGAAGAAGAAGAGGAAGAAGAAGATGAAGAAGAAGAAGAAGAAGAAGAAGAAGAAGAAGAAGAAAAGGAAGAAGAAGAGGAAGAAGAAGATGAAGAAGAAGAAGAGGAAGAAGAAGAAAAACTGAAGACATTTTGGAGAAAATTTCCTAGAGCCTTCACGTTAAGTACCCCAAAAAATTATATGATCCATTTCATACTGCATAGTTTTATCAAAATCTTGACAATGATTTTTGCAAACCTTTAATTTAAAAACTACTCACAAGTTAACATGTTTTGACTTTCAATTTCTGAGGTCCCCTTTATGTGAAAAATACAGTCATAATGTTTCACAAACATTTGAATGGAAAATGAAAATACAAAAGTTTTAATAATAATAATTTTAAATAATATTAATAAATAACACTATTTTGTCAAAAGTATAAAAGTACTTTTGGTTCACCTATGAATGGAAAAAAAAAAGGCCTCTTATGGTAGCATTATAATTCTACATATGGTCCCGTTTTTTTCTCCTGATTGAAAATTAATTCAATGTCAGAACAATATGACATTTGTTTTGCTAATAATGCATTTTAGCACAAAGTTGTAGACAATGCTGCTGAACTACAATTAAATACAGTGTAATGCCTAGCAAAGATAATGTTTAGCCCTTTTTCCCCTGACATATTTACATAAATATGTGGACAATAACCATTTGAGTGGTGTGTACCACTGCATCTCCGTGATGTTTTATGTAAAATGTTTAGTACAAAATTATCAAAATGACATACGTGGTTCTGGAACTGTCCTCTCCTATCTGAAGAGTTACATTTGAAAAGCAAGATGTAAATGTGTAATATAATAAGTAAAAATCCATAGGTCCTACTTTGTAAAATGGGTATTTGCCTGTTTCCATTGTAATGATAATGTGGGAATATTTTAAGTCTTGAAGAATGTTATTGGCTTTATTATGATCAAAATACATTATTTTCTGCAGCATCTCATACCTCTATTGCTTTGTTCATAATGAAATAAACATTCTTTTTCTCTGGAAATAACTCTAGTTAAGCTTTGGTCTCCATTCCACATTCCTAAACTGTTTGCCACTACTGCCACAATTATATCAACTATAGTAGGCCTTTAAACATTTTGTTCATTATGATCTTATCAATAACATTTAGAGACATGTAGTACACAGTTTCTACAATGCACTTAGTTTCACATTAGAACACTCTATCCACTACGTATTCTTTTCTGTTATATTTGACAGCTGAGAACTCCCCAGATTTATTTTACTCTCAGTATCTTTATCATACATGGGAATTTACTGCAAACCCAATATTGTGTTTACGTGTTTGTGTTGGTACCACATTGTATATTCAATATACAATGAATAAAGAATTAAAAATGTGAAAGAGTTTATAAAAAGAGAAACAGATAATTTCAAAATCTTAAGAGTCAGTTGCTTCAAATTACAGATTTCTTCAACAAAATTGTAAATATAACAAAAATACAAGCTAAAACTACAACAAGAAAACTACATGATATAACTTTTGTACTTAATTTATGAAAGGTATGAAATAGTACTGATATACTCCAAAACTTTGTACCATATGAGAATATACATAGCATAAGCCAAAATTTGTTATTTAAGGAATTGCATGGTAATATATATAATAATACCTATTATTATTACTCATTGTTTCCAAAACTTACTAGATTATCAAATAGTTACCTTAAAATTGCAAATTAACAATCTCTTTCTATACCTTCTCAAATCAGGCAAAAGGAAACATTTATTTAAATTTGTCTATTTCTACACATAAATATTCTGTATTATCTGCATTACTATTTTTTTTAGTTATATTTAATGAATTATTGACTTCACAACATGTACATTCTCTTAATAAGGTTTATTGTATGTACTATCAATTTGCAAACACATACTCTTTGTTAAAGAGCACTGAGTCTGCTGTTTAAAAATAATACAATAAATTGCAATATTTGGTTCCTTTACAATGTTTTTCTGAAAGAATAGCAAAATTTTCATAAGGTTGTTACATCAATTATTTTGATTTTAAAAAAATTTCAGCTATTTTTCCAATCTAATAGATGAATGTTATAAATAAATATAATTCAGCTAGTATGTAAATAAGTAAAAGACCAATTAATTAAATAATAATCTGTTGAATTAGAATAATAATTATTAAATATTTGAATTTCCTATTGATTCTTTCTGATTAATGTTTCATAAATCAAGATCCCTGCAGTCTGTGATGATCATTGTTTCAAATTTGAGTGTAGGATCATATATGTTCATGGTTACAATAATTGCCATGTTATGACTGGAGAGACTGATGTAAATATCAACTGAAGTCTCTCATATCTTCACTATTTTCAAAATCATAAAATCAATATCTGAATCTATGAAATATGATAAGAAATGGAATTTTCTGTACAAAATTGAGATTAATAATTGAATTAAAAAAATAATACATCAATTCAGTAATCACAAATGCTTAAAAACCACCTCAATTCTCCAAAAGAAAACTGATTTATCATGAGCCAAATTGTATAGAAATGATAAGCAGAAATGAAATAAAATTTAAATGGCAAATTGAAAAGAATGAAAGAAATGCAGAAATGCATTAAAACGACATTTAATACTCACCAGGATTTTCTTGCTCTTGTTCTTCATGACTTTTCCTCCTTGTGTCATAATGTTTTTGTACTGCTTGTCTGGTTGAGTACTTTTTCACATGTTGTAACTTTTGAGTTTGAGGCAACAAATGTTTCCTTTTTTGACATTGTTGTTTTATATGATTCAAAAGTACATGCTTATCCTTGCACACAAAATAACATTTGGGACATTTATACACAGATTTGTCCTTTTTCTTGAAGAATCCTGCAATCAAAAGAAGAAGATGAAGAACATTTTTCATCTAAAAAACGGAACAATGTATTAACAATTATTTCTATTGAATAAAAGCTGTTAAATTCAAAAGGTTTCAGTTATCAAATTCTATAATTATAATTGGAACAAATAGAAATACAACAGTAGACACAAAATAAAACAAAACAATTATGGGGGGTATTAATGCAGTCATCTTTTGCATATATTACATGAAACGTAAAAATGATTTTCTTTAAACATGAAGATAAAATGTTCAAGGTCATTAATGGTAAATCAAGTCATTTGTCTCCAAATAATTCAGGTGTCCTTAATGATCTCTGAATTCTATCATAAAATAAATATATAAAATTAGATTGGGCAAAGGTAGGAAAAAAGGAACAAAAACGAATGACATAAAATTATTGTATTAGCATAAATAAATAGTCAGGCGGTGGAAATGGTTGGTAAATATTCTTGCTATTCAACTTCTACAACAAGAACAGAAGTACAAATTAACTAAAATACAAACTAAATAATGTGGCTTATATACATGGAGTTTCAAAAGTAATGGTAATATATTAAGGAATGTAAAGTAAATAATAACAATCTATCTATACCCAAAATCTCTTAAATCATGTTTGAACTCAGCCAGTCAAACATCTGGTGCATGATATATTAACTAACCATGAAGGACAAATGTCACATGTATAACTTTGTTATTTGAAATTTCCCATATGTTGTTCACTGCCAAAAAATTATAATCTTCAGCCCTCCTACATGGCCTAGAAAGTTGTAATATTTATTCTGAGACATGTGTGGGTGTTATAAATATATATGTATAGATATACATAATACTTGAACTTTCACATTAAAATCAAAGATATTACTGCTAGTTTCTCCACACACTCCTATCCTCATTTTACTGAATGACCAGGATGAAACATTGAACAGTATGCCCTTGTTTAAACAACTGTTCAAACAAATGATATTGAATTAAAACAATGTAATGTACAATGTTATGTAAACATTGATTGACATTGTACAGGCAAGAGATTTTTATTTATTTACAGTACAACAATAGTGTCCACAATAAACATTACTTAATTTTCACAATTTATCATGTAAATCAACAAGTGCTCATCATGTACCTAGCAATCAGGAAAAAAATCCCTCACTGTCATGCTAAAATTTTCAACAAAGGAAAAAACAATATCCCATTAATGTGATGGAAAGGAAGAAATTCTGCAGAGATATGCATGTAGGCCTATGCAAAAGCCAACGAAAACTTATAATACTTACAAAACATTCATTGTTATTTTCAAATCAATACAAGCTGTTTTCTTTAACCACATCCAAAAGTAATTACTACAACTTTTGAAACATCCCATGTTCAACATGCACAAATAAATTAAAATACACTTTCAATTTGAAAGACAAATTAGCCCTTTTATAATATATTACAAACATGCAACATACTGCTCCATGCAATAACAGCTTTGAATCATTCCAAAACTATAAAGACAACACTTAAATTTACAATTTACTAACAATCATTTCTCCTCAAATGTAATGCTACACAATTGAAAGAAATGTTCTGGAGAAACCTCCAAAAAATCAAATATAAAACTTGCAATATGAAACATCATTTTTTTAACCTGAAATGGGGTTATATGTAGGTTCAAAGAGGAAAAAGTGCAGTGTGACATAATAAACTTCAAATTCAGGAATTCAATGTTACCCTTTTTATACAATTTACACATCAATAGTGATACTATTATTACATCTGAAATATAGCATAAATTGTTTTCTATATTTGACATTTAAATTGTACAAAGAGGAAAGAAGAAACAAATTAATAACATCAAGAAAAGGTGAAACAGATGAGGGGAGAATATTGCTTTTACTTATATGAATCAATAAAACTGCTATTACTAAAATCCATTCAGAAATATTAATTAAATTTATATTCTGTTGTTGAAATTATTTCAACTTTATCAAACACTCAAAACCTGTACATTTCCCAAAATCTTTATGCCAGTGATTTAATATTTGAATTTATAAATAGCAAGAAACAAGTAGTTTAATTCATTTGCCTTACTTCTCAAGATTTTTCTTTTTTTAAATTTTCTGGTTAGTAGGCTGTAAATCAATATCATAGATGTGAACAGGTTTAATGACAATTTATCCAAGCCCATAATTGAAAGCCCATTAAAGTTACATTCGTAACTGGAATGTGAAACATAAGTACTCGAGTTTTCTTGATTATTTCTCATCATACAAGTCCATGCCGAGAAAGCATATGTCTAACAAGATTCTCCTTTAGTTTGCAGCGATGTGGGCAATGTGGACACTGGAACTGTGGCTCTTTGCCACACTCGTATCGAATATGGCGCACCAACGAATGCTTACGTATGTAGTCACGACCACAGGTTGGGCAAACAAATGCCCGTACGAGGTGCTCCCTAGCTCCTGCAACAAACCAAATTTTGTTGAAGGGCACAAAGTAGATGATCATGAAAGAAAAAGGGCATCTAACCAAGACAGTATTAATGAAAACATGAACACCACTAAACCTACCTGAACATGAGAAGACAGTAGTTATGAACAAAATTATGCAGGCGAAACGCATCTCTGGTCTTCAGAATTATGTTTCAAAAAGAGAACACTTTTTGTCATTTTTTTAAACTACTCGTTTCATAATGGACTCACTCATTGTTTTATAACACTTAAGTAACTTAAAATAATTTATGATTGAAGCTCAAAGAAACAAATAAACTCTTTCCACTTCAATATTTTTGGAGATTTATAATTAAACACTGTACAAAGGAACTGGAAAGAATATTTTAAAAACACATCCACAATTCACAAAGTAAATATAAAGCAAAAGTAAATACAAAAAAGCATGTGAGCACTAGGCAATGTTCCAAAATTTGAATTCATTTCCAAAATATTTTGTTACACAAATTTCTTACATTAGATATGCATCCCGTTTTCAGATGTTCTAAAATTATCTGAGAAACAAAAACACAGGAAATGAGGAAAAAGGAACAGAAACAATTGAAACAAACTACAAAATTTAAAATAAAACTTCATTACATTCTCAAGAAACTTTCATTAATAATATTCAAGAGACTATTTTGGTAAAAAATAATCCTTGAAACCCTTGCTTTTCACAAATAATGACACTTTCACAAGAAATGTCAACGGTAAATCTAACCTTTATTTAATTAAACAAAATTATCACTGACAAGGACAGAGGACATTTACCAGTTAGGTCAACAAAGTATAATTTTCACAAAATGCTTCAGTAATTCACCAAGTAGACATTAATTTCTATTCTTAATACTTAAAAAACACATAGAATAGGATGACACTACTAATCACTGTACTTTAAATTTATTAATTTTGCTTTTCATTTCTTGAAGATATGATTACAAAGTTAACAAGTTACAGTAATTTCTTAAAAGTGATGATTCATTAATGTTGAGCGCTCATGCTGTGACCATATATGAGATTGCAATCCTTGCTTCTGTTTGGCACGGTATGGACAATGTGGGCATGCAAACTTTGGTTCTTTTCCACATTCATATCTGATGTGACGCATCAAAGTGTTTTTGCGTTTGTAACGTCGCCCACAAGGTTGACACACAAACATCTGCTCTATTCCCTCCTCTGCACCTGAAACAGATCAGACCCTGCTGATGTATATTTTGTTCAAATTAATTTTGAACTAATTGACTATGAATTTTGAATTAATTTTTATATTCATCCCCCAATTACACAATTGCCAATGATGCATAACAATAGCATGAAAGTTGCAATAAAATTGTTAATTTAACCTGGGTAAAATCCAGTAATGAAATAAATTCATGAATTTATAAAGCAAATAGAATAGAATAAGCTGTGAAACTGTAGGTTGTCTACAAATATTGTATACTTTACCTTATTAAGCAGCATTAATTTAGAAAGCAATCTTTGAAGACACCAAGTACAGATTTTGAAAGAGAGCTGCACAAAAGATAACATTAGAATGAACTCTTTAAAATCACAATGCAATAGTTAGACAAGACTGTATTTACTCATATTGAGGCAGAAAACAACATGAAATGTTGATCTGTTTTGTTTGTTTCAAATATTTTTTCATAAATTTTAATAATTCTTTGAACAAGCTTGCCATTCTCACACATCCACAAAGGTAACAACATCTTTCAGAA
Source organism: Teleogryllus occipitalis (assembly GCA_011170035.1). NCBI lineage: Eukaryota > Metazoa > Arthropoda > Insecta > Orthoptera > Gryllidae > Teleogryllus > Teleogryllus occipitalis. The sequence continues at coordinate 360,126 of BLKR01000322.1, read as the reverse complement.
GTAAATTATTAAACCAACTAATAAAAATTATAATCATATCAGAATGTTAGATTTATTTAGGAGCACAAACTAAACATTCGACTTCAGTATACCATGAAGAGAAAAGTAAAACCTGTAGCTCAAATTTAACCCATAGAATGCCAATTTATAGCACATATTGGCATTTTGAGCACATTGAAGTAGTACACATTGCATTGCATTTTACAATATATATACTTTATGTACTTATATATGTACTTATGAAACTGAAGGGTATGTCTGAAACTAAAATGCCTATTGTTATGGTCCTCTTATTGGCACCACTTGCACACAATCACTTCCATCAAAATTTCTCATCTTCAGTATCCTCCAGTTACTTCCAATGACCTATACCCTGGCCGTTACAACTTCCTGGTATGACCCAGAAGTTTTGCTCCGGGCAAAAACTATTATGAGGATTAAGAATTAAAACTGAAGCACAATCAAGGAATTCAAAAACGAATAAATAATTCATAAACAATTCATTTAATGAAAGATCAGTGAAATTAATATTAATTCCATTTCACAAGTAGAGAAAAGTATAGGCTTATATTATATTATTCAAATCATCATTAGTAGTTTTTCTCAAAGACACTATACTTAATTTTCCTACTACACTATATTTACCTACATCTATTTTTCCATCAATTACTAATTCCTGTATGTTTTAAAAATTCAAATGGAAGTTTCAACTATCAAGAATATAAATGGCAAAGAATCAATCGTCATTGTATCAATATGCTTCTGGAATAAGAAACAAATAGGATGTATGTGATGATTTTCCCCTTTTCACATCATAACTGCAAGGTAAAAATACCCATGATTTGGATGGAAAATAACAGTAGTACATTTCTTTTTTCCTTAGAGTTGAATAGTGCTCCAATATCACTAATAATTGATTTATTTCCTAAAGAAAACATGAATGAAGAAATGGATTTTGAGAAAATAGCAGTTTCAGGGACACAAGAACTGTAATGTATAGCTACTTTACACCTCAAAACCTGCAACAGTCTGAGCTCATGCTCAGGCAATCACAATGTGATGTGTTCACAGTTAAGGGGCATTGAAGGCAAACAGCATGCATAGGTTTGCCTCTTCCATCCCTGAAAAGAAAGAAGACAACTAAGACTAATTCAAGTCTTCATGCCATGCACCTCAGACTTACTGACCAAAACAATTCTTTTAAGAGAGCATGATGAGGCAAAGTAGGCACTGACATTGAGATTTCTTTCCACATTATGAAGTTGTGTACTGGTTTCAGCAACAGTGATTTCTTCTTTCCAAAGATATTGCACAAAAACTAACATTACTAGTTAGAAAGACAACAGGCACTCGGTTACTAATCAATATTGTCTCTACAACAAAAAATTTCTGAAAACATAACCAATAAAAAACATTCATTGAGCATATAAACATAAATTTGACACATTTATGTTGGATATATTCTTATTTATTATTTGTTTTAGAAGAACACAACCAATACATTTATGCATCATAAAGTGAAATGCTGAAAACTAGAATACTTCTGATGTTGTGCCCAAATGTGAGAGTCTAGGGTTCCCTTTTGTTTAGCACGGTAGGGACACATTGGGCACGAGAATTGTGGCTCCTTGCCACATTCAAATGCTAAATGACGCTGTAGGTTCCTGCGGTAGCGGTACTTCTTTCCACAAATATTACAGAGGAAGGCAGAAGGCCCTGGCTTGCCCATTAATGAGTGGCCTACTTGACCACACTTTTCCAATCCTGAAACAGAAAAAAGCTGGAAAGGCTGTAGTTGTGGCTGTGGGAAGGATATAAATAGGTAGGATACTGGTTGAAGACAAAACAATTGTAACATTTCTTTATTGCACTTAAACAAATACAGAGGGGAGTGCCAAGCTGAAGATTGGGTTGGATGAGAATAGCAAGGAATATTGACATCATAGTTCAAGCTTGTGCACTGTCTGTAAGTGAGACACAAGATGGCTCTTCCGCTTGGCGCGGTGTGGGCACAGCATGCAGGGAAATTGTGGCTCCTTGCCACACTCAAAGCGGGTGTGCCGGTTCAAAGTTGGTTGGTGGCTGTAGCAACGACCACAACGAGCACATGCAAAGCCACGCTGCAAAGGTGGTCTTAGGGGTCCTGTAGGGAGCATTGGAGTCCAATTCACTGCTTTCATATCTTGACCTGCAACACGCCAGCGCGTACACCACTCAGTGCTCAACCAATTCTATCCGCCATTCTCAGTCACTGAATTCTTTCCAGTGGCATCAGGCAGAAGTTAGCCTGATGGCAGGAGGCTAGGTGGAGTGCAGAATTTATATTTCAAACACTAGAATATTTCTATACACAATATTTTATTTAAATTTATACAGATCAAATCACAGAGCACATAGTAGAGTTCACGGCTGTAGAACAAGTCCATATCTTGGTGCTGTGATCATAACCAATGCAACCCAGAACCAATAGTCTCATGTAATGTGCAAAGAAACAAAACGTATTGTAGCAACTGTATACACACAACTTTCAGACAACACAATAATTTTTTACAAGCATTGTACCTGGTATTGTGTGCATTCTGGAAGGCACCACAACTGGAAACAGGTACCAGAAAATGTCAAATTATATGTTTACCCACATTCAATCATTACTCTTTAGTCACAGACACATACTGTTGCAACATTTATTCCACCTGAGATGCAACAAACTAAAAAATTATGGCTAATGAGATGATGGAGACGGAGCTGGGCCACTGCCACTAGCACCAGGGTGAAAAGTGGCCAGATGTCGTTGCAGACGATTACGTAGTTTGAAGCGGCGTCCACAAACAGGGCAAGCAAGCTTGGTTCGGCATTCGTAACGAAGGTGATGTGTCAGTGTTGAGAGATGAGAGTAGCGACGCTTGCACAGTGCACAGGGGAAGCCAGCATCTGCTGGCACAGGGCGCACTACAGCTGGTGCGGCAGGTGGGGCAGGAGGTGGTTGTGCTGCAACAGGCATGTGGCTGTCAGTGGTTGCCACAGCAGTGGCATGATGCAAGGATTGACGAAGATGAGAGAAGAAGCAGGTGGATATACGAAAGAGTCATGATTCATCAGGATTAAGAATGAGCACACAGGAAGAAATGAGGAAGAAATACTAACAGAGAGCAGGTATATATGCATTTGAGAGCAACTCCTCAAGGAAATGGTGCCCGAGGATATTGAGGAACAGGAGCATTTGTTCCACTGGTTACAGCAGGATCATCAGCAGCAAGAGATGTAGTGCGATTGCGCATATGGCGGGCACGCACGTGTGCCCAAAGGTTGTCACTGCGTTTGGTGCAGAAGCCACACTCCACACACTGGAAGGCAGCTTCTTTGCCGCACTCTAGACGACGATGTCGGCTGAGACTGAAGCTGTGCTTGTACCGGCGGCCGCATGCTCCACATGTATATTGGCGTTGCTCACCGCAGTCCATACTCCCTCCTGCTCCTGCTCCTGCACCTGCAACGGATGCCTTACTCAGCTCAACGATGTGCAGGTGGCAGTGGTGGTAAGGGTGGACCAGGTTGCTGCGGAGGTGGGCCAGGGGGCAGCACAGCTGGGGGTGGCAAAGATGTCGGAGCAGGCCACTGTGGACTGTGGACTGCTCGCACATGTTTCACAAGGTCGTGCTTGTGCTTGGTACGGTGTGGGCACACAGGGCATGCATACTGTGGTTCTTTACCACACTCAAAGCGCCAGTGGCGGCGTAGTGTTGAGCGGTGGCGGTAGAACTTGTTACAAACGCCGCATACAAAGCCCATATCTCCTCCTGCAACGAAGTGGAGACAAAAACTGAAAGTAAGTGCAATTGGAAACAATAGTGGGATCAGGAATATGAGGAGAAAGGAGTCCGCTGCATAAAATGAACTGATTCAGAGCCCAGAATGTTTTTAATGAGTTTCTGTACACATCACTACATGTTGTGACCCTTATCACTGTGAGCCAATGGATGCAACATTCGACAGTGAGTGGCCAGATTACTCTTCTGCTTGGCTCGATAGGGGCACCACTGGCAGGCAAACTGGGGCTCCTTGCCACATTCATATCGCAGATGTCGTTGTAGAGTAGACATTCGGCGGTACACTCGGCCACATGCCCGGCACGGGAAGGCAGCCTCAACAGTGTAAGAAGCAGGGGTGTCAGAGAAAGTTCCTGTAATAATCCAGAAATGTTTCTAGATTAGAAAAATTATCCTGAGTGAACTTCAATTTCAGAAAAGACATCAACAGGGAGCAATATTCAAATTATATAAGAAAAAATCAATCTCATTTTACTTACATTATTGATTATAACATTATAATAATAATAGTAGGTGTCTTATACTATAGCAGCATTAGGATCACTCACATTTTAGTTCAATTCTAAATGTGTAAAGAATTAGAACATTGAACATCATTTTAAACCTTTAATTTCAAAAAAATGTATAACTTCAATTGATTCAGAAAATTACTAGAATTTTGGAGGAAATAAAAAACAAATATGAAAAATGATGGTCTACAATATCTCAATTCATGTAAGGCAAATAATCACAAGGCACAGAAACTAACGTAAATGATAATATTCCGAGATGATGCTTTGGAATTATTTACTTAATCATTCAGATAGCATCTGGTGCCATTTGTGGTACAATAGCAATGGTTTTTTTGATCCATACTCAACAATATATACCAAACAATCAATACTGGTATAATAATAATAATAATAATAATAATAATAATAATAATAATAATAATAATAATAATAAAAATAAATATCTCTATTAACTTGATACCACATTACATTCATTACAACAACCATAATAAATGACAGTTCTACAACAATTTTTAATATTCTTAAAATGTACCTATGAAGATTAAATTTAAATTAATAGACTGAGTTAGAATTTACTATTGGCACAAGGAACATATTGCAATTATCCATCACTCGATTGATAAGATCACATTATTGGATTTCAAAAATTTGCTTACTTTTTTCTTACTTATATGTAGGGAATCTATAATTCTTGTTGGGGTTATGATTAATGAATGTTAATAAAAATGGTCAGTTGTATTAATCTTGAATAATTTTAAAGATTTCTAAATGATCTCCAATGAGTCTCCCCTCCTTCAAAGTTGGTATTTGGAAAAAGTCTAGACTTTCTTCATAGATCATATTCCTAATTTAAGATTTTTGTTGCTATATATTATATTTTCTTCAAGTTGATATACTCATAAAGAAGGTGATCAGATAGAGTAATCAAATATGATGATTGGTCTGATATACATATTGAATATATAACGTGTATTACATCAGCTTCTTTCTTGGCAACTGAAAACTTGGTTGAAATTCGCAAATTAGTTCAACGTCTTCACAAGATACACATGTTAACTCACTATGAAATCTCACATCAAAAAGAAATCTGGGGACTCACCGGTAAACTAAACAAAGTGAGTTTGTTTTTAAAATGAAAAGGCAGGAATTAGTGTGTACACACATTGTTATAATGAATTACGGAACATTCTTTGCAGCAAATGCTTTATAGTACAAACACAATATTAAATTTCTTCAATAGTGTTTTACATAATAAATCATAATAATTAAAGGCATGATTTGTCTGGATAAATGTATTTTTAACTCGGTCGTTCCGACAGTGAAATCAAAAAAGTTAACTTATTAAATAACAAGATTCCTAAATTGGGACCGTGATAATTTGTTATCATTACATTGCTGTCATTAATTTCTCATTACTGTTGTAATATTCCTACAGCCAAACCTTAGAGAACCCAGTGCTGACAATAAGCATATCTTAGAACTTCACTGAGGGATAAAAATTATTGTGAAACAAGCGGATGCTAGTACTTTTCTACCATGCAACTGAAACACATATTTGTTTGGTTCTCAAACCTACATTATTGTTGGTTGAGCATTTTTAAGACAAATATCCTGTAGTTTTGAGCCTTTGGTTCCCAATATTATTGCCTATTTAAGCCCTGAATCCTCAATGATTCTATAGTGACATTTTCCTTTCGTTCCCCATTTGGGAATCATGGAACTTTTCACACTGTAAGAACACATGTTATCTGCTGCATACAGCAAAACTGTTTGGGAAGCTATTCACCATTTGCCTGGGTCTCCTAAATTTAACTTGCAAATTATAAAATTTAGGATTTCTTCCAAAAATAATTGAATTGTTGAACTGATAGAATGGTACTGCATAGAAAGAACAACGATCCAAAAGCAACCTTTCAACTGAGTGGTAATGTGTTTACGCAACTAATAGAAATCACTGTTAAACCTCACGAACACATTTCAATTTTGATAACTTCTTTATTAAATTTGAAATGGTAACAATATTTAGAAGAATGAATTATTGGGCAGCTAGTAACACTGTTTTGAATGCATTACCAGATTTTTATATCTAACCAGTAACACGTAAATTAAGGCAAAACTCACAGTTTGTGTAATAACAAATGTAACACTTCAAATGTATTAGATATAATTTGCAAGGACAACAATTACATAAAATTACTCAAAATCAAATCTAGAAGTAAGCAGATTGTTAAAGAAAGAGAAAGGTTTCAATATTCAAGAGTGGAGGGAAGAAATGGGAATATAATGCTAGTCCAATCTAAGTTAATTAGCTGCTCAAAGTTAATTCTGTCACATGGAGATATGAATTTTGATTATGTACAGGGAGGGAACTACCATCCATGGATATCTGCCCCGGGGCTCTTGTTTTCTCTGGGTGCTATAATTTGATTTTGGGAAGAAAATTGCACTTTTCACTTTTTACCAACTTGAATGATATCATTGCTAAGGTATGTCTGGCGCTATCTGTATGTATGTACGCCTATTTGAGAATTGATTTTATTTTATACGTAAAATACAGTAAGCAATTTTTTTTTTTTTTTTTTTTTTTTTTTTTTTTTTTTTTTTTTTTTTTTAAATAATAAGCATGATGCATTTCTAGAACATAAAACTTGTCAATATAATATATTTTGGTCATTTTAAAAATTTAGTATTCAATGAGTTAATTCAATAAATACTAAAAAAGAGTAAGTATATGTTCATCCTTGATTTACTAACATAAAACATCAACATACATAAATCATAATCTAAATTCTACACTGAGGAACAATCAACTCATAAATGCTTGATGCCATAAAACCTTGGACAATAACAAACTTTAATTTTCATTGGATTGGATTTGGATGTCTCAACAATGCATTCATATACGAAGACAATGATACTGCACAAAATTTTTTTCTTAGTGTGTAAGCCACAAAAAATTTACTCAAAATTTTGGGAAGAAGTTAACAAAAAGATTTTGAGTGGGTGGATATAAATAGGCATAATGAATATAATTCAAATGAGGAAAAAGTCCTCATCATGAACCATAATTCCTTGTAATTGTACACACAACTGAGATACTCAGACTATATCCCTTGAAATTAACCCCAGTAAATTGAAGATGGGCAAACTAAATAGAATCAAATAAAAATAAATATAACAAAATTTCTTTATACTACACAGCAATTTAATGAAATAGTTCCAGACTATTTAATAAAAAGAAATACGAATTTTGAATTTAAACAATTTGTTATTAAATAACTGAAAAAATTAGTGGAGCCACAAAATGGCACAGACTTTCTTGTATTATTTGTAAGTGCTACATAAAATTTATACACTATACTTTAAGTATATAATAGAATATATACTGCAATATGATCATGAATCGCATGATGTACATTTCAGCCATCTTTTCAACACTCTTTCAAGCCAAATCAAATGGCTTGAAATGTAGCACACTATTACTACATTTGCCGTAACATAAATCAACTGAATACAAGGCAATCCCCTAATTTTGAAGAGGCCACTTGAGAAATTTTTTGATAATAAACTAATTCTTACCATTCAGCCAAAATAAAATAACTAATTGTCTCATTGACTAGAAAAATGCTTTTTTGTTGAGAAGATAATACCTTTCTTCCTGATTTAATACTATTTTTTTGTCCCTTATAATCATTAAAATCATTGTTTTTGTCACAAACATCTTCATTATCATCGTTTCTTTCTGTTTTTCCTCCCTGATTAGGTTGTCCTCTGACTTTTAAGGCCCCTTAAAATCTTTTGCTTGTTGAACTAACATTCTTCGTCTTTCATTTAACACAATAAGAAAACATTCCCTCCAGTTTAATAAGATTTTCTTTGCTCTCTTGTTCAAGCTTCTGCTTCTTTACCAACAATTAACTTAAAATATGCATTGTTTAATGTTAGCATGATAGGAGAGAGCAGTATAGTACTAGGGAAATTTTGCTTAACAATTTTTTTTAATCTTTCCATCTCAGTAGTTTGATGTAGAATGCAATGTCATTTGTTTGAAATACTATTATTACTATATATTGGTCTGAATCCCCTGGCAAATCCTCCCATGAAGAATGCCCACAAAGCATTCACAAACAAAATACAAAAACAAATTTAGTAAAGTATTATATATTATAAACACACACGGATTTTTATCACCACTGTAGTTGTTTCATCAGCATTTGAACTTTTGTCTTGGAAAGGCAATTTAAAACCACAGATCCCAATTGACAAGGCTTTATCTGTAAATATAATACAATAAAATTTTGTCCAATTAATTATTTTAAGGTCAATATTTATAATAAAGAACACACAAAACCCAGCTCCCATGTACTGATGTTAATCATTATAAACCTTCATCTTATTAAAATAATTAATTGGACAAAATTATACAATGTTTCTAACCAGAGGGTCACAAAGAATATAAGACAAACCTAAATTTTTTGAATGACATATTTAGAAAAAAAACTCATGTTATAGTCGGGTAAATAAATATCAATATCCTACCACCTTCTAGATCCACTTCGTAAGCAAATTTGACCTCATGTGTAGCATAAATGAATAATGTTCAACAGAATTTCTTGCCATAGTAACAATACTTTGAAGTATTCTGGACATTAAATATTTTCTCTCTTCCACCTACAAATTAATGTTTTTCTACAAATTCTCGAACTAAGCACAAACTTTTGTGCAACACAAAAATTGGAGACAACACATTTTTTCACATTTTCATAACTTTTTGTATCCCTAATAGTGTAATTAATACGGGCTTTTGGAAAATAGAAGCACAAACATCAGAATCTATCTGAGAATTTTTTAGAAAAAGTTTGGAAGCCATTTTTGAGAACATGATATTTGAGCATTTTTTAAACATAGAGAATTCATATGACCATTAATAATGAGAAAGATGGTTCACGGAGCACAGTCCATGCAAAGTACTGCTAGTTAGTTATTTGCTGGCATTTTAGAAAATGTATTTCCATCATAAAATCAAAAGAATTACATGTCAATTAAACACCAAGCATATTTTTTTCATAAACATTTCTACAATTGGGAATCAATTAAAAACATGGAAATAAAAATACAATATGAACAATACATTTCAAGAAAAAACTACCTGGGTACCTACCTAGGAATAGCTTCAGCTGGAAATAAGTTGTTGTTGTTGTTTTTAATATTATACAAATATTATTTTTTTCTATCCATGTTTTTAATTTTTATGCAGTTGCAGTAATTGGTAAGGGGGAAAATGTGCTTTGTCTTTAATTATCATTTAATTATTTTGATCTTGACCATATATAACTTTGATAATGGAAATATTTTTTCCTAAAAGTCAGCAAACAACTATTAGTACTTTCTATTGTCTAAGTCTAAGTCCCATGAACCAAATGAATACAGGTTTTGAAGAAGGAAAAGAAAAGAAAGGGGAAAAAAAGAGAGGAGAGAGGGAGAGGGAGAGGGAGAGAGAGAGACAGAGACAGAGAGAGAGAGAGAGAGGAGAGAGAGAAATAAAAACATTAATGAAATTTTTAATGGTGAGACATTAATATCGATATCATTTCAACATTAAACATCTTTATCAATGACATTTAAATAATTTAGAAAAATTCTTACCTTTGTACATGCAATCCAAAAATATTTCTAGACATTAAATTACATTACAATTTAATTAATTTCTAAATTACATTAAACATATTCTGAATCAATTTCAGTTAATTAGTAAAATTAATCATAAAACCATATAATTCCTTCTGTTTTCGCATAGATACCTTAAATTCAAAGAATTCATATAATTCAATTCATTTATATAATACACCTGGAACTTTTAAATCTTACAAATGAAAAAAAAATTTGATTCAATACTTGACATTAAATTTGATTCTATGCTGAAAGACTGATTAATAAGAAAATTATAACAGATTACCAGAATAGTTTACAATCTTTAAATGATTATTTCGCCAATGTATTGAAATATATTGAAAGTTTTTACAAGTTCAATGCTAATTTAAATATATCTCCTTGGTTCTCATATACGTTATTAAACTTATTGTCACATTAAAAATTGTGCCATGTTTTTACAGTACTCTGGTTATTAGCATAGTATTTTCATATTGCTTAATGCATTCATTACAATTAAAGGAAATTTAGGAAAATGTCCCAAAACTTGAACTTAAAGATGAACTTGACTTGAACCCAAGACTTGAACTTGAAGATAAAATCTAAAATAAGCCACAGTATGATTGTTTTTTGTGTATTAAAAAAAAAATCTTATACTAAGAGGTATATACTTAATACTCGTATAAAAGTACTGTAAATAATCAAAATAACAAGAAACATTTACTTACATTTAGCTAATTCAAAGATTAATTAAATTACTATCTGCTATTACAGAACTTGTGATATATTCGAAAATTATAAATTAAAATTACAAATATTGTTGAAAATACATTTTTATATTAGATTCAAATTATTACCATCTTATTAAGTCTGAATATTAATCAACAATTCTAACAATCTTCATTTATTTGGTGGGGGGAAAAGATTTGTATTTAAAAAATGAGAATTGATTTATGAAAGTAAAATAATAAATTTCAAAATTTATTTCATTTCATTATCACCAAAATTTGTTTTCAATAAAAAGGAATGTATATTAGTTATATTAAATATTAAAATACACCACAAAGACAGGTCAATATCAGTTGTAACACCTACTACTCACGATAATAAATAAATGAAAGATGTTGCACCTCTGCCAAAAACAAAATTAACTTATACTCACCTTCACATCCATGTCAAATGCATCACTGCACTCTCCTCTGAGCAAATTATTCAGTATTGTGCTTCAAACGTAAATGCATCCTCAAATTGTCAATGCGTTTACTACGATGACAGCAATGAGGGCAATTCAGATGAGGTGTCCGACCACATTCTTCACGCTGATGACGAAGAAGATTGTGTCGATAGGAATAACTCTTGCCACAAGTGCCACATACAAAACGAGTATATGGACCGTTACTGCTTAGCCCTGCACAGGAGAGAAATTGTGAGCTCACCAACAAATATTTTCACATACTTATTTTAAAAATTTAACACAGAAGAGATTATTAAACCAATAACCAAAGAAACAATGATGAACAGTAAATAAAAATTTGATTTAAGGAATGCATATTTGATAAAACAATACTTCTAAAAAACTTAAAAGAAAAATTTCTTCAATAACATCCATAATGTAGTAAAACACATTTTATTGACTAATTTTCATTGAAAAGATTGTTGTAGCCTTAAAATTTAATTTTTTATATAAAAGATGACAGCTTCAACTTCTCATAAGAAAAATTACATACACTCTCTTTCTTCACTAATAGAGTACATATTTTTCTTTTTTGAACTGAAACACAATAAATAAATTACTTAAATACCTACATAAAACTCTCACATTTCCTTTACATATTTCATAGTTAATGGATAAATTGATTAAAATACTTGATTAACACATCTTAAAAACAATCATTCAATAACTGCAAAAAACATAAATTTTATGAGAAAAATGAGAAATTTAGTCTGTTAATGATTCTCCCTTTCAGTACTAATGAACTCTTCTCTCAGTACTATTTAAACATATTGGTTCATTTCCACAAGACTCAGAAATATCACACATAAAGGCAATAGTCAATAAACCAAAGGAAGTCTTGTTTCAAAGGTAGTAGACTCCACCCTAATGTAATAATAATTTCAAAAACTAACAGTACGCACAAAAACATTTAATAAAAGAAACAAAAAAGAGTTGTATTAAAAGAAACAATATTTCATTCTACAAATTTCCATGATAAACATTGCCAAAAGATGATGTTATACAAAAAACAGTACTTTATTTATTTTAAGTAATAGCCATGTTTGCTACGCATATGCTTAATTAAATCTGTCCTCTGCTTAGAACGATGTGGGCAGAAGAGACAGGAGAACTGTGGCTCCTTCCCGCACTCCAGGCGCAGATGTCGGTTCAGGGTCTTTTTGTACTTGTAGAGCTTGGGGCATTTAGGACACGGGAAGACAGGCAGATTAGACAAAGGCGGTGCATTGTCTTGAAAACCACTGCTGACCAACTGTGATGCTGAAGACCACAACTGAAGTCCCGCTCCTACAACACACACTAGATTGTTAGTGTTGGACATGCCTATCTACAATGACAAATAAATTCACTGTAAGACCATTGAAAAGTGTACTGTAAAACAAAGTGTTGGAAATTCATGCTATAGATAACAGAACAATGCAAAAAAATACACAACAAAACAAGAACAGTTAGGTTGAAAGAAAAGATGAACTAGTTGAAGTTACTGAATTATTGAGAATACATAAGAATTGGTTTCCTTTTATTTCTAAAAATGCTCAAAATAAAGAAGAAAAAATACATTATGAACAAATACACATTGTGAACTTTATCAAGGTAACAAGAGACACATTGAGTCATTCAATTATATACCATTGGGGTTGCTAGTGAAATGAAATTTGAAAGTTAATCCAAGAAAGGCTTAATAATAAGAACTGCTATAAACAGTTTCAATTAATCTGTGTGAATATCTTTGGTTTATCTAAAGAATAAAAGAATTTGTGAGCAATGCCAACATATTTGTTCACTGGTCAGTAACATCAAAACTCAAATTAATAAAACCTAGAGCAAATGTGAAAAGACATTAGCCTAAATAAGTTTGCAATTTCATTCTACAGTACTTTGTAACATGTACACAACATAACTTACTGCTTACAAAACTACTACTGTACAAAAGTAATGTTGGACAAAAGTGTAATTCCTCAAAACAGAACTTTCACTTTTGAACAGAACTTACAAATAGGAGAACATTTATGCTTTTCTTTTCTCACAGAGATTATAACAGTTCCAACACATTAATAGAATTACAAAGCATTTGTTAATATCAGCCACATATACACTTTTTCATTGGATTGCATAAGAACATGGACACAGTAAGATGCATTACAAGAATTGCAATTGTTACATTTCAAGAATTTATTTGGAAGCTCTAACAATAATTTAATAAAGAAAACTGCAGATTATTAAAGGAAAGCAGCAGTTTATCTTCATAAAATCATCAGTATTTTACTAGGTTTGCATTGTAAATTCTAATCAAGGGGTATGTTTAATTCCAAATCATAATGTATTTTTAATGCTTTGAAAATTAGATGTCGTACGATGTCAAGGAGGTGAACAATGCCTAATTCTCTTACACAAGCAGCAAAAAAGTTAATGAATATCATGCTATCAATTTCCAATAAAAGTTTTCTTCTTAATGAAGGATTTTCATCTAAACTATGACACCTTTACACTGAAATGATAATTACATTTCAGACGTTTCTTGGCACCCAGCTATGTTAACAATTTTCAGCATCAAGGCATGGAAGAGAGGGCAGCTTGATTAGAAATACGAAGACAGGAAACATCTACACGATTTGCTGGTCCAATTAAGAGCCGATGCTTGAAGCGTAGATGAGAGCGTAGGCCATCACCTCGTTTGCATCGGTAGGCACAGTGTGGACACTGGAAGCGTGGTGCTTGACCACACTCATGGCGCAGATGACGCTGCAGGTTGCCTTGATGACTATATGTGTTGCCACACCGTTGGCAGCGGAAACGTCCTGCAACACCAGCCCTGTTGTCAACAGAGCTTGGAATTCATGGAATGCTAGGTACTATTAACAAGTTTGTATCCAATGAATAAGTAAATTAAAGGTTTGTAATTATGAGTTCTCTTTAAATTTAAAAAAAGATCTTTAATTTTCACAATTTTTTGGTTATAAAGGTATTTTAAAGGTAGTTTTTTTCCACAGAAATTTGTTGCAATTCCCTTCTTCGTGTACAGAAGAAACATATTATAAAACATAACATGTTATATATATTTATATATAACATATTATAAACATATTACATATATACGCCCTCACTGACACATTCAAAATTTCTTATAAATAATCAAAACAAATTCATTAAAGAGTGCTCTTTTTTACTTTTTTAATACAGTAATAATAAAGCTCAAGATTAAAAACGGTAATATTTAAAAGAAATGTAATTTTGGTGATGAGAGATAAGTAAAATGTAAAAGTTTACATAAAATTTGAAATTAAAATTCTAGATTAAGTCCAGCATTGAAATTCAACTTGCACATCCTAGCATTGTTGTAGTTGATTTTGAGCTATGTCTTTATTCAATTTTATGGTGTTGGCACCATAAATGTCTGCGTAAAACATGGCGGTGCTTGGTGCGAAAATCACAATCTGGGCACAAGCACAGTGGATCCTTGCCACACTCCAATTTCAGATGCCGATCCAAGTTACGTCGATGTTTGTAAACTTTCCAACAGGATGGACAGCGAAAAGACAGCATTATGCTCCCTGCAACAGAGCATAAGTCAGCTTGCTGCATTCTTCAAAGCTGCAAATTCCTTAGCATGACGACGTAACAAGTGTTTGTGAAGATTATGACGGTATGTGGTGCGATAATCACAGAAAGGGCATTGGCACTGTGGATCCTTCCCACATTCCACCCGGATATGGCGTATCAGGTCCCGTCTATATTTATAAGCTTTTGCACAAGAAGGACAGGAGAAGCGGAGACCAACAATGTTCATCGTTCCTGTAAAACAGCAAATGTTAATGCAAATCCACAGAAAAGTATGATAACTTACTGTTACTCTCTCCAGTGAAATACAAAATAAAAAGCTTCATTGTCATTAACAAGAAAAACATAGTTATACATATGATATCTGGATCCATCATAACATGTATTTACTATATGAAAATTAATATGAAAAGAAGTGATTCAAACACTGCCCGTGACGTAGATACATTCTACTTAATTAAAAATTAATTTGTAATGACATGAACACTAACGTTTTTGAATCAACTTTATCAACTAATGTAAAATGAAATAATTCAACATGCATTAAAAAAAATATTCTTTTCACAAATGAGAGATGAATATTATAATACAGAGAAGTAAAATACACAAAAAAGTGAGTGAACCAGATCAACAAGCCAATAATCATCTTTATTGCATAGGTCATCCACAGTTTACATTCAAGTACAACTGATTGTATTTAGAACAAGAAAAATGGTAAATTCACATACTTTGGAATGTTTTTATAATACATTTAGTTTTAAGTCATCCCACATTACTTTCCAAAATGCAATGAACACCAAGATGAATGGAAACTATCACAGGGTTCTGTTTTATTGACGAAGATCAACAATGTAGACAAAAAAAATGTAATTACTACTCTTCATAAAATTCATGTCTGAGTACATGAATTAATTAGAATATAATTTTGATGATTAATATACAAATAAAACTAAACATGACAGAACCAGAAAGAGCACAAAGATGACTAAATGATTTTTCCACAAATCAATTCTATTTTATTTACTTCCTACATTATTGTACATGTGATGTCAATATGACATAAATACCAGGTATACATACACATGAGTCAATTGAAACGAACCTGGCAAAATATTAATGGCACAAAGTACAAAATAGACCTTCTCAGTACATTGCTCCATGTCCTGTGGAGCAAAGATGAGAAAGGAGGGCATGTCGATGTTTGCCACGATAACTGCAAGTTGGACAATGAAACTGCGGCTCCTTGCCACACTCAAATCGAATATGGCGTATTAAATTGCGTCGATGTTTGTATTCCCTGGTACAAGATGGGCAGGGAAAACGTGCCGCAATGTCGTCCACCAGTCCTGCAACATAGCATACATCAGTATGCCACATCTAGTTCAGAAGTCTGTTTTGCTGCCCCATGCATACGGCGAAGGTGCAAAACGAGATTTGAATTGCGTTTGGTTCGAAAACTGCAGTATGGACACTGGCACTGTGGCTCCTTTCCACATTCAATACGCCAGTGTCGTAACATGTTGTGCCGTCTGTTGTATGCCTTCCCACATGATGGACATGGAAACCACATACCACATCCACCTGCAACAGAAGAAAAGTTAGAAATGGCAAATAGAATGAAGGTAGGCAGAGAATAGGGCTCTAAATCAAGAGCACAGCTGAACTGGCCATTTCTCTTTATTACAAATTTCATATACACAGTAGATGCAATTTCAGAATGTAATACAATATGAAGTAATACCATTACTAAGTCCTTGCATCTGGAAAGTCTGTGATTTTTACTGACCCTGCAATACAGTTCAGCCAAGCACACGCAGTGTTGGTTGCCCAGGATGTTTGCGTCGTAAATGCACAAGCAGATTTGAATTTCGCTTTGTGCGGTAGTGACAGTATGGGCATTGACACTGTGGTTCCTTGCCGCACTCGATTCGCAAATGGCGCAGCATATCACATCGACGATGGTATGATTTTCCACAGGATGGACATGGGAAGCGTAAGCCAGAGCCACTCACCAGCCCTGCAACACAGCATGCATCAGACTGCCTTATCAATGGCAGCAGCAGAAGGGTCTATGCAGTGTTTGCGTTGTAAATGCCTCCGCAAATGATGAGCGTGCTTCGCACGATAACTGCAGAAAGGACACTGGCACTGAGGCTCCTTCCCACACTCAATGCGCAAGTGTCGTATCATATTGCTCCAACGATTGTATGATTTTCCACATGTTGGGCAGGGATACCATACATATTCCACGGCAAGAGGCCCTGCAACAGAACGTGTGTCAGTTGTGATGTCGGAGGATGCAACAAGCAATGAGGATTTCATGATTTAACTCAAGTAACATGTATGGCAATTATCTTTATTTCTGTGCATAATATACACCAGGAATGCAGGTAAGATCATAGATTAACTAGACAGACAATTCAGATTTATAAAAATCATCATGGTATTGTTCAGTACACTACAATTGACACAGTTAACATGTCAACTTGTTGAGATGTCTTCGAACTATATGAGTACGCAAGTGATATGAGTGATTTGTGCGGTAACTACAATACGGGCACTGACACTGAGGCTCCTTTCCACATTCAAAGCGTAAGTGACGAATTAAATTGCTCCATCGACTGTATGACTTCCCACATTTGGAACAAGGAAAACTGCTCTTGACAGCTGTTGACCCTGAAACAGAGTATGTGTCAGTTGAATTGACAAGAAAGGTAAGGGACAAAGAGGTTCATATAAGTAACAATAATTTACTCTTTCGTTCAACGTCCTTTATTGAACAAATCACATACACATCGATTTCAGGCACCTTGAGAGTATGACATTGCACAAAGTAACCAGAAACTACATATCACACATAGGACAATTGCACAGACAATTGTTTTACAGAACTTGTTATGGTAATACATAACAGGATCTACCTCGGTAGAAGGCAGTTAGAGTGTTTACGCCCCACATGGGTTCGCAAATGGTGAGCATGCTTGGTACGATAGTTGCAGAATGGACATTGACACTGTGGCTCCTTACCACACTCAATTCGTACATGGCGCAGCAAGTCCCCTCGATGCTTGTAGGCCTTCCCACATGACGCACAGGCAAACCGCAGACCAATGGCACTCACCATCCCTGCAACACAGCATAGGTCAGCCTGCCTCTTCCTGATCACCTGGAAGCTACAATGCTGTGCTTGACAATCAAGTGTTTCCGAAGGTTGTGAAAGTGCTTTGTGCGGTAGTTGCAGAAGGGGCACTGGCACTGTGGCTCTTTGCCACATTCTACACGAATGTGACGCAGCATGTTGTCTCTGCGATTGTAAGCCTTGCCGCATCTTGGGCAGGGGAAGCGCAGAATCATGCCACCCACTGGCCCTGCAACAGAGCATGAATCAGCATGCCTTTTCTAATCAATTGAAACTTCCATTTTACTGAAATGACTCCTACGACATGCATGTTTCTTAATCTGGAAAATGTGAAGTGCAAGGACTTATTTCAACATTTATCTTCAGAATCTTCTCTAAAATGGTACGAAGAAAATGCAGAAAGGGCAATAACAAAATGGCTGTAACATCCATGTAATATTGGCTGATTTATGCTACAATGGTTCTGAATGTACGTATGAAAAAATTGCTGAATGTACGTAAAAAAAAAAGGACTTTTTTCTGGCAATAATCAAGCCACAACAGCCTAAATAAACTATAGCAAGAAAGGCACTTCTAACCAACTCAATAAATATTAAGAGGCAAGGATATGTAAGAACATTTAAAGCAATTATCTTCAAACACAACTTTATTGAACAGCATGATTACACAGTATTACTCAAAGAACAAACAAAAAGAAAAAACAATTATTTCAAGGAGCATTGTGTTTGCTACGCATGTGTTTTACTAGATGATTCTTCTGTTTAGATCGATGAGGGCAGAACAAGCATCGAAATTGTGGTTCAATGCCACACTCCAACCTCAGGTGGCGGTTCATGGTCTTCTTGTGCTTGTACAGCTTACAGCAATTGGGACACTGGAAGTAGGCGCCAGCACCAGCTGACAGCCCCTGCAACCCTGCAACACATGCCCCTGCGTCACGGTGCGGGGGCAGTTGAGTCAGTGCCCTGGGGGTGAGGCAGTTAGGGGTCACAGTACAGCAGAGGATAGAAGGGACGTAATGATCTCTGCACCTCTGCCAAAACTGGTGTAATGCCTGACATTGCACCCCACCACTAAACTTATTCCTTTTCTTACATCATTCCCCAAAAAGTACCAAATTACAATTACAGTTCGTTTCCCCATTGCTTCGGCTAACAATCCTCTGGACTCCTTCGCAATGGTCTTGAAGTCAATGCAGCATTTAATTTTCTACGCAGGCAGGAGAGAAACTCTTGTCTAATTTCATTCCTAATAGAATCACCAACTTGGTTAGATGATGCATCAAAATCATTTACATTGTCAGTAAACAAGTCATCATCATCAAAAGTAAACTCATCAATAGCAACCTCTCCTACTCCAGAGGGTTCAGCAGTCATAAGCAATGGTCCAAAAGCAACTGGTTCCCCAAGGATTTCTTCAATACCTGAAACAAAAAATAGAAATACATACTTGAAGCAAAGCTGGAGAGAAATTAGTCTGAAGATTCGATTAGAGATTTATTCATAATTACACATTTTCCTTGGTCCATGGTGAATCAATTGACTATCTCTAAAGTTGAGGATACAGAAATTTTAATGAAATACAAAAACTTTGATGAAGCTGCATTTATTAAGACTAGAGCAGCTGTGGTGATGCGTGTGGTGAAGGTTGCAAGACAGCAGTCGCACTGAGTGTGAATGTCAGTGCATCCAGTCCATGTACACGACGCATATGGTTCTGTCGATGATGTTCATGATAGAAACGCCGTGAGCACACAACACATGCCAGTTGAGGATCACGCTGACACTCACGTGCCAGGTGCCGTAGCATGGTGTCCCGGCGGCGATAGGCACGCCCACATTGTGGACACACAGACAGTACACCTATCCATGACCCTGAAACATACACCCATATCCTCGTCACTTACAACACTTGTACTCTGTCAAAGTCATGACTGAGTTAGTTACACCTTAACACGTATAATGGAAATATGCATGAAAATTTTATAATTTATTTCATTGGATACATCCAAATATATTTTTATATAATTGATTTAGATTCTTATACCATTAACCCATTATTTGAAACATTATAGCGATTAAAAAAAACGTCATGAAATTATAAACATGAATAACTAGAGGTACCTAATGTGTTTGATCATTCACTTCATTAATAGAACACTAAAACTGGAATTAAACCATCAAATCAATTTTCACAGCAAACAATTATTGAATTTCATTATTCACAATTTTGTGGCATATTTGTTGATCATATTAAAATTCTCAATCTTCTTTTCTTCAACAATAACATTGTGTTTGAAGATGGGAGATATATTGCCTGAAATGCCCTCTGAATTATTCTAATAATTTAATAGAAAAAGTGTTCAAAAATTGGAGGTTAGAAATTTACATATCCTAGTTTCTTACATGGGCATGAAACAATTGTCAATCAAATATAAATAGTTGACAAAAAAATTTCAATACCTTCCAAATGAAACTTTGCAAGCCCAAAGATGACAACACATGGATAGTAATAACAAATTTACTGCACAATGCACCTTGCAAATTGCTTGCCCATCATCACCATGTTGTAGGCAGGTGAGAGTCACCAATTGTAGGATGACGAGCTCGTATATGGCGAATCATGTGACTGTTGTGCTTGGCTCGCCAGGGACAGTGTGGGCACTGGATTCTCGGGGGCAGTCCACATTCATGTCGTAAGTGACGAATAAGGCTCTTGCGATAACTGTAGACATTTCCACACTGTGGACACTGCTCAACAGGCAATGTGCCCCCAACTGGAACAGAGAACAGCGTCAGGGAAAGGAAAGGATCATTGAATGAAAAGACGGGCATGCTAGGATAGAGGACAAGATATAGGTCTCAAACTATAAAACAACATATCTTCCATTCTGATTTATATTATATACAGAATATAATGTACATAGTCAACAGAGCATATGCTCTGTAACATCACACAAGTTATAATCTATTGTATCATAAATATCAGTTCAAAATTAGTCCAATATTTGGAAATTTCGCAAATGCGATGGAGGATGAAGTTCAAAAGTGTAATTTCAAATGCCGCAACAGATGGTTCTTATGCTTCGTACGATGTGGACAGTGTGGGCATCGGAACTGTGGTTCTTTACCACACTCCAAATTCAAATGACGTAACATATTCTTGCGGTAGCGGTAGATGTTGCCACATCGCGGGCAGGCAGAGTCGGGAGGTACCATTAAGCTGCACATGGCACCCATGGCCCCACCCGTCATCACTACGCCACCACCTGCAACAGGGTGCACCTGAGGACCGGCACGGCCAGTACAAACAGCACCGTGGGGCAGGACTATTGGGGCAGGGTCGCCGTGGTCTGGAACGCACGGTGCTTGTTGCCAATGTGTGCTATAAGGCTGCTCTTGTGTTTAGTGCGCTGCGGGCAATGTGGGCACTGAAAGCGCGGTTCCTGGCCACATTCAAACTTGAGGTGACGCGACAGGTTGCCCTTAGAAGCATAGCACTTGCCGCAGCGCCCACAAACGAACGCGCCGGGCGCGGCGACGCCTCCGGCCAGGGCGCCGCTCTCGGCCCCCGGCGGCGCCGCCGCCACCGCCGCCAAGCCATCGCCATCGCCACCGCTGCCGCCTCCGCCGCCGCCCAGCCCCAGCACCGAGCCACCGATGTCCAGCAGGCTCTGCAGAGGCGACGCAGCCTCGCCCGGAAGCCCCAACTCCCACGGCGCCGCAGCCGTCATCGCCGCTGCAAGCAGGAGGCTGGGTCTCAGCGGTCGGGATGCAAGTAGCGGATGTGCGCCGTGATGTTACACTTCCACTTGGAGCGCAGCGGGCAGTAGGGGCACTGGAAGGCAGGCTCCTTGCCGCACTCGAAGCGTAGGTGGCGCGCCAGGCAGCTTTTGCTACTGTAGCAGCGGCCACAGCGCTCGCACGCGTGGCGTTGGGCGCCGGCGTCTGCCCCCGGGCGCGGGGGGCCGCGGGGGGCGGCGCGCCGCCCGCCCATCGCCGCCGCCAGCATCGCCATACTCGCCGCGGCCGCGTTGCCATCTCCGTTGCCGCTCCCGCCACCTGTAAGCACACGCGCCAGCGCGCCCGTGATGAAAAGAGCCGCTCGTGCTTCCCCCGGACGAGCGCGTAAGTCAGCCACTGGCACTCACGAAATCCTCTCGACCGCCGCGCAGCTTCGCAGGCTCCAAGCGGCGACCGAGTGGCGTGGGAGCGAGGCGTGGTGAGGACGGGCGCGGGGCGAAGGCGGAGGCGGAGGCGAAGGCGAAGGCGAGGGCGAGGGCGGGGGCGGGGGCGGGCGAGTAGAAAAACAAGGACGGAGACGTTGCGTGGGGTCTTTATTCATTGGGCCGCGTGGGTTGGCGCGCTTGCCCGTCGCGCATGTGCACGTAGCGGATGTGGGCGGCGATGTTGCCCTTTCGCTTGGAGCGCAGCGGGCAGTATGGGCACTGGAAGGCAGGCTCCTTGCCGCACTCCATCTTGACGTGGTTGAGAAGCGTGCGCCGCCAGCGGTAGCTCCGGCCGCAAGCGTTGCACTGGAAGACGCCCGGGCCCTCGCGACTGGCGGCCACGCCCACGCCGACCGCCCACGCGCTTCCCACGTGGCCGTCGCCGTCGCCGCCACCTACAGGAAGACGCGCTTAGTCAGGAGGCGGGCGAGGTCACGAAGCGCGACCGAGGGGGCGGTCCGTGGGCGGGGACTCGGAGGCGAGGAGGGCGGGCGGCGAGGATACTCACACACACAAACGCGTCGCGCTGCAGCAACGTTTATTGAAACGAAACGGATTGACAAATGTTCACAAATCGCATCCGTGGCGCGCTCGTGCGTGCCGGCGCAGTGAGCCCAGCTGCACGCTGGAATAGGGGCAGCGCGGGCACCAGAACTGCGGCCGCTGCGTGCACGAATTCTCCAGGTGCGCGCGTAGCTCGGCACAGGGCTGTCCGCACGCCGGGCAGGGCAAGGGCCCGCGCGCCGAGCCGCGGCCCTCGCACTCGGCGGCCAAGTGCTGGCACAGCGCGCGCACCGTCTCGCACGTGCGTCCGCACAGCGGGCAGGGCAGCGCGGCACCCGCGCGCCCGGCGCACGCCACGGCCAGGTGGTGGCGCAGCGCGGGCTCGTCGGGGTGGCCCTGGCCGCACGCCGGGCACACGAAGGGCAGGCGCGACTGGGCCTGCGCCTGCGCGTGCAGCGCCGCCACGGCCGCCGCCATCAGCCCGCCGCGCCCGCACGTCAGATTCCAGTGGTCGCGCAGAGAGGCGGCGTACTTGTAGCCGCGCCCGCACCCGGGGCAGCGATGCGCCTGTGCCTCGGGTGAGGCGCGGCCGCTCGCGGGCGGCGCGGTGGGTGGTGGCGGCGGCAGCGGCGGCGGCTGCGCGGCCGCGGAGGAGCTGGAAGTGGAGGTGGCGGAGGTGGAGGCGGCTGAGGTGGAGGCGACTGAGGTGGAGGCGGTGGAGGTGGAGGCGGTGGCCGTGGCGGCGGCGGTGGCGGCGGCGGGAGGCGCCGTGGGCGGCCGGGGAGTCGCGGGCGGCGGCGGCGGAGGACGAGGCCCGGGCAGATGCTGTTTGCTGCACACCAGATGCCAATGGTCTCGCAGAGACTGCACATATTTGTAGCGGCGACCGCACGCGCCGCATACGAAAGGCTCCAAGGGCGCCTCGCTGATGTGCACCTCGACGGGTAGAGCCCCGCCCTCCTCCCACGGTGCGGCGGCGCCTGCGGGCAAGGGCGCACGTCAGAGCGCTCAATGGCGCGCGGGGGCGGGCTCGGGGGCGACGTCGGGGCCGGGGCCGGGGCCGTGGCCGGGGGCGGGGGCGAGCGCGTCGTCGGGGCCCAAGTCGAGGCCCAGGCCGAGCGCGAGGCTCGGGTCGGGGGCGAAAGGCAGAGAGGGAGCGGCGGGGGCGGGGGCGTGGCCGGGCGGGGACGCGAGGGAGGGATCGGGGCCCACGCCGTGGCGCCGCGCCATGTGCGCCAGCAGGTTGTTGCGGCGACGCGTGCGGTGCGCGCAAATGGGGCACCCGAAGCGCGGCTCGCGCCCGCAGTCGTGGCGCACGTGGCGCAACATGTTCTTTTGCTGGCGGTAGACGCGGCCGCAGCCGGCGGTGCAGGGGAAGGCGCCGGGAGCGGGGCGGTCGAAGCCCCAAGCCGCCCCGAGACCGCCTCCTTCGTCGCCCCACAGCCGGCCTCCGCCGTGCGAGTCACCTGCGACAGAGGGCGGCGTTAGAACGAGGCGCCCGCGGGGGGAGCGGGCGGCGAAAGGGAGAGACGGGCGGCAAAAAACACAACCGACTACGACCAGGCATTTTTTATTGCATCGCTTAAACGCGCGAATTGTACAGATCTCGCTACGGCGTCCGGTTCGAGCGCGGCGGCGCGGCGGGGGCGAGCGGCCGGGGCGGGGCCGCTAGAAACCGCCCCCGCCCCCCTGCCACTCGCCCAGCACGTTCGAGTGCTGCATCTGCATGTGCACCGTCAACGTCTGCTTGCGCGTGAACTTCCTGAAGCACAGGTGGCACTGGAACATGGGATCCTTGCCGCACTCGAACTTGGCGTGGCGCCACAGGCTGCGTCGGGCGCCGTACGTCTTGAAGCAGCGCGGGCACTGGAAGCGGGCGGAGCGCTGCTGCAGCGGGAGCCCTGCGCAGAGAGCGGCGTCAGCACCGGGGGTCGGGCGGGCGCGGGGCAGAGGCCCGAGGGCCCTCAGCCGGGCCCCGGCGTCTGCGGCGGGGGGTGCGCCAAGCCGGCGTGGCGCAGGAGGTGGTCGTGGCGCTTGTACTTCTTGGGGCAACGGCCGCACTGGAACTGGCGCGCGCCGGAGCACTCGTAGCGGCGGTGGCGTCCGAGGTTGACCTTCCATTGGTAGGCGCGGCCGCAGTCCGGGCACGCCCACGGGCCGGCCGTGTCGCCGGCGAGCACGGCGGCCGCCAGCACGGCCGCCGCCGCCGAACGCACCGGGCCTCGGACCGCTGCGGCCGCCGCTCCGCCCGCCTCTGCAACAGCAGGGCGGCGCGCTGGCTGGGGCGCTGGCAGGCGCGCTGCGGCCGCGAGGCGGTGGGCAGGCCGGCGCGACTAACCGGGGCTACTCGCGCCTCCGCCGAGGGCCGTCCGCGCCACCCGCCGAGGCCCCCGCGCCGGCCGGCTGCGTCGAGCGAGTGCGCGCGAGACGCGCGGCAACGCGGCGAGCGCGCGGGCGTTGCGTGGGCGAAGCCGCCGCTCCGCACACCCACTCTCGCCCGCCCGCGCGCGCTCGCTCGCCCGTTCGCTCCGTGCCGCGTCACGCGCCGCCGTGGCGCGAGGCCACGTGTCGCCGCAGGTTGGCCATGTGCTTGGTGAGGTACGGGCAGTGCGGGCACCGCAGCTGCGGCAGTTTCCCGCACTCGTGGCGCATGTGGCGCGACAGAGAGCTCTGTTGGCGGTAGCCGCGCCCGCAGTCCACGCACACGTACGGGAACGCTTGCCTCCCGTATGCGCCGTCTGCTCCTGCAACAGACGCCGCTGTTGCCGAAGACCGCAGCCCTCCCCTACCCCTGCGCTAGGCGTACGCTTCCGTGAAACACAGGCATGCACACTCACAAATCAAAAACTCCATCTGTAATAAGGGAGAAAAGGTCACGGAAGGAAATGTAATACGCAAAATGCTGTTTCATCCACCTTTTATTGACAAACACTGACCACACACACAATTGTCAAAAGTTTCACAACCACCGGAGGTTGCCACAGAATCGATAAAAAGGATTGGGAGCGGGATCAGGTGGCGCAACACAGGATGGCTGCCCACATGTCACTTGCTTGCTATTTATCGGCACACTGCTATCCTCATTATCAGAACAGACAGGACGTGTCTTCATTTTTATCAATTAAACGTCCTGCTAGGAGATCCAAGAACATGCGAAAACGTCTTTTGCATATATCGACGATATCTCTCTTTTAAAAGTGAGCTTCTTTAACGTGTATTCAATTCCTCGCGGACACTCGTGGGTTGTAGCCCCGAAGGCAGACCGAAAAGAACGAGAGAGGGAAGGGGGAAGCCGAAGGTGCGGCGTAGGAGGAAGAAAAGTTAAGCAATCGCGTAAATGAACTTTGATGTGGAAAGAGGCCCATGAATGTACTATTTTAAAACAGGGGGCGGGGGAATCATGTTATAGTAAGTGAACACGAGCGTAAACGTGTGTTGGAATTCCCATCAAACCGACCACTAGTTCTCTTCTTTCTCACAAGCCACTTTAACGTCTAACCAGACGATTTCGAAATCACGTTCTCCCTGGCGTCCCATCCAGTAAAAAGGCGGAAATCCGCGCCGGCTGCTCGGCCTCCCATTGCGTGGGCGGGCCGCGTCAAGGGGGAGGCGTGTAGGGCGGGTGGCGGTGGGCGTGTGCGAGGGCGGAGGGGTCGGGGTCGGGGGCGGGAGCGGGGTCGGGGCCCGGGCCGAGGCCGGGGTCGCCGAGGACGGAGCCGCCGCCGGCGAGCGCGGCGGGCAGCGTTCCCGTAGCGACGGCACGCGCGCGCAGGTCCCGGTGGCGCGCGTCCACGTGCATCAGCAGGCTGCTCTTGTGCTTGGTCTGGTGCGGGCAGAACGGGCAGCTGAACTGAGGCTGCTTGCCGCACTCGAGGCGCGCGTGCCGCACCAGCGACGACTTGTGGTGGTAGCTCTTGCCGCAGGCGGCGCAGCGGAAGGACGGCGCCCGCCCTTCGGCCGCGCAGCCGCCGATGCCCACGCCCACGCCGCCACCGCCTCCGCCGAAGCCTGCGGGCAAGCCAGCGAGTCAGGCGGGCGCAAGGAAGGAATCGCTTCCGGATCACGACAGGCTTCCACAAAATGGCGGTGCACGGTTTAATAGGGAAACAGCGCGTGGATTTTCGAAATCAATTGGTTCTGATTTTGGCGAACGGAGTAACTCGAGTTCCCTATTTCGATTGATTGGAATTGACTGTTTTCTATTGGAATCCCGTATGCAATTGCGGCGTGCTAGGCAAGAGCACCTGTCGTTATCCAGTAACTTATAATTGCTCACGAATGACGGAAAGTCGTCAGCCGAAAGAACAATTAATTTCGATGTAACACATTAAACACGAAAAAACCTAGTATGCATCAACTGATTCTCTCAACAGTTACGAAATACGAACAAACCATTGCGCAAATAATAATTTTCATAAACGATTAGCCACGTCGCGAATACTCTGTGGAACGGCTGGCAAGACAATACACCTTTCTTCTGTTCAACGCCACAAAGAAACACATCAGTGTCTTGCCTGTAAAGCGCCATACTTATCGTGAGCAAAAAGTTTCGTTACAGATTCACATGATCGTTCGGCATGCACTTAATAAGCGAAGATTCACGATTGAAAATTATTCAATACACAAAATAAAAATAATTGTCAAAATGTTTGCGTTACCTTTTGTATATTTTTTTAAGGTACTTGTAAATAGAAACGTATATTATTTGATTTTCTAAACTCATTTCCATAATTTTTCTTGCAATAAATTTCATCCATACATTTTGATTGTTAAAACTGAGCCTTTTGCAACAGTCATCTGCATAGTTCAACGGTGCACCTTGGATTGTAAGTGAAAAAAGTGGAGAAAAAAAAAGTTAAAATATGTTCTCATGGACACGAATATTCCAATTGTTTTAACACAAACTGCTCCAAAACTGGAAAAATAAATGCTTCCTAAAAGCAAATAATGACATTAGTCAATTAGAAATTCCTTTTTAATAGTTTATAAACATTGGAAAGCATATATACTTTTCTGACAACATAAACAAGATAAGATACCTGAAAACAAAAGACACAATTCAAGAAGGGAATAGAGGGAGTTTCTTTGAAGTAAAAATTTCCAGATTTAGAAGACAAACCCTCTATTGAAGACAATGTTTACTATCATATTTCAATGAAAAGAAAATCTAGAGTGAAAAACATCAAAAAGAAACTTGCCTGAAAAGAAAAAGAGAAAAAAAAAGTAACTATGACGTATCCTTCTTTTTCCAAAAACTGATAATTATTAAAATCTAGGAAAGGGTATTCATAATTGAAATATATTGTATAAAGCTACAAGAATCATCAGTAAATTTAAATGAACACTAGTGGGAACCCGTCAAAATTTGATGGTAAGATCTGAGATGAAAGTAAAATACTGTGCTTAGACTAATGTTCACAAAGCAAATTCTTAAATACGAAGAAGAGCAAACTCCTCTTATTTAATGCTAATTTTTTCTTCTCTACAAATATTCACTTTTATGGTCAGGATGATTAGATATTATGTAGCACAAAATCAATTGTTTTATATTAACACTTACACAATTGAACACATGTGGCCCTTGACCAGGTGACAATGTAATATCAGCCCCACATGACACAGAAGGCAGACTATAATTATATTAACTGATATTATTTCTGAAGTTTTTGAATGTACCATCATCTACAAAAAAAAAAAAAAAAAAAAACGGTTTCATTTCTTCTGACATGTTGTTAGAAGGCAAACATATTTTCCATTTAAGCATCGCAAAGTAATCTGTTTTGCAGAATTTCTCTCACACAGGAAGTAAACAGCGGAACAATATAGACATTTCATAGATTAAGACCCAACAGTAAACGAAATTACTTCACTACTTCAGTCAAATCGAATAAAACCCACTGTCCGAATTTCTCTACAAAATACACCACGAAAACAAATTGATGCAAACACAGTCACCACCAAAATGCAAATATTGCTCCTGAAACACAGTCAAGATGATTGTAAACAATACCTACATCAAGAGGCGAGGACACACATCTGTCGATATACTCATATCTATTGATATTGAAACACAGCCTTTGGAAGAAAACAATTGACTACTGGTAAGCATACTATTGAAAATTATTTATTTAATTAATTTACACCATAAATGCTTGTGAATCAACACAAACATTAACTAATAACACATCTAAGAATCACATTCTTTCATTTAAATGAAAAATAAATACAATCGGTTAAGTAGAAGCTTCAAACGAAGTCATGGCAGAATACCTTCTCTTTTTTAATACATAGATGTTTATTGTAAGTATTGTTCACAACAGCATGTACCCTGAAGGTAACATTGTAGTCAGTACAAAGAACACAAAATAACAGGTCTAAAAGAAATCCTTTTTGAAACCACTTGTAAATCAAGAAACGCAGTACACATCACAACTGACAATAAATTTTGAGTAAATTGATATATCAAAGCTAAAAAATAAAATTATCAATGCAACTACTAACATTAGTTCATTTCTGTAAGTGTCTATCCAGGAGTCATTTCAAGAAGTACTTTACCACTGACACTGAAAAAAATTGAATAATTAGATTTTAAAAAATGGCAGTATATTCTTTAAATATTTCAAATCATGGAATAAATAATTTATATCTAGTTCTGTAACTTTATAAGTGTCTAATTACTAATCTCAGTAATTAGACACTTCAAAACACTATCACACACACTACGCAGTGAAGAAATTCAAAATGTATTAAAATTAAGATATTAATTATAGGAATTTAACTTGAAAAAATAACATCCATATTTTTTTTAAAAAAAGACACTCTCCAGAATATATTAACTGGTACTCATTAGCACATTTTAGAACATCAATTTTGTCCAAACATTTCATTACTTTTGTTTACTCCTAATAAATTAATATTATCAGTACATTATCTTCTAATATTGTGTAATTAATTAAATTAATAAAAGTAAATAAATTAATCACACTGGACTGTTGGCATTTACTCCCAAGGAGACACCAGTGAATTAAATCACTTTACAAAATTATCAATTGTGTAGCAAATAAATGGCGGCCTCAAAGGTATTTTAGTGGTTTGAAGCACAATCGAAAAACATGATGGCGGTACATACGACAAAAAGTTAGTGGGTTCAAATCCTATGTAAGACAAGTGTCATCATGTAGTGTAATTGACATCTCACATCATCACACATCCATAATTATTATTATTCTCTTCTTATTCACCCCTAATTCCCCAAAGTTCAGTCTAC
Source organism: Teleogryllus occipitalis (assembly GCA_011170035.1). Lineage (NCBI taxonomy): Eukaryota > Metazoa > Arthropoda > Insecta > Orthoptera > Gryllidae > Teleogryllus > Teleogryllus occipitalis. The sequence continues at coordinate 330,208 of BLKR01000322.1, read as the reverse complement.
CATCTTTCTTCAAAGACAAAGGCAAAAACCATTATGATCATCCTGGAAAGGGGAGGACATGAACGTGCAAGTCTCCTCCCTCATCGAAGTTCAGAAACAAGCATGGCACTCATCATTGCAATGACAAAATAAAAAGCTCTCATTATTATCATCTATAAGCCATGGTCTTACTGAGAAATTGAAGTCAAGCATCAATCAATAGCATTTGTAAACGACAACATTAGCAGGCATGTAAACCTCATCTGCAAACAATATCCAAAAATTGAGTGCAGAAAATGACTTGCTACATCTATTCAAAAGTGAAACCGTTAATTTTTTTTGTTTTGTTTATAATTTTCATTTTTGTGAATGTTCGACACACTCAGAACTATGGTAATTATTCCTACAAAAAATTAAATGAGATAAAAAAACTGAATATAACTGAGATAACTTATTGGGATAATACAGAAGCAAAAGGAATTATTCTTTATTTGGGGAAAGGGTAGGTTAAAGAAAAAACAACCATAATTATTTCATAAAAATACAAAAACTTCATTAAAAATAGTCACTTAAAAGTGGAATGATAACACTCATGACTTCAGAAATAGGAGCAGGATATTTTACATTGAACATCATATAAAAATAACAATTTTTAAGGTGTCAACTTTAGAACCCAGTCATTATCTTAAAAGCAACAAAGGTCAAAATGTTATACTAATTACAGAGGTAAATAATTACTAAATGTGAAAGGAAGGCTCTCCAAACCACTAATTTAAAAAAAAAAAATATCGTTAATATATCTTTATTGGACAAACAAAAGCACTATCATTACTTTATGTACATAAGTACAGATCACAAAATATTTGGTAGAAGTTTCTTGTTTACTAATTTATTTATTTATGTGAAATAACACATGGTCAGAATCAACATTGATTTTCTTTCCTTTTTTCATATTTCATTACCTTTCTTCATCTTTGGACTCAATTTATTGTTCCTTTTTCCTTGTATACTGCATAGAGGCTGACGTGCAGTTACATGATCATTTAAAAAAATAAAATTTAAAAACTTCTCAACAATATTATAAGTATAAAGATTACTATATCTGCTGCTTCACACTGAAATTATATTCAATTTAAGTCAACAACAATTACAAAAGCATGTCCATTCATTAAACCAAACAAAAAAGTTCAATTCAAAAAATTATTTGCTGTTTAAAGCAGAATTTGTAGAATAACACACTTGTCTAATTTTAACATTTATGCTTAGCGCGCACATGTTCCCGCAAATACCGAACATATTTGAACTGATGATGGCAATAAGGACATTTGGTACGTGTATCAGGGTCAGTGTGAATATGACGAATATGACTCTGCATATTGTCATTCCTGGTGAACCGTTGAGGACAATGAGGGCATTGGTACTGCTCGTTTTGCCTACAGACATGACGCAAATGACGTCGAAGAGCATTTCGGTTGCAGAAAATTCTCTGGCAATGATTACAAACAATCCTGCCTTGACTCGTGGAGGAACTAAGAACGGGCACCTTTGTCCTCATCTGTGAGTATGGCACGATGAAATCAGCATCACAGCCTGCAAAGAGAAAGTAAAGTGAGCAAAGGAAAGTACAGATAATGAACCAGAATGTAGAATTGGGTATAAATGATCCATAGTTCATCCATAGTTTTCATTCACTATATACTCAGCTCAAAATAATATCTCACTAATCATAATATCACTATATATCTCAGCTCAATCTTATATAAAAATATCAAATAAGGTCAGCTGTAAAACAACTGCAGAGTTCGTAACGCAACAAATTTTATCACATCTGGAGAGTCAAATGGTTGGTTCCATAAAAGTAAAACGCGCTGATTAATAATTATATTTTAATAACTTATAACAATTGATAACTCAGCAAGTTTTAAAAACGACACATTTATCTTCATTCAAGATACATGGAAGTGTTTTAATACTAATCTGTCCATTCTTAATTATAATCAGTCAATACTTGGGCAATGTTTTGACAATATGCCAATAACATAACTTGCAGGGTGTAAAAGCAGTAAAATATTTTTCTTAAGTAAAAAAATGTAAACTCATTAGACAGAATAGAGAGACAATTATGTGCTTAAAACTTTAAAGCACCATTTATTTCAATTTAATTTCAGCAGGGGATTAGGAATGGGTCACTTTGATTAACATGCCTTCGACTGACATGTTTCTGCAAGTTGGCACGCTGTGTAGCACGATAGGGGCAGTGTGGACACTGGAATTGAGGCTCCTGGCCACATTCACTTCGAACATGGCGAAGGAGGTTGGAACGATAGGCGTAGGCACGACCACAACGATTACATGTGAAGTGCTGTCCGTATGTCTGGGTTGCGCCCATATGCTGGCCAAGACTGCCGGACGATTCTGCCAACAGATGTGTGCACATCAGGCATCAGGAATACTGTTTTCTTTAAGTAAACATTTCCTATTTATCAATAAACTTTACTCATATTAAGTACGTTACATTTTATAAGTGTCTTTTATGCATGTATTGACAGAAATCAACACAAAAATTGTACAATAAATAGTAGGACAGAGGTATTCAGAGATTTCAGAGAGATTTAGTACACTTTTATCAAGATAGGTATGCAATTTGAACAGACCAAAAATCAGTTACATAAAATTTATTTTCAAAATTAAATTAGGGAAATTGTGGTTACTTAATAAAACTACAGAATATTTCATTTGAAACTTGTTAATGGTTGTTAACTACGTCAGGAATTACGAGTTAAAAAAAAAAAAAAAAATAAATAAATAAATAAAATAATCTTGAATTACAAGAAACAAAACACTCATCAAATTCTCTGGATAACTCTTGTCAAAAAGGTGCAGTACACCACCAACATATGACTGAAACAATTCGGTTGCTACAGGATAAAAGGAAGAGTAGGCAAAAGTAAACACATGGTTCTAGGAAACTGCTTTATTAGATGTGAGATGAAGCAAGACGCAGGAAGCGCAATGAGCTCTACTGGTAGAGAGCGTTAGCATGTCGTGTACGAATGTGTCGACACAAATTGCCTTTCAGTTTGAATCGCTGCTGACATACTGGACATGCAAAAGACGGTTCCTTGCCACATTCATAGCGTAGATGGGACATGAGGGAGTGCTTCCATCGATACAGCTTGCCACAGCGTTGGCAAGCCAGAGGTGAAGGTGGCATTGCTGATGTCGAGCGCCGCATCTGTGCCAGCAACCCCTCGCCATGAGCAGTCCCGGCACTTGGCATGAGAACAGCACCTGGTGCAGGGGCAGGAACAGTTGCGGCTGGGGCTGGAACAACGCGTGCGTACCACGTCACGAGCGCTCCCATGCAGCAGGGTGGCGTGCGCGCACGTGACGCACGAGGTTTTCCTTCAACTTGGCTCGATGTGGACAATAGGGACAGCCAAATTTAGGCTCATGTCCACACTCCAACCGTAAATGGCGAGCCAAGGAATCGCGTCGTCGGTAGCCACGACCGCATCGGGGACACTGGTGGTCAGCAGGAGGTGGATCATTAGAGGGTGATGTTGGACTACTGCCAGTGCTACCATCCCCTGCCCAAAAAAAGGCAGATTCATGTTGCACAAGCAGAACACGAATACCCTCGTCGTCAAGAAGTGTGGAGGAGGAGGCATTAGGAGAACCAGATGGTAAGTTGTCCCTGCCAGCGGAAGAGGCTTCACTGCCAGTGTTAGAGGCTTCCCCATCACCTGCAAACACAAACATCATGAGTACACGGTGATAAAAGTAAAATCGGTGAGGGAAGATATTCACACGCAGTAGATGCTTTTACCATATTTGAGTTTATTCATCAACCAAAGCGATACAACAGAGTGCGCAGCGGCGACACGCAGACAGCATGTAGGAACTTGCAGGCGCAGGGCGGAGCGGGACGGCGGAGGCAGGCAGGGCAGGGCAGGTTCACAGGCCCTCAGCCAACATTGGATGCTTGAGGCGCAAGTGCTTTTTGAGATTGCCCTTCTGTGTGAAGCGATGCGGACACGCAGGGCAAGGGAACTGCGGCTCCTTGCCGCACTCAAGGCGCAGATGCGAGTTGAGAGAATTGCGCCAACGGTATGTCTTGCCACAGGCGCCGCACGCGAAGACCGCGCCGTCGGCGGCGCGCCCGTGCGGCGGCCGCGGGGGCGGGGCGGGCGGTGCCGGCACCACGGCCCACGAGCGCCGGCACTCGCCCTTGGATCCTGCGAGCACGCCTGCTGCCGACGTCGAGAGGTTGACGGGCGAGTCCAGCAGCGGCACAGCCACAGGCGAGATGGAGGCGGGTACCATGCAGCAGCCTGCAAGCGATAGGTGTCAGCGGCGGGCGAGCGATCGCCGCAAGCGCCTGCAAGAGTCGGGGCGGAGGGACGGGGAGCGCCGCGTCTCGCGTCACGCTCTCCCAAGCCTCCGCCCGCGAGACAGAAAGAGAAAGAAAGAGCGAGGGGGATGCAACAAGAGTGGAGCGCGGACGTGATACCTGCGGCGGCAGGCGTGGCGAGAGTCGGCCGCACGAGGACGCCGCCGCTGCACCGCGATGCGTCAGCGCCTACGGCAGCGACGCGGGATCCATCTTAGGTATCGGCGCGGGCCCGTGCTTGTTCGTCATGTGCTTCTGCAGGTTCCCTTTAAGCTTCGCCCGGTAGGGGCAAAAGGGGCACTGGAACTGCGGTTCCTTGCCGCACTCCAGGCGCAAGTGCGTGTACAAGGAGTTCTTCCAGTGGTAGAGCTTGCCGCACTCCGGGCAGCGAAAGCGGCCGGCGCCGCGCGGAGCGGTCACGCGGCCCGGGCCCCCGGGCACGGAGGCGCTCGCCCCCGGCACCGCCCCCGCCGCCGCGGCCGCCGCCGCCGCCGCCGCGGGCCCGCGCAGCGCCGCAGCCGCCGCCGCCGCGGCCGCCGCCCACGGCCACGCTGCAACAGAAGGCGGCGTCAGGGCGCTCAAGGCGCGGCGGGCGGCAGGGCCGGCGGCCGGGGCGGGGGCGGCGCGGCGAGGCCCGCGCCCGGCGGCGCCTGCATGTGCACGTGGCGCAGGTGGCGCAGCAGCGAGCAGCGCTGCTTGGAGCGGTACGGGCACAGCGGACAGAAGCAGCGCGGCTCCTGCCCGCACTCCACCGCCACGTGGCGCTGCAGGGAGCTCTTGCGTTGGTACGTCTTGCCGCAGGCCACGCACGCGAACGGCGCGAACACGTCGGCGCCCAGGCCCAGAGATGACGACGGCGGCGCCAGCACCGCACCTGCAACAGACGCCGCTGTAGACACCGCCGCCGCGCCCCGCGTCGCGCCGCTCGTCCTCGGGGAGCGTCGAAGCCCCATCCCAAGCCCCAAATCAACAACACGGATACAATCATAAGAAATTTATTAAGACTACATCAAGAGCGTTGGTACAGCGAGTGCGCAGCGCAGAGCGTCGGCGAGTCGACGCGTGGAGGCGCGACGCGGGGCTGGCGCGGCGGGGGCGGCGCGACGCACGGCGGCGCAGCGAGAGCGGGCGGATGCGGGAGCCAGGACCTGCAACAACGTAACGGGTTGCAAGCGACTTCTGGCTCTGCCCTCGTCCATTGAACTCAGCCACGCCATGCGCTATCGCCCATAGACACACAATACACACACACACACACACACACGCATATAAAACAAGAGAGCCATTGCGAGAAAACAAAACAAAAGCCATGCCCAACAATTCATAATCCACTCGCATTTTAACATTATGAACATTGTTTAATGAGGCCATTTATTAACTAATTTTACGGATTATCATTAGTATGCTTCTTGCACAAAGGGCGAATTCCTTATTTATTGATACATAAATAAATAAGACTTCAATAAATGAATTTGTCTAGAGAACCTGTGCCTTCACTAAAACCCTCTTTAAACCATTCGGCTCAGCAAACAAGCTTTAACCATATGGATGTTCATGAACATACACAATTAAGAATATTTTTTTCATGCCTAAAAAAGTGTGTTGATCAGTAAAAATTGAGTAACGTTCGGAAAATGAAGATTACTGATACATCAAATTTTGTATTCTTTTCAAAAACATGTAAAAGCAAAATTTCAGCTAAGAAATTTTCACAACTTTACAGATTTAAAAAAACTATTAAGACTAATGAAAGTATGACAACAGTCTTCCATTTCCCAAGAAAAATAAATTCTTGTTGGTCCAGGAGTAACTGCAACCTAGGAGGAGTATCTGCCAACCTTTCAGCCATCATACTGTGGTCTGCCTCAAGGTGAAATGCATGGAAGTTGACTGCACATTGGTTTATATGTCCCATGAAGTTCACAGAGTGATGGCTGAAATGTTGGCAAGTGTGCCTCAGAACATATCTCCAGAACAGCCAAGAAATTAATGAAGGTTTTTTTTCATTATCTCTGTAGTATAATTCGCTATCTAATAGAATTTCCATTCGGTTCTGAGCATGAATTGTGAAATGACAATGATGTATGCATGTGTCTGCAAATATCCGGGGGAGAACCGAACATCACAAACAAAAATGTCATGCAAACTTAACAGACTTTCATGAATTATTTCTACCAAGTACATACAATGATAATAATTACATTACAAATTACTACTGTTGATATTTCATCTACATTGGGCCAAACTCATTTCCTTACATTGCTCAAAAGATTCTTTAGTCATAAAAACTTTTATCCTCACTATACCCCAAAGCAGCAAATTTTGAAAATATTGTTTTATAACGTGTTTTCAAACATGGAATCAACATGTCAACATGTGAAAACGTTAAGAAAAAAGTTCTGAATTCATTTTGGGGAAAACTGAACATTATAAAAGAAACACATACCCTGAGCTGTGACACTATAGCTAACTAGACATTTGCTTCATTTTTTTCTTATCTCCTCCCACAGATACAATTGATTAGGATTTGCACTTGAACCAAAACAAAAGTTGCATTATGCATTTTATATTATTTTAATACATACAAGAAGTAAATAATTCACACTTAGTTTTGGTTCATGTACTAACTCCATATATCTATTTAAAAACAAAAAATTAAACAATGTTATCCTTTGTAGATATCTTTTAGGGAGATAATGTTTCAATATATTGATGACAGTTTGGGAAAATGGCTCTATATTTATCATTCATTATTTTTCTGTGTCTGTAACGTCTCTTCTTAAGTATTTTCTATTCTCTTTTTTTTTCTTATCTTTTTGTTTTTTAATACTTTCTTGCACTAGTTCCAGTTTGAAAAAGGAGGCACGACTATCAAAAGGCAACAAAAATATCAAAATAAAAATTAAACAACAAATCCTAGAAAAAACACGTTTTGACATCTAAAAGAGAAGAGCAGTGTTATGACGCAGCTAAAAACAAAATAAACAGTGTGCAATTTTTTGCTATTTCTCATAAACACACATTTCTCTAAATTAACTGAGAACAGAATACTGAGAAATCTCGATTACATTAAAGTTTTTCCATAATATTTATATTATCATGTTGTACTTTATAAAAAAACAAATTTTTTCACTTATTCTCAATTCCCTAATTGTTTCATTGAAAGAACTCTTTTGAAAAATCATAGAAGCGCAAAACCAGTTATCAGAAGCACATTTTTGAAGGAAAAAATCCATTAAATTAGAAACAAATCTGCATTGTAAATATATAAACAACATCCAAGTTAAAAATAAACACATGTAATTTTTGGAAATTACAAGGTATTTATAAAAATGGCAGCTATGTGACATGATTTAGCATACCAGGCACTATTCATACTTAAAAGTTTAAAGAAAAAATTTTGGAACTTTTTGAGAAAATCTTTATGCAAATCACTGGTTAATATTGAAGAAAATAATGTATTAAGAAAAAACTAGCATCAATTATGACAGAGTACGAGGGGTTCGAAAAATATTTCTACTTCTGCAAATTTTTCAAAATTTAAAAGGTTTGAAGAAAATCATACTTTTACCAAGTTTCTACCCACATTGCCCTTTGGGCAAAATATTTATACAAAGAGTTTAAAGCTATATTTGAAAAACCTTTGAATATGTTGTACCAGCTTTATATGAAGTAAACTAGAAAATTAAATAGATTTGTTTCATATTCAGGGGGAGGGGTGGTTAAGTGTCAGGGAAAACATTCTTTCAGTCTAAGAAAAATTGAAATTATGGTTTCTGTCCCTTTTCTATAATTTGGTACCATTTTTTTGAATTATGTGAAACATCACCGGCAATGATGCTTACTGTTAGCAGTTACAAAGGAAAATCAGAAACAATCTGTCACAACACACAGGTGGAAAAAGTCCTCTTGACTTAGAAATGTGAGCAAGATACAGCCAAACATCAACTGATAGTTGATAACTCTTAGTTGATACATCTTTTATAGTGTTTGTAAGTAGTTCATAGCAACTGACTCTGGAAATGATGTTTAAAGCTTTAATAGACTTCTTTAAAGCCTATGTACTATAAACAAATGGTCACTGCTAACAAGGCCAATCAGGTGCCTTTATGTTTAGTACTCCAAATCTATTGAAGTATCATTCCAGTTTCTTGGATAATTATTCCACATATTAAGTTTTTTTTAAAATAAAATTAAAAATAAAATTAAAAAAGGTTAAAGGACTAGCAACAAGCACAGAGCATGTCTACTGAAGAACTGAAAGTTTAGATTTTTGTGAAATAATAAAGATAATTGTTATTACATTATATTATTTTTGTATATAATTTATAAAATTTTAAGTCCCGGAATGCGCCCCAAATTAAGTATTTATTTTTATTTATACATATAAGAATACTTGATAATATCAAAAAAGATGTTCAATGATGATGAAAATGATCATTGGCTCAACTGAAAATTTTTTCGTGTAAAAAAGGAGTTTTTTTATATTTCCAAACTCCATAATTAAATTAATAGCATAGTACTTAGGAAGTCTATGAATAACCAAAAAATAGTAACTATTTGTTTGGGATTTGTTTACCCAGGAATCCTATTATCTAGGGTCTGTTGCCTATTGAAACTGATCGATTATTAAATGTAATATTCTATCTCATGATGAATTAATTACTTTAATTGATAGATTTTACAAAGAACTTTGAATTGATCAAGGGAAATGAGGGTAGAAATTAGAAAAGATTAAGTTTGTAAAAAATTCTGAAAACGTAAGTTTACTAATAAAGTAAATAGATATGAATTTCCTGTAATAGCCCTGAATATAGGTTCTTTTGGTTATTAAATTGCAACTCAACTGCTACATAATGAACTTAGGTACTAATTAACTTAGGCAGACTTCGAATGAATGTAACAACTGTGATATCAATGAATTAACGAAGTGTGTGTTAACATTAAAAAAAATTGGAGACATTAAATCGTTGCGTAATAACGCGTCATCAATTCGAAGATTTAACCCTTTCAATGTTCGGCGTTCGCAATCCCGCGATGCAGCGTCGGACGTCCGGCGCTGGACTGCTTGGTGCCGGGCAGGCTCCTCGCTTACGGAGTATGTGTGTAAAGCAGCGGAATGTCGAAAAAATGACAGGTTGGTTCTTCAAAAGTATTAAACGATGGTCCCTCGATTTATTTTCACTGTCTCAGGGCACACGAAACGGTGGGGGTAATTGGCATGACTTCCCCCCTCCAAGCCCATCTTACCCAATTAGTTCCAAACAATTCCGAAATATGTATCGGATTGCATCTAAAGGAGTACTCTGGAAATGAATATATCTTTGTTTCCAAGCTAACGTTTTCAAATAAATATTTAAAGTAGTGGAGATACATTATATACTTTCTCGTATTATCGGTAATAGCTACGTAATATAATGTTGCAATAATTGCAATTATTGCTACCTTCTAAAACCGTAAGTCATCACTCGAGAAACTCATAGTCAAAGGAAACAAGAAAACTATACAATCATAATATAATCAGGCGCGGATCCAGAAAGTATACTGGGGGGGGGGGGGTTCTCTCTCTTTTTCTCTAGTATATAATATATATCCTAAACATGACAAATAATTTATTATATAATATTCTAGCAAAATATTGAAGTGATTATTTAGTGAATTACTGTATGTAGTAAAAATATTTATCTTTCAAATACCTGTGACAAATTAAAATGTACATTGACTGACAAATTTGGGGGGCGGGGGATTTCCCTTATCCCCTCCCGTGGATCCGCGCCTGATATAATAGTCTTAATAATTCATTCGTCCACGTCACACAGTTTTTACTGATTTAGACGTAAAATAAAATTAAGAGAACAAAAATTAATTAATATCTTAAATAAAAAAGTAAGCACGAATAAATAATATTGATGATGTGGACGGTCGGTTCTGAAATCCACGCTGGAATACATTCTGGATCCGCCTCCTGGGCGATAACAGAAAAATAAACAGCAACGCTGCTCAAATGTAAATCGTAGTAAAAGGGCTTAGACTTTTATCACTCCCAAGAGGGCCACTCAAATAGCAAACGGTCATCGTCTTTGGACATGGCTTAACTGTTTCTAGAAGCGAGCACTTACCGGCGTTAGGGCGCCGGCGAGGCTCGGTGCGCGGGATGCACGTGGGCGGGCGCGGGGCTGCGCACGTGGTCCGTGGTGAGCGCGAGCGGTGAAGGCACGCCGGGGCCCATGCCGGGCGCGGCGGGCGACGCGCCGGGGGTGGCGGGCGAGGCGCCGGGCGCGGGCGACGCGCCCTGCAGGCGGCGCTTGCGCCGGTCTTGGCAGCGCCGGTTTTGGAACCACACCGTGATGACCTTGAACTGCAGCCCGGTGAGCTCGGCGAGGCGGAGCTTGAGCGCGGTGTCGGGCATCGGGTTCTCGCGGTAACAGCGCCACAGCACTTCCGCCTGCCGCTCCGAGATGATGGTGCGCACCCGCGCGGGCCGCGCCTGCCGCCCTGGACACACAGCGCGCGTCAGAGCGGGCGGCGGCGCGCGCGCGGCTGGGGGCTCGGGGCCGGGGGCAAGGGGCGTGGGGCAAGGACGGGCGCGGGGGCGTCAGCGCACGCCGTGCACGGCGGCGCAGTGCTCCTGGAGCGTGTCCGGGCGGCTGTAGCGGCGGCCGCACAGCGCGCACTGCTGGCGCCCGCGGGCCTCGCCGCACTGGTAGCGCGCGTGACGCGCCAAGTTGTCGCGACGGGTGTAGCAGCGGCCGCAGCGCGCGCACCCGTACAGCGGCCCCGGCACCGTCGGCGAGCCCGGACGGCGCGGCGCGCGCGCGCCGCGTCCTGCGACAGGAGAGGGGAACGTCAGCGGCGGCGGCGCGGCGGCTGCGGCGCCTACTGGGGCAGGAGCAGCAGCTGCAGGCGCGCGCGGCACCCCGCCACGTGCTCCAGAAGCGTGTCCGGCCGGTAGTAGGCCTTCACGCAGAACGGGCACTTGTGTTGCTTCTCCTGTACGCCGCACTCGTAGCGCAGGTGGCGGTTGAGGCTGCTGTTCTGCTTGTAGGTGCGGCCGCAGGTTTCGCAACGGTGGACCCTCTGCGCCCCGACGCCGCTGACGCCTGGCAACACAGCGCAGCGTCAGCCGCTGCCCCCGCCCCGCCGCCCGGCACCGCCCCCGCAGCACGGGGCGGCCGGTCGGCCTTGCTTGCTAGAGCCCTATGGCTCTTACGAGACTCCCTCCGGCGCAGGATTCATCCAGACATACGCGGGGGACAGAAAAGAAAATTGCGCCAGGGGCCTTGCTTACAGCAATGAGTTGCGTTCTTGTAAAAGCTGACACTCCTCCCATTTTTGTCTCCCTCTGACTGTCGACTGCCTAATTCCTAATTCTGTGCACCAAAGCATATTGTTAACGATTTTGTCAATATTAAACACCATTAAAATTAATTCTCACATTACAATGGGACTTTCAAATCCTAGTTTTACCTAAATTGTTTCAGACTTAAGTGCAATTACCAGCCAATACTTTTTCAGATTGTCCAAAGTTGATACTTATTTTCACAAGTTACGATTACTCTCCCAATCTGGATACATGAATTGTGCATGGACTTCAACTCACAGATTCATTCCCCAACTGTGAATGCACAAATAGGATGAAAACACAAAATACTACCTTCAGATGATCATGAGCTGAAATAAAAGTTCAACTCTCCCCACACTTTCCTGTACAAACAAAAACACAAAAAAATCTAACTAGTTATAAATTTCACAGTTTCAATTTTCAAGTACAGAAAGCACCTTTACACATCCTATCAATCATACTATTTCAAGGACATTAACCACCCACAATTTTTTTCAATTCAATAGGAAAAGAAAATTATGCCAAGCCTTTACCATTTGAAGTGTGGCTATCACATCAACAGACATAATATAAAGCCTACTAAATGAATAGTAAACATCCCAAATGGAAATGACTAATAATCCTTTCAAATCTACACTAGCAAATGCATAAACAGTTCACTGCACATGCAATACACAAGACCTAAAACAGTTGGTCCCATATATCAAGCTATAGAGTAATTTGCAGCACCAAAGGAATTGAAGTATAAATCCTGGGTTTAACTGAATAGAGGAACATCCACAAATCCTGTAAAGTAACATTTACCCAAAGATCCTAACAGCTAAATAGTAACTGAAGTAATCCTTTGCCAAAAAAAAAAAAAAAATGCTTTGTAGAAGTGGGAAAACCTACATTCATACCCCCACTAGAATATATTTGAGAAATATTTACAATTTTCGTATTTAAAGTACCCTGAGGCATGCTAGTACAAGCAAGAGCACTATGATCCCAAAGCATTTCTACATCCCTATTCAGCATCACATGCATTTAAATCTTAATTACAAATCTGAGAATAACCTGCCTGCCACTAATTTACCAATTAACATTCTCTATTCTTTTATTTCCCAGCTTTCTGAACTCCTTTCTCGGCACAATTCACTAAATCAAACCTCGGGACAGCTTCTCATCTGCATTCACCAAGAGCAGCATTGAGTAGTTCAGCTTTCTGGAACAGGTGGGTCAGGAAAAGGAAACAGTTTGGTTGTTTTCAGTTCACTAATAATTTGTATTTCCTTTATTCACGAATAGTACAAAATACATCTCTTTAAAACATAACATGAGAGAAACAACAGAATTCCACATCAATATTTTAATGCAGATAAGACATTACAACAAGTTTTCTTGTAAATAAAATTATTTTATAATCTGGGTGCACCCATTACGACTAGAGCTTTATATCAAGAGGTCTGAAATACCCCTTACTTTTTACCACTGCCTGCACGGGCTACTATGCAGTATTTCATGAGTTCGCAAATTATCAGGTCTTGAAAACTTCCTACCACACACACTACACGATAGACGATGACGAGCTGGTCCACATTCAAATCTGGTGTGCCGGTTCAGTTTTGAGCGGGTCTTGTACAACTTGCCGCACGTGTGGCAGATGTGAGGGCCCATGTAGACTGGAGGCCACCCCATCAGCTGAGCCAATAGGCCTGCAACATATGCACCATTTCCATCAGACCCAATTAATCAATGAGCATCCTCCTCCCATGCACCCCATGCTTTTAGTTAGAAGCTGCAAGCGTACCCCCCTCCCCAGCATGCACAAATCACATTCTGCCCTGACTTCAGTTACATCACCAGCCAAATGAACAATTAATTAAATCAGTCTTGAGTGAAAATTGGAAAAATTAGTTTAGATCTTTGACTAGCAACTAATTCACTACAAGAGGGCATGAAATTCCTTTGCAAAAATGTTATGTGCAACTGGTCAGGATGATCTGATCCTTTCATGCTCTCTGAAAGTACTACAAAAAAGAAACGCAGCGCTGATACGTACACATGCTGCAAGTGTGGTTGTTGACCCAGGCTGGACCGGAAGTGCTGCATCACTAGGTGTCGGTGCAGAGAATCTGGTCTGGAGAATCGCTGCCCGCACACTGAGCATTCTAGCCGCTTTCGTGCTTGCCCACACTCGTACTGAATGTGCCGGCGCAGCAGCGTCCTCAGCTTGTAGGAGCGGCCACATCGTGGGCAACCATGCCCACTGCATTCTCCGGTGACTGCTGGAAACACCTGGGCTGCAGAAAGGGATTTAGACAGCACGCCTTCAGGACATGCTGATGCAGGTCGGTCATTGTGGTGCCTGGATTACACCACACAATCACAACTCCCAGCACTGTTCCATCTTCGTCCGGTCTTGCAGCACACACTTCAGAGTCTTCATGGCAATGCAGCCACAGTATACACATCTTACAGCTAGCAGGCAGAATTTTGCCAAGGTCACAGACAGCAAAGTCTGTCTGAATAGGAGTTCTAAGGAAAGGAAAAGGCTGGCAAGTGGAACGCGCGCTTGGAACAGGCCATTGGCCTTTCTAATCTAGGATATTGGAATGATACCATACCAAGAATACCAATACCATCCTTACCAGCAATTTAATCCTGGCAGGAACTCTTCAAAATTTATGCTGAAATCTCGTTGAAACTATTTGCAAAGATCTTCATGTGTATTTTTTTATAAAAAAAAAAGCAAAAATGTAGAAAAAGATCTATTTCAAATAAATGGCAGCCACGCAATCAACAATACATTCCATTAGTGGGCACTCCCACAATAAATACATTAACAATTTCTTAGTTCACAAAGCAGCAGAGCTGCATCACTTTGTAAAGATCCTTTAATTTATGAGAGCACATATCAGTCAACACAAATCACAAAAGAAATTGTCAATCAACTTGAAGCACAACATTTAAAATTATTTCAAAGAGGAGCTAATGCTGATGCAGAACCTCCTTGCGGAGGGTTGATAGGTGACACTGGGGACAGCTGGGCCGCCAAGCAGGCGGCCCACAATCTTGCAGATGCCGGGCCAGCCCGCTACGGTACTTGTACTTTCTGCCACAGTGAGGGCAGATGTTACCTGGGTACGCCAAAGGTGTTGCGGCACCAGAGCCAGCTGAAAAACAGCACCAGTGCATTGGAAATCGGTCTATTGCACTTTTAGCGTGAAGTGCATTATGTGCGCGTATCGTAAAATCATCGCAGTGCGTTAACGAGATGCAGTGCAAAATTTTGCACCAACAACTGCATGTATAAACTTATACTAAAGTTAAAGATTATTGCATAAAAGCGGCATTAAAGTGAGACGTCACTATATTCAGAACATCAGGTAAAAATCAAGTCAACATCAGTACAGATACTTCATTTCTAGATAAGAATGGTTTTTGAACCACTGCAGTATAACATGACATTACAGAATCACATGAGAAACAGCACATCAATAGGATAAATAGCATTTATCACTAGACAAATGCAATAACATGACCCAACAATACCTCTACTACATACATTACAAATTGCCTTTACAGCCAGAATTTAACAGAGCACTGACCAAATCACTAGCAATTTCAGTCTTGAAAACAAGATGACCAGCATTTCTCTGATGTGCACGCAACACATCTGAACGACTGAATCGCTTTAAACAAACTTCGCACGCAAACTGCTTTTCTACACCACATTCATAGCGCATGTGTCTATCCAAGGTGTAGGTAACGGAATACTTGCGGTCGCACCGCGGGCAACTCAATGATCTGGCACTAGTGCTTGTGGTGGGGGCCAGGGCAAGAGGCGCAGGTAAGAGCTCTGTTCGGGGAGCAAAGGTGCAGAAGCTTGGCGCTGCTCCACAGAACGGAGGGGGCCACGCCTCTGCAAACAACAAATAACCAGCGTCAACTATGAGCACCCGCACCATGGAATGCTCACAGTACCAACACTTCACATTCACATGGGAATCCCCACTGAACTGAAGCCTGGCACGCAAGCTCATAATTCAACATTCACATTTCATACTTTCAAAATCTCTCCTCAATTTTTCACAAGACAAAAGATCTTTATAACAGTGAAAATATCAGAACATCTCAGTAATTAAAAAAATGTTAAACCGAAAATGCTTGTCGGAAAGTTTCATAAACAAAAAGTACTCCTGTGGGTAAATACAAACATAAATCAACATACATTAGAAAAAAACAGCTTTGTAACAACAACAAAATCGCAGCATTAGCAAAGGAACAATACTTTACCCTACATTACAGAAGTCCTCTTCTTCATCTTCAAACTCGATTCAAGAAGTTTTCTTCTGAACTTCATTATTTCGCAAATTTGTAATCGCAACAAGAAATCATAAAACGAAGTTCGATATTTGTTCAACCAATTTTTTTCCACGAATACTTACATTTACATTAGACCACCAAACGGTGTCATATGCTTCAAAGTAAATCTTGAAGACTTCATAAAAGGAACAACTAAGATCTTCAGTGCACCAAGGTGACCAATAATTCATAAGCTACGCATATGACTTATCAGCACAGGCTTTCCTCTTCAAACCAGCCAGCATCCACACAATACAAGACACTAATAATAAACATGATACATGGGCACAACCAAAAACAATTACGTTACAATAAGGATAAGGGTGGCTCACAACGGTGCACAGCCCTGGCTGCCTACCTGCTCCTATGTGCCCAGGCCGTGCACCCCACCCCATTGTCCAACAGCATGCTGGTCAATAACTTAGGCTTACTGTTAATGTACATATTTACACCCTACACTGCAATTACACCATCCGGACCAACCCTTGACACCATTAGCAATATTATTCAAGAAGGAGATTTAGTAAGGATTTAAAAGTGATAGAAGCAAATAGAAGCCATCAGCTTGCTGATGGCAACACAAACAATATTTTCCTTGGCCAACCGCCCTCAACACTTTTGACATGAAAGCAGCATGCTTCATTTCATCAAGACAGGTCAGAGGGGCAGGAGGAGTGAAAGGCCAATTTTCAAATCACAAAAATTTCAAGAAACTTGTGCGCAACAGCAATGGAGAACTGCTTCCCATCTTCTGATTAACCCAATGCAAAAAAATTCCCCTACAGAAAAAAGGAAGCATTTCTCAAATACACTTCAAATAATCACACAATAGCAGAGGACATGGTGCTGAACCAAAATCTTAATACCAAAGACAGTTGTTAAATTCAAAAATTCAATCAACTCTTTGTATTATTGTTGCTGAATAACTTCAAATAGAAGCTCAATCACCTACACAAAGTCTTTCGCTGCAATGCTGGACCACAGCCATTTTGTCCTACCCTAGAACCAATAGAATTCCTCCCACAGTAATGGAGGTCAATATGTGCTGCAAGAAGTGGGGGAGAGTAACTTATTGATCCAGGGCTCTCTCAACCATATTCACAAAATGGCCGCCATGATCTCACCACCCACTACAAAGTTTTAGAAATGCATTTCAGTAACCTCAAAATATTTTAAAACTAGAAGAGAGCCCTGATGCCATGTCTTCTGCTAAATAATAAGGGGGCAGTCTCTGCTGGACAGTTTAGAAGAACAGGTGCCATATTACATTACTAGAGCCAGGCAAGACCACTGCAATGGCTGACACCCCCCTCCCCAACCATGGTACGTGCCCCACCATGACTGCCAGCAGAGTGCACCCCCCAGCAAATCAACTTTTAAGCCACCCTTACCTTGTGAATCTCGATGAGCACCTACAGCCTCCTGTGCAGCCATGAACACTTCGTCCGTTGTCCGTTCCGTAGCTCTCACATGCCAAGGTGCGAAGCCTGGAATGCAACACATCCGCACTACAGCCAAACGAAAGGAACTACAAGAGTCCTTACAATACCAACAATCATCCTTACATAAATCCCAGCATAGGGAATTGTAAGCACAAAACAACCACAACCTTCTTACATTTTATTACTTCATTTCCTTAATACATAGCTGAACTTTTAACACCCTTTTATTTTAAATAGGTTGCTCAGCCCACAACGTAAGTACAAGAGACTTGGAAGACATCTAATTGTTTTTAACTAGTTTTAGGCTTTCATTATTTGCATGCATCAAACTTAAGTCAGCACTATTTTCTCACAACACATTAATGTCATTAATACACAGACTTCTTCAACACAATGTTCAGTTTCTTCAGATAGAATTGCAGAGTGGAGCGTTTGATACCAAACATTACTGAGGCCTGACTGACTGTAGAGCCTTGCTTTAACACTGCTTCCAGGGCCCGGGTCACATTGTCCACAGAGTATTTACGAAACATAACATCCCCAGCAAGGGAACGGAGCAGGCTGTCTACTGCCTCAGCCGAGAGCTCCGCGGCATCTCGCTGGGGAGCCACAGCAGCCCAGGAACATGGGAACAGGGTGGGGCGCTTAAGGTCAAGGAGTGGGGCAGGAGGGACATGCCGCTGGATCAGCGAATACAGCTGACCCAGGTAGCCTGGAAACAACGAGAACCTGCTTTCAGAACAGGGCCGCGTGGGGAACCAGCTCTTATGCCTAGCACACAAAAATGCAGGAGGTAGGCCTTTCAGGTGGCAGAAACAAACCACTCTGTTCTAGCTTTTTGTATTTATGTTAAAATTAGTTTTGCTTACTATTAACCCAACCCAAGTAGTTTTAAAATCCCTATGCTGGGACTAATTATACGCAGAACGCAAAGCAAACTACATTTTTAAGAGTCCCTACTTATATAATATTTCATAAAAAAAATTACTACTCACCTGAACCCTGATTACTTGAGCCTTCGCCACCATGAGATGGGCCAGGCCTCGCGTCGTCCATGTCATCAACATCATCCAGCGTTGTCAAATTTTCCACACTGTCCTCATTCATAGTATCATCCAGGTACTCAGACTTTGGTTCCAGCAATATTTCAGACGGAGGTTCTAATTTCTGTACAGGTTCAGGGTCCGGAGGTAAAACTTCTGCTGATGAGATGTTAGGTTGCGAGGGAGGTAAGGATGACCTTTTCAATTCTGGTTCAGTCTGTTCCTCAGGTCCAATAGAAAGAGGGTCACTAGCTGCTCTGCTAATTGCGGAGGGAGTGGGCACTACTGGTGAGATTATAGCAGGAATATTGGCGGCAGGAGCTGGCTGACTTTGAGGAGGAAGCTCACAAGAACTACTTGTCTGGTCATGGGAATCAGTCATTGGCAAGAGTCCCTGAGCACCTTCCTCCCCAGTACTAGAGCGTCTGCGATGTCTCTTGCGTTTCCGTGGAATGGGTGAGACGCTGCCTTCCCTTGAGCCTCCAATATGGGGACCAGTACCAGGTGGACTGTCTTCTGGCAACTCAACAACAGGTGGAGCAGCCTGCTGGGCACTTCGTCGATGCTCAATTGTGAGACCAGTGGAATGAGGCAATGGAGGGGATCGGGCTTGAGGTGGTTGAGGGGCAACCTCCTTACGACTATGCCTACGATCACTTGTTTCTCTTTCATTGCCACCCCCACTGTCCGAGAGGCCTTTTATTTGTAGAGATTCTGCAGCCTTTAGAAGAGCCCCCAGTTGGTCCTGAGATATGTTCACTTCACCCCTATACATGTAGTCCATCATTGCCTTTAATTCTTGAAATTTCACATCTTTAAGTATGACTATAGGATGCTTCTCATTGTGCTGACTCAACAGCAACTGTGAACATAAAATCCCTCCATAAGTATTTCATTCACATGTACGTAATTAAACTTAATTACCATGAATAATGCCTTCCATTGGTAATATTCCAACTTCATTAATTACATTAAGAAATCCAACTTTAATTGTCTAGGAATTATTGGTCTGAAAAATATCATTAAACTTAATTTTAGTTTTTTTGTCCGAAACTTACCTCAAAATACGGACTACACGCCGACAAGACAACCTTGTGGGCTTTCAAGTACTGGCCTTCAGCGGCGAGTGTACAATCCACTAACGTTCCGCTTTCTAGTAACGTATCAAAAACCGCCACTAAAGTACTCTGGTGATTATTCCATCGAAGACAGAACTGTTGTTCAGAAGCCATTTCGCCAACAACCTAAAAGCAAACAGTCACTTGTATGAAGGGTCTCAAACCGACGCCTACTCAAAAGCTGGCCGTTAGGGTGGGGGAGACGCTTACACGTAATGGCGGACCTTTGCAACAATTTTTCAAGATGGCATAAAACGATATCAAATATTACATACATTCATACAACTTTTGCCCTGGTTAATTGGAAATGAATTAATGCTTTCAAATTACCCCGTTCTAAACTAATCTCATAATGAAGAAACGCTATTTCCAAAAAACAAGTTCCCGACAAGGTAACGCTACCCCCATCGCTGCAGTGACATCACCGGACGAGATAATTTCACCGCTTTCTGTAAATTTATACTTCCTCGAACTCGATTTCATAATACAATGCGTTTTAACTTTCCTCCATGCGATATTTACCTCTTTCTTCCAAATAACTAACAGAATAAACTCCCAAAAAATGCCGTAGACACCGGCAGCAAACAGACCAAACGCCTTCCTCGCTAACAATGGCGTATCTGCAGCAAGATACCGGTGAGTCCAAAGTTGTATTGTGGTGTGCTTCAGAAACGGAACGCGAGGAAACATGCGCAGAAGGTAGGAATGTAGTGACTGCGCACACAAAATGACGGAGAGGGGAGCGCAAGAATCGTATGTGACTGGCTGTGTGGCGAGAGGTTCCGTTTCGGACAGCACCACGTTTTCAGACAACCAGAGGAGAAAAGGGTGCAAGGAGAACGGTGAAAAGTCAAAAGAGAGAGCTGAGAGGAAGAAGTGGGTTCACAACAAAATAGCTTAAAAATCGTCTACTCTGTTTTCTCTTGTGTCATAGGTAGCCGAAACTTACCTGTTTCTTCATATACGAGTTTTTGGCAGGTAAGGAATGCTTATAACATTCGTAATGAAGCTTTAAATGCAGTATGAAAAGAAAAATATGTAAGATAATTCCGTCTTGGAAAGAAAAAGAGAACGCCCAGAAGTGGTTTCCTGTGTTTTATTGTCTGAAAGTGTTAGACTGATTGTGATGTTGTTCTTTAGTATTTTGTGACATTCTGCATGATGTGTAGTTGTGTCTAATTTCGTAAAGAGATTAGTGTATTGTCGTAGAAATTGAGATAAAGGAACAATGTGCGAGAGAGATTCTTGTCCTATTTATGACACTTCTCCCGTCTCCGCTTTCTAGCGCTAGCGGATTTTATTTGATTTGCCTCCCTTATGTGTAATTGTTATTATCACGCGTTAAGTGATTTGTTGTAAACATATAATGTGGTAGTGGATAAGTTGTGGGAGATATTTTTTATGTGGCAGGAGATCCAGTTGGCAATGCCACCATCTGTCGTATAGTAATAAAACGTATAAAACAGCGATTCCGAGGAGCACAAAAACCACCTTTATAATTTCGTGTCGCGGTTCTTGTTTAAAATCCTGTCTAAACCATTTGCCAACATGTGTCCTTTTCAATTATATGATATTGGACGGGGAATGCGCTTCTTTGGGAGCGGCAGGGTCGAACTTGAGCGGTGCTCTGAGAGATATGTCAGAAGGGGTGGAGCGGGGGTGGACATCGCGGGCGTGATCGAAGGATCGGCTCTCGGGGCCGGCGGTAGCAGCGCTGGGAGAAGGGGGCGGGGGCGGAGTGTGTGCTGTGAGCCCGGCGCCCGCGGCCGCCGCCACGCCGGCCACCGCCGCCACCGCCGCCGGCCCTCACCTGTATTGATCTGGCGGCGGCGGCGACCTCCGCGACCCGCGCCGCCCCCGCCAGCAGCCGCCAGGGAGAAGGGGTGGCGACGGGGCGGGGAGGCGACGGCGGGTGCGTGGGCATTGATTCGAATCGCGAAGGGGAGCCATCGTGAGGCCCACCGAGCCGCCTCCTACGATACCGAAATCCTCCTCCGCTGTCGTATCCGTTCCAGCCGCCAACCTGGCCGACGTCGTGCCCACCCTCGCGTACCCCGACGCGATGGCCCACGAGGGCTTGCACGCGCCGCCGCCGCCTCCTCCTCCTCACCCTCAACCTCCGTCGCCTTCGTCGTCGTCCCCGCCTCCATCCGGGCGCTGCGTCTGTCCGCAGGAGGCGCGCGCCAGCAGCATGGCGGGGCAGCACTACTGTCTGCGCTGGAACAACTACCAGTCCAACATGACATCGGTGTTCCACCAGCTGCTCCGCAACGAGGCGTTCGTGGACGTGACGCTGGCCTGCAATGATTCGTCGCTCAAGGCCCACAAGGTGCGTGGGCGGCCGGCCCGCTGCCGTGATCGCCAGCGCGCGAGGGCGGCCAGAACAAAGCCCGCGCTGTCACCCGCAGTCGCGGGCGCGGGAAGGCGGTCCAGCCTCCTCCTATGCCCCTGAGGCGGAGGCATGGAAATTTGCGCTCGTCTGGCTTTATGCCCCGCGGAAGGCTACATACCTATTTTCATCTGAGTTCTTTTTTTTCTTTTCTTATTTCTTTCTTTCCTGGAAAGATGCACTGTCGTAACTTGACAACTATACATTGATACTGCAATCATACAAGTTAGGGAATGTCCATTGGATAATAAATTGCATACGTAAAAAAAAAAAACCTATTGTGTGTGTATGTATGAAAATAAAAACATAGGAGGTACCTCTGCTTCTGCTCTATGTTTAATGAAAACATAATTTTCATATTCCTGTTCCGAATTCTTGTACTGCTGATAGTTATTGACAGACTATTCTTTACTGGCAGAGTAATTCTAAATATGAAAGTATTTCTGCTTCTCCACTAATTACATGTGCCTAATATAATTTTGTAACTATCCTTTGATTGAAGTACACTCTACTTTCATTATTTACCCCACAAAACTGATGTTTTATTGTGTTTATTGCATGTAGCTTACACAGCTTTTCAATAATTTTGTTAATATCAGTAATTACAATGACGCTTATTGACTTTATTACCTCATATTTTGGTAATTAATGTATGAAATGAGTGAAAATTAAATTTTCTGCATAATGTGTACCAGAAACTTTAAGTCCCCTTAAGGTAGTTCTTGTGTAAACTTGGATACAAGAGATACACTTTTTCTTCCCTCCCCCCTTTTTTTCATTCTTCTGCTTCTTAATCTTCTTCTTCTCCTCCTCCTTGCTTTCTTTCTTTTGTAATGTTGCATTTGTTACATTTTCAAATGCAAGGAATTAGAATATTTTTGTATTTAAACCAAAGAAACAAGAATGATTTAAAAATGAATTCAAGTAATTAATGAAATTGGGGCCAAGAGTTAATGTATTTCAGTTTTTACACCTAGCTTATTTCAAGACTTAAAGTTTTTATTATTACTTGCAAATCTTCCTAACCCATGTTCCTATAAATAAACAATTAAAACGTGAAATTAGAATAGGAAATCGTAAATGGGATAAAAGATTACTTCACTGATTTACACTCGTTGGTTTTCAAGTCCCTGTGCTCATTTCATTAATGGTCCTTTTGAATCTGATTTTAGTAGTTTTCAAATCTTTGTTTCAGATATTTCAGTATTAGAATCCTTTTCACATTCTGGAGTATCCTTCCAGAATCTAAATGGCATTGAAAAGATTATTGATTAAGTGCATGGTCTGAAAACAAATTTGTATTAAAAAAAATATGGCAATTTTTCTTACCTGAATCTGTAGGGATATTAACTTACTTATATTAAATAATGTGTTTTCCTTGTTTCTCTTGTGTGATTTGATATTTTAAACCAAAAAATCTGCATTGTCTTTGCAGGTGGTGTTATCAGCCTGCTCCTCCTACTTTCAAAAGCTTTTAATGGAGAACCCTTGCACTCATCCCACCATCATTATGCCCCAAGATGTGTGCTTCAGCGATCTCAAGTTTATTATAGAATTTGTCTATCGAGGGGAGATTGATGTGTCACAAGCTGAATTGCAGGTAAGAAATAGATTATTGACTGCAGTTTCATTACTCTGTGTCTAAATTGGGAAATTTTTATAGTTCTCTTGTTTGCAATTAGTTGTTAAGAATGGATTGTACTTTTTGACCCAAATATTAACTAATTTTCCAACTAGTAAATTCATTTATTATGATCAACTATTCAATGAGAGCTATTTCACAAAATACATTGGAACTTCTTTTAATCAAACTTCTCTAGTTCTAAGATATAATTAGTGTTTTTCTCTAGGATTTTTTAGAAGAAAATTAAGAAATGTGGTTCAAGAAGAAAGTGTTGAATGCTTAAGGAATTTTTTAAAATATTGTATTTCAGAATGTCGATGTAAAAAAGGAAAGGAAAAAATTGGTTTTAAAGTAAAATAAAATGCTCCTTAAATAATTTATTTCCCAACAAACTTTTCCTGCAAAAGTTGTCCTGTACAATATACCTTCTGAATAGGAAATTCACTCAAGGAAACAAGGTTTAAGCTATCGTTTCAGCAAATCAAAAATATTTCATTGATTAGATGAAACCTGATGTGTTACAAAAGTCTATTGAAAAGCTTAAAAAGCAAAAGCACTAATCACAATAGCTGATTCAATTGTTTCTATATTGACCAATCCAAAGGCTCGTTCTTGTGGGAGAGAAAGAATTGAACCTACAAAATCCATTTGATAATTGTTCATTTATGGTGAACTAGCTGACCCGGCGAACTCTGTTCCACCTTAACAGCTGGTCCCATCTTTTTCTCGCGTCGCACTCACTGTGAGAAACTGTACTATCCTTGTTGCACTGCGTACGTGCAAAAACGTGCGTTCTCACACAGGAACGCTGTCGAACGGGATAAACATTATCCTATGTCCGTCTCGTGGCTCTAAGCTTCCTGCTCACCAATTTTCAGCCAAATCGGTACAGCCGTTCTTGAGTTATAAATAGTGTAACTAACACGACTTTCTTTTATATATATATATAGATATAGATGTGAAATCAGTTGCATAAAGTATGTTTATTATTATTTTTATGAAATTAATGTTCCACTTAACTACGACATTCCATTTTTTGAGGGGGAGGGGTATAGAGAAAGAAACTAAGAGAGAAACTTCCAATACAATATAAATTTTTGTGAAGCAGGGGCAAACAAACAGGCCAGGAGAATTGTAATCACTTTTTATATATAATTTGAAAATTTTATTAATTGATCGTCATCATTTCAATTTTTGAACATAAAAGTGTGGTTGTTTATTTAAAGATCGGTCTAAATGGGTGGTGTCGACAGTGGTCTGAGAAATTTTTAAAATACATTGGCGTGGGCAAAGAATTTTGTTGGTTGAGAGTTACTACTCAGTGGAATTTTACTAAGTTCAGTAGTATAAAATCATCATCTGTCATTAATTACTGCTGTGGAAAATATTATAAAAATGAGAGACACAAAATTGTGGAGTTGTTAAAGAATATTAACTAATATCATTAAGCATTTAAGGTAAAGTTTATTGCTGGCATCTATTGCTAAAACTATGAAATCCTCATCAGTATTTACAAGTGGAAGATTCATAAATTATTATTTGAACAAAACAATGACTTATTATTTCCCTGGGGGAGGGAGGTGAATTTACATTATAATTTTTTACATAGTCAGTTTCAGTAACACCTTTTCTTTTAACAAATTATCTTTAAGATTTATGTACAATTTTTATCAGCATCAACCCTTATTGTACTTCATCAACTATTGTCATAGATAGATGGATGCAATACTTTCAAGAAAAAGGTTCAATATATTCGTTAGTTATTCTGCCTACATTAACTAATTCAGAATGTTAGAAAGTATTGTGAATTAAATTATATGATCGTTGAACTTCAATGATTTTTACTTTTTCGAACACATACTCCTTATAGAGAAAAAATTGTAAAGCTGTTTGAAAAAAATGTGTTTAAAAAAACGCAGAAAAAAATAACTTTTGATTCTGAAAAAGTTGCTTTTCTCAAAATCACTCTGCCTATCCATCTCTCTGTTAAACACAATAGCACTGAAACCTTACTTAGGATTTTCTCCAAAATGGATGTTTTCTGATCAATTTGGGTGATTTTGAAACCGCTCCTGCACCTACATTAATGAAGATAGATTTTTTCCTTAACAAAATGTGTTCTTCAAAATTGGACCATATTATGCAGAAAGGAACAAAACAACATTGAAACCGAACTGAGAGAAATGGACTGGAAGTTAATTTCTAAAAAAAAGTTCACAAATAAAAATTTGTTTGTACTGATTACCTTAACTAACAGTATATTGAAGGGCATGTATATAATTGCCCCTCAAACATTTTCTAATACTGAGATACTACATATTTTTTGTAGGTTGGTTCCTTTATGCAGAATGGTAGATTGATCAAAATCAATTCTTCTGTACTGAATCAAGCAATATGTTTTAATTTCAACAGCAATAGTTTATTCTTTTGTCTCAATAAGTATTATTCACCTACATAGAAGACCGTTGTTACCTTGTCAACAATTTAATAATCTGGTACCCCAGTAAAACCATCGACATCCACAGCGTCTACCACATTGTCATCTCTTAACAGAGCGGCGTAGAAGTCTTGAGCATCTCTTGGAATTAAATCCTTGACAGATTTTATGTCCTTAAGTTTTGAGTCTGGGATTGGCTTTTCATTGATCCCCAACAATCACAAATTATTTTCAAATAGATTTGAGGATGGTCAATCACTTTATTGTTCTTTGATGGTATCTCAGAAAACTCCCCTGCAAATAATTTCCCAATGAAAATGGAGCATTGTATCTCTTTTTCTTGCCTCATTTTGCATGTCGGCAACCAGGAAATTTTCTCGTTATTTGTATTCATGTTTCTGTTCATTATCATTTGTTCCAGGCAGCTTGTTCCACCAAACTTTCCCATTTTTACAACTTTTACTTATGAGACCTTTAGAATAACGTAATTTTGAAGAAACAAAACACAATTCACATAAACAAATGACTATTTATTCCCAGAATGGTTTGCAGTACTAATGTCGCAAAGCAGAATTACTTTTCTCCTGCAAGGAACTCCTTTTCCTGCAGAAAGAGAAATGTGGCATATTGATTCATTGTTTTTGTAATTGGTTCATAAATGGAATAAGCATGCAAGTGGATGGTTGAATCATTTCTGCAAAATAGAGTTAGGGACAATAATAATATTAATTCATTTTTTGCAAATTTGACAGTTGGTTCCTTTCTGCAGAAAGTGGACCAAGTAGATGTTTAAAAAATGTAATGTACAATTTTTTTAATTATAAGTATTTTTGCCTAATTTTGGGTGAAATTGTGACCAAAGAAAAATAAAAAAAATATTTGCTCAAATAGAGGAGAGTTTACTTAATACAGCACAGGTCTGATTTTCATTAAAATCTGTAAAATTTTGAAAATTGCAAAAGTTCAAAATTGTGGACTGGATAGCATAAAGAAAGCTTAAAAGAATGATGGCAGTCTCATTTTTGTTGAATTCCCTTAAATTTTGAAAATTGTGTAAGTTCAAAATTTTTTTCGGCAACTACAATATTGAATGGTTTGTTTTCTCTTGACTTCCTTAATGTAATTTGTTCTTTAAAAACATTTTTAAATAAGTTAATATATAATTTTTTGAAAATAATAGTAGTATTTCATGTAATTAAGCCTGAAATTTTGGCAATTTTTAAACGTATTTTCTTAAAAATAGCTCCAAATTTTTTCTTTAATTTTCTCCTCGTAAGCCTAAAAGAATGGTAAAGAAACTGGCTATAGTTCAATTTCCCGTGAATTCTGTGTATTTTTAAAAATTAGATGAAGATAAGATACCAAAACTGCAAAGTTGAGGATAGAGATTTTTAAAAATAATCTTTTATAAAAACATAAAATCGTTAGGAAAGAACATGTACAATTTTTTGAAAAAACAAGTACCTTTCATGCAATTTCAACTTGAAGTTATACAACTTTTTTTTAAATTTCAAAAACTGCTTCAAATTTTTCTACAGATAGAATAAGGAATGCTTAAGAGAATGGCATGGATTTCATTTTGTTGAATGCTCTCAGTGTTCAAAAATCACCAATTTAGAAATAATATGAGAGGGTATGTGCTGTTGTTCTCCATGAGGGGTTTTGGGGGTGGAGGTGTTAGGAGCAAATGTTTCATAAGCATTACCTTGGTCACTTACCAACTGGTGGTGAAACAGGTAAGACAATTGAATTCGGATTCTGCTCAAGTTTAAATTCCAGCTCAGGCCAATCATTACAAATAGTACTCTTGTATTCCCATTTGTTTTATACAATTTGTATTATTCATAGACTTTTCACTTAAAATTAATGCAAATAATAAAAATCATTTCAGCCTATTTTAAAATAAAGCGAGAAAAGAAAATCTTGGAGTATATTTATCAGAATTCTAATTTTATTGAGAAAGATATACTGTAGATCAGTAGATTGATCCCCTTCAAATGTGTATTACGGTTAAAAATTCTCATTTGATTAATTCAAAGTAAGGATATTATTGCTTTCATTATAAATAACTATTCCTTAATTCCTAAAGATTCTCGTTCTGTAAATGAACTAACAGTTCCAATTATCAACATGAAAGAGGATTAAGAAGAGGCAAGAGTGTCTTATTCTTACACTACACTAACAGTAATACACCCAAAACTTTTATACAGATGCAAGTAAGATTCGTAGGCACCCAACGATTTAGCTGAACAGAAAAGTGTGGCCAGTGTAAAAAAGCTTAATGAAATGGCTCAAGAATGAAACCCATTTTTGTCATTCATAAGAAACAATAAGTGGCAATTTAAGAAGCGTGAAAGTTGGTGAAAACCGATTCATCTTTGGTTTATGAGCTTTACCAACCTTTCAATTTATTAGTCCAACTCAGATGTTTATTGGAATCTATCAGTAATCATAAAGAGTTGAGTAAATATGTGCTTCATTAGATTATATTAAAAAATCCGTCCCATACACGGAGGTTATGCATTGTAAAGCTGTAACATTCAACTCTTTTAATTGTAATCAATATTTCACTTGATCTTTTGAATCGTATAAACTATGTTTTTAAATTTAGGGTTATATTGTTAAAAAAATTCTAAAAATTCTTTACTAGCTGTTTGAAGGTGTTTTATGAGATTCATACATTTTGTTTGTGTGTGTAATATATATATATTACCATTTTATAATTATCACCTTAAAGTTATTTTGTGCTTGACTCGTGGTTAACAGAAATTCACAATGTCAGGGGAACACTGTAGTAAAAATACAGATATCACACCATCTTGTGCAAAAACATATTTTGTCATTATGTTAATTTGCTGTTTAGTCACTTCTCAAGACTGCTGACCAACTGAAGATCAAGGGCCTTTGTGAAGTGCCTGATGGAAAAGATGGTGGCCCAGGAATTGGATCTGCAGAGGTGACTCCTTTGCCTATATTGTCCCGACGATCCTTCACCAAATTACGGCGTCTCTCTGGAACAAAACGCCAACGTCCTGATGCAATGGTGCGGAGGGGAATATTCAAAGATGGAGATCATCCTCCTCATCCCATTCACCAGCTGCAACAACAGCAGCAGCAACAGCAGCCGCAACAGCACCCACAGCACATGCAACAGCAGCAGCAGCAGCAGCAACAACAACAGCAGCAGCAGATGCAACAACAGCAGCATCAACAGGTAATCTCTCATACTTTAAAATAATTTAAGTTATTGCTGGAACAAGTAAATTTATCAGATTATGCATATCTAGTAGAAATATATGTGTAGTAAAATATGAATAAGAAAAAAGTAATGGACATCTTCTCATTTCATCTGAAATCTGAAGGTAAAAGGAAAAAAAAGAAAGAAAGAAAAGAAATTTCTCCACTTCAAATTTGCATCCAAAATAAATTTTAGAAACCCTGAGTTCAAATTAGTAATTACTAATTGAGCTACTTTAATGTCTTAAAATTTCACATCTTTTAAAAACATCAAGAGATTTTTCTTTTAAAAGCACATCTGAAAACAAAAGAAAATAAATTCCCTTAACAATAGTATGTAAAACCATCATAGTTAAGGACACCAGCTTCCATGTGTGTGCTTGTCAGGATATTGGGGGAAATGACAGTGCCCACCTTGGATATCTGGTCATTTCAGCCAGTGCAGCAGTGATCTTCTGTGTCTGTTATGTTATGCTTGTATTTTTTTATAATGAATTGCATTTTTTTATTTGTAACAGTGTTGCCAGAGAGAAAGTAAACCAGGATCACCAACAGTTGATTCTCACATCATTTCTTTAAAGTTTCAGCCAAAGCTGGAAAATTGTACATACACTAATCTTTACAGATGCAGCAACAGGCTTTGCAACAGCAGCAACAACAACAGCAGCAGCATGTTCAACAAGTACAGCAAGTTCAAGCAGTCCAAGTTGCACAAGCACAACAGCAGGCAGCCCAACAGGCTGCACATCAGGCTGCTCAACAAGCAGCAGCTCAACAAGTGGCAGCCCAACAGGCTGCCCAGCAGCAAGCACAGGCAGCAGCTGCCCAGCAGCAAGCACAAGCTCAGCAGCAAGTCGCACAAGCCCAACAGCAACAGCAGATGGTGGCTCAACAAGTGCCACAAGGCCCTAATGGCCAGCCCATGGAGATGGGGGCAGTGTCTGCTGCTGAGATGGCTCAGCGCTCAGCAGTTGGGCTTACTGAGCGTGTGCCTGAATGTGTCACTGTGGCAACATCCACTGAAGATGACCATGATATGCCCGTTGTTGTTCTGGAGAGCAAGATATCACCCTCCCACCTGGTAGGGCTTGTCTCTTTGCCTTTCAGTCTTGTCTGCTGCCAACCTGATCATTTGTGCTTGAACTAAAGTAGAAGCCTGTTGCCTTTTTTATTTTTAATGTGTGTGTACATGGTAGTTTGTGGTGTGATGTATCTAGTATTTGCTGACAACACTAATTGCAAGAGCTGTTTCCATAATTATTTAGGTTGCATTCATGTGTGTCTAAAATGATCATCGGCTTTGTGATAACAGCACAATGCTTCTGTAGCAGCATGTCTGAGCATCAGACCTACTTGTACCAGAATGAATGCATTGCTTAGAAGTCAAATGGTCTTGGGTAATTTTAAATTGTTATATTTCTTTTTTAATATTTCATTGCTACTATTAATTTTTTGTAAATGTTGGCATTATTTTATTAGATCAGTAGGAAAAAGTTTAGTTCATCAAATACGTTAAACCACTTGACTTCTGAACTCATCAAGTGCATGAAACTTACCATTTCTGAAGTGTCATCAAACTTGAATCTCAAGAAGACAGTTCACTCTGGCAGTCATGTGTGCCTTCCCCATCGCTGTGTGTATCCTCAGTTGTATGCTCCCCTCAAGGTGCATGCATCGCTATGTTGTGGAGCTGTGCTAATGAGATACTTACTGCATGAACCATGCGCTAGCTGGGCGCCAACCAATGCCTGTGGGATTGACGCTGTGCAGGCTGCATCCTACGTGTTCCAGATGGTGCCCCACAGCAACGCACCTACGCCCGTACTTACACCTCATAGCATGGCACCTACTCCCCAGATGGTGATGGAAGGACATCCAGGTTCACATAGCAGTGGCAGTGGAACCGATGTGGACCTGCCCCCAGAGGCTCAGCCAGCAGCTCCTCAAGCAACACTCGTGGAGAATATGGAAATGGAATGTTCAGATCGCAGTCGTGACATGCAAGGTGGGTATTTGTTAATGTGTAAAATAAGGAAACAGCCTGTTGTTTTGGATTCTGCACAATATTTCATTGTTACCAGTCAATAGACAGACAGATTGAAGTAAATTTTCTCTATTTAATCATTAAAGTACACTATTATGTAATTCATTAGTTTGTCACTTATATTTAAGTTTCCAAAAAACTCCTAATAGTATGAATGCAACTCTTTTTATGTATGTTTTATAGACGCTTCTGAGAGAAATATATCTCTTACAGCAGAGCCCTCTGGACAAGTGCATCGTGAGGAAAACGTGAAAGTTAAATTCGAGACACTTCGAGCTATGGAACAAGCAGACACAATTGATATTGATAGCCACATGTCTGAGAGGGTAAGTTTCTGGGAGCACATCTAATGAATCTTGAAAAAGAAGAGTGGTAGAACCAGCACAAGAGAACAGAATTGCTACTAAAAAAAAAACTATTAATATTATGAGGTTCAAAATATTAAATAAATTGTGAGAGTTACAAAAAATCAAGACATTAAATGCTGCTTAACAAAAAGAGTTAAAATAAAATAAGAATTTTTCTTAAATATTACATGCATTTTATTAGATCGTTAAGCCTGACTTCATAACATTTCATGATTACATCAGGGTTTTGTTTTAAGAGAAATTAGTTTCGAAAGAAGTTGGATTCTAAGATAACAAAGAAAGAAAGGTAGTTATACCCATACAAATTTAATCAGAATAAGAGGTTTAGGACCAAACTATCCGGAGATATTATGGAAAGTATGTACTTGCAGAATGTTGAAGACGAGCACACGATGCACACAATGATGATCACTCCTGAACTACTCGGACTTATCCCATCATCATCTGGACATTCAGGTATGTGCATGGTGGGTAGACTTCTGACAGGGTGTTTTTTGGATGATTTATGAGGAGATCCAACTCTAATCAAAGTCGAGTCAAGCTTGCTCAATATATATTTTTACATCTCTTAACACAAACGGCATATATTTAATTGTAAATAATGTACAGAGCTACAGGACTTTGGTGAATTAAGAACATACAAATAGCATGCCCACTTTCTGCAATGATGAAAGAAAATGGTAAATTTTTCTTTAAAATGTTTTTAATAAAAATGTTACAGTAAATGTTTTTAAAATTTTATTATCTTGTGTACCTGTAAAACATGTTGATAATAATAATAAATTAATGAATTTCTATTTTTAAAAGTGAATCATTTTCTTTCATGTTTTGATGTGGAAGATGCACAGAACAATATTTTGGGTGCATGTCACATTGGGCTTATTTCCTACTTTGCATGAACAAGCATGCATTACATGGGAGGGAGTGTGCACCCAAAGGAAAAGTGCCTCTAAGCTTGGGGGAGTGGGTGGCTAACGGTGGCTTGTTGTGTTTGTAGATCTGAGTGGGGATGCTGTGAAGGGCAGCCCCAAGAGCTGGACCCAGGAGCACATGGAGATTTCGGGTACATACAGCCTAGCAGGTGCATGCCCCTCCCCAGCTGGCTGCTGCTATAATCCATCGACATCCGCTGACTCTTCTTTTCTTTCAGATGTCAACAATGAAACAACACCCAAAACAGGAGGAGGACCCAAGACTTGGACACAAGAGGACATGGAAATGGCTTTGGATGCGCTACGCAATCATA
Organism: Teleogryllus occipitalis; assembly: GCA_011170035.1. Lineage (NCBI taxonomy): Eukaryota > Metazoa > Arthropoda > Insecta > Orthoptera > Gryllidae > Teleogryllus > Teleogryllus occipitalis. Next base: position 297,199 of record BLKR01000322.1, on the reverse strand, counting down.
ATATGAGTCTGACGAAAGCATCTGCAACGTACGGAATCCCTTCCACCACTCTATGGCAACGAGCGCACAGACTAGGGATTGACACTCCCAAGAAAGAGGGTCCGACAAAGAGTTGGACTGAAGACAACCTTAACAGTGCATTAGAGGCTCTTCGTACTGGAACCATATCAGCTAACAAAGCCAGTAAGGCATATGGTGAGTGAGTGGTATAAATTGGTATCTCGTGAATAATCAATTGTCCCTTTTGTGACTAGCTTTTTATCAATTCATTTTTTTTTACTTAAAGCAATATTAAATATATATCTGAAAAATTAACTCAAGCCATTTCTATTTACATTTTGAGTTATGCAATAGAGTAATAGAATATACTGAAAAAAAGGATGCTCCTTACAAAGACAAGATATTTGTGTTGTTTGTAGATAGTTTTATGATTTTAATTTGAAAATTAAAAAGGATGTAATTGACCTCTTGGAGCTTGAGATTTTTTTCAAAGCCATCCGTGTACTATCACTTGATCTTGAATATTAAATTATTAAATAACATCTCAAAACTTGGCCTTCATCGGTCCATTATTATACTACGATTTATTTACTACTGCCTGTGACAGGTATCAGCTGTTTCTGTGTCATCCAATTAGGATGAATGCCACCATAGAGACATAAGTCCCTGATTGGATGACACCGTAACAACTGATGAATTGTCACAGGCAGCAGTAAATAAATCACAGTGTAGAGTATTGATATAAGAATAGTTATGTAAATATTTATCTCAATCATAACTAAGTGTTTGTATTTTATCAAAGTGAGAATATTGAAGAAACTTCAGAATCTCAACAAAAATCATAATGAAATACTGTAAAAATCCTTAAAACAAAAATCATTGTCATTTGGTGTTCAACAATTATGTTTTCAATATTATACATGTAAATTCAAGTACAACTTGTAATTTAAATTTTCATGGGTTGTTTTTTAGGAATTCCCAGCAGCACCCTCTACAAAATAGCACGTCGTGAAGGTATCCGTCTGGCAGCACCTTTCAACGCAGCTCCTACTACCTGGAGCCCAGACGATTTGGAGCGCGCTCTCGAGTCCATCCGGTCAGGTGCTTCCTCTGTACAGCGAGCCTCTACCGAGTTCGGCATCCCCACTGGTACCCTCTATGGTCGTTGCAAGAGAGAGGGCATAGAGTTGTCCCGTTCCAACCCCACCCCCTGGTCTGAAGATGCAATGGGAGAAGCTCTAGAGGCAGTGCGTGTGGGCCAGATGAGCATCAACCAGGCAGCCATCCACTACAACCTTCCTTACTCCTCCTTGTATGGTCGTTTCAAGCGTGGCAAATATGAGGCAGAGGGGCACCACCCTGAGGAGCCACCAGGTCCATCACCACCGCCACCTCAGATCATGGTGGTGCCCTACCAGCAGCCGCCACCACCCCCTCCTCATGCACAGCACCTCCCACCTCAGCCTCCTCAACACCACTCACCTCAGCAGCACCCCATGTACCAGCACAGCAGCTGAGCTCTGTATGGTGAGCCGCCTCGCTGCTGCTAAGCACTGCCATGTGAGGAGACTTTTGCTGCTGCTGCTGCGGATAGGCTGTAGCAGCACAGGTCGGTCCAAGCACATCCTGCAGATGAAGGCCAACCCTCTTGCCATCAGACAGCACACTTAGAGAGATCGCTATATGGAGGATTCTTGTATGCAGAGTGGGTGTTCAAGAATCATATTTATAATAGCAGTATGCTGTTTTGGTCCTCGGCAGTCTTGCAGCAATGAGGCAGCTAGTTTCTGTAAATCAGATCATCCTGCTTCGTTAGCTTGCAGGATTTTTGAGTGCAGCTCCTGGCTGCAGTGGGGCCAGAATATGGGGAAAAGTGAGTGCTCCTGAGATGAGAGCAGGTCGTTGCACCTTGAATGGGGTGTTTCAGGGCACAGTATGTGCTGGTGCTTCCCTCTTTCTTGCCCTCTAAGATTCCTTTGGCCTGATCCACCTGACTCGGAGCTGCTCCTTGGAACAGCCTCAAGTCGCAGCCTGTGGTGGTTGGCTGCAATGCCTGGTGTGTTCATCCGGCCCCCCACCGCCTCCACAGCTGCTCCTGAATTGTCCAGACCCTCCTGATCCCACCCATTCCCTTCTAAATCTGTCTGTATAGCACTGCTGTCTGCGTTAGGACAGTTAATGAACAAGTCATAAATCTTGCTTAAGATTTTCATGAAACACTGAATATTCCATTACAGATAGGTGAACAGTTTGCTCTGAATTGGAGTTCAACAAGACTTCAATTTTCAAATGTATATCCTTCACCCATATAAAACATCCTCAGGGGTTTTACATAAAATTTTGCTTCCATGATAGTTCCCCTAGAAAGTCCAGAGGAAAACAACCTTCTGTGTACATTGCTTCATCCCAGTGATGGTGGATCCAACATTGATGTGTGTCTGAGTTCGTGGGTACAATAAAAAAACTCTCAGAATTTTAAGGCTCCCTTTCTTCCTGGGTCTAGTCATCTGAAAGAAATCACTATACAACTCAGACAAAAGCAGGGGCCTGACTTCAGAGCAACATGGGCTGTGATCAGAGGGGGGAGACTGTTTGGACAGTGTATGTATGTTAATCACTTCTTAGGGAAGGTATGTACATATTAACCATCATTGGAAATGTGAAGATTTGATACAACTATATACTTGGTTTAGAGATCCTGTATCAGAAATTAGTTGAATTAATGACATGTTGCTGGATGTTAATGTTACACTGCTGCTGTTTTTGTTTCCAAATACTTTTGAATGCTGCAGGGCAGAGCAATGCTGGGTTGCTTAAACCCAGTATTTGCTTCTGAGACCCAGACTGTAGCTAGTGGATCAACGCTTTTTAGTGGCCAACGCACGTGCGTGTGTGAACGGAAAAATGAATGTGTCTGTGAGCGAATGTGACAACAGGAATTGTACTGCCAATCTGCCCCACCATTCAGGTGACTGGGAGTCGAGCCACTTGTATGGACTTGCAGGTTCAAAAGCCCTTTCGTGATGCTTCCATCACACGGCAGACGTCTATGATCGTGATTTCAAGAAATATTGCTCCCTTGACATTTTGGGAGTTGACTGTACACCTGTCTATGTGACCACCTGCAGGGCCTGCCACAATCTGCCCCCTCCCAACAGCAAAGCTGTGACACCCCTATGGGCATTACCATACAAATTATTTTTTGTCAAAGTGCCAGCATTTGAAAACATTTTAAAGTTGTAACCTGTAAATAGCTTAGAACTTAGTTTGTGATACTTGTTTTAACTTGTGGGTGTGCAGAATTGCTAGCCCTGCAGGTGGGGGCATGTTGTAGGCTGTCATCTGCCCAACTGGCACATAGCTACCTCTTTTCATCAGCTAGGCAGACGCCACCTGTAGCTTGCAGAGTGGCATGGTGTAAGGGCAAATATATTTTGATAAATAAAGGGTGAAAGGTTTGTTAGTTTCAGATGTACAATATTGTAAAGTTATTTGAGAATAGTTATGAAAGTTAAAGAGTACAATAAGTCTACAGATATACTTGTGTTTATTTTCTATTTTATTTCCTGCTGTTAATGTGAAGTAAATCTTAAAATATACATCTGTTCTGTCTGTCCATCCATCCCTAATGAACCCCCATCCTTCCATCCCACTGCTGAAACTCTTAAAAAAAGATTCTATTCAGTCATCTAAAATTTTAACATTGACAAAAGATGCATTTGAGGTGGTCTTGCACGGTTAATTCAGATATTGTTGATGCAGATGTCATTGTTCAACTTAAGTCAGTGTGGTGGAAGGTCTGTGACTCAAGCTTGCATTGACACTTGTCACGTAATCCAATTGCATCTGCTGTGTTGACATGCATCGATACTTGTGCAAACTAAGTCTCTTAACGTGTGTCATAGATTAACACTATCTTATGCGAAATGACACACGAGTGCTCTTGCCAACGTGCATTGAAAGCTAGAAAACATGTGTTAACTTGACTTTCGTTGCAGGTTGAGCATCTTGCTTGACTTCTTGCTTGCGTGTGGGCACAACGCACATTGCCAAGAGCACTCGTGTGTTGTTTTGCATAAGATAGTGTTAATTTATGATGCATGTTATGTGACTCATGTTGGCAAGAGTCGAAGCAGCTGAGTCACCAGTGTTGTGTGACGTGTATTAACACAACCCTTGTGACACAGGCCTAAACTACCTATTTATTGCAAACTAATTTCTCTAAAACATTACCCATTGACCAGTTTTTTTTTTCAACATTGTACTGTAAAAACCGGGAAGAAAAAAATACCAAAAAATAAAATTTTCAATGTTCTAATCATTGCCAGTGAGGCATCTCATAATATTCATTATATTGTAGCAATAACGTATTGCAAGATTCTTCTCGGGAGTGTGGAGTGTGATATCAAACTTAATTTAGTTCTTCACCTACAACTAGAATAATATGGTGTTCTAATTGATATTTCAGCTTTTAAGCAGAGTTTAAATGATGAAATATTGAATTATTTTTGTTGGTCCAAAAACAAATGGACAAAAAATTACTCGCAAACAGATCGCTTTTTATTTCATTGTTGTTTCTGCATTTTTCATCTATTTCTACTTATACATTTTTTATCTTTTTCCATCATTTTTAAAGTATTTTTCACTGATTTCATCAATTTTCATATTTTAATAATACAAGTAATATTTACGAGATGCAACAAATGCTCTCCACAGAATTCCTAATTAGCCTATTTGATTTCTTCACTCAGAAATTGTTATGTCAGCTATTGTGAATGTGTAATCTAAGGTTCCTGAGGCCTATCAGCACCATTGTCAGTTCGGCTGATTTTGGGATAACTAAGATGATTTCCTGGTAAAGAACAGTCCAAACCAAAAGTTTGCAAGCTGAATTCACTTGAATGAAAGGAAGAAGCCTCAATTACATTAGTAACGTATCCAACAGCTTGAATTGTTCATTGAAGTGGCTTTGATCAAATTTTGTATGTCATTTTCTTTGCTTTTAGAGCATTTTATTGATAATTTTTGGCAATGTTTTAGGTCATCAAAATTTGCCCCCTTCTAGATTGTTGCAACTGATTAAAGTGACTCAATGGTTGCATCTGCAAAATAATAATAAAAGTATTAAACAATAAAGGAAACAAAAAAACAAAATCACTATTGTGAAGAATGATCTAGAAATGGTAGTATTATAACATTTAGCAAATTTGCTGTGTTTATTTTACTGAATGTACACTTCTTGTATCCTCTCTCTTTATATGTTAAGGAAAGTTAACACTTTTTAGTAGTTCGCAAGAAACCCTCAACACAAATACCTTAAGTATAATATAGCTGCATAGGAAATTACTCCCCCAAGAAATTTAACAAAACAAATATTCACAATTATGGCAACTTTGGTAATTTAAGACCACATGCAACTGGCAACACTCCCATTGTGCATAACTCAGCTAGAGGTGTGACATAATGGAACAGACTTTCTTGTTAGCTTTTGATCTCTAGTGTGGCGATAGCCCCGCCCTCATTCTAGCTGTCATCTATTGGTTCCTAAAAGGCATTGTTATACTTCAATTTTTCAGTCCCCTAATATCAGACTTCAAATATGAATTAGAGAATATTATAGATTAAATCCTGGACGTATACACAGGTTTTAATTGAAAGGTGTGAAGCTGTTTTTAAGAAAATTTCTTTAAAACATTTCTGAAAATGCGCACTTCTTGGCTTATTTTTAAGAACAAATTTTTAGTTTTCGAAAAACAATAAGAAATTATTACAAACATGTACTCATAAATGCAATAAGGAATTTAAAAATCCTATAATGTGAATATTAATATTTTTTAAAAATCAAAAGTTTTTGTATCAAAATGGCATTTTCTTCGGGTTATTTAATACATTTATAACTATCTGCTCAGGAAGTCAAAAGATACATTTGGAACCTTTATTGGGAAAATCTTGTTTTTAGTATTGGCTACATTTCACTCAAAATTGTGCCAAAACTAATATTTTAAAAAAATTACACAACATTAATTCATTGTGAAGAATACAGTTGGAGAAGAAAGAGTCCTATCTTCAATAATGTAAAGGCTCAAAAATTTCAAACATTTGCAAATTTGAAAAAGTTAACAGTGAAATTCGGACCAATGCCATCACTTATAAGTGATTTTCTCACAATTGTCAAAAGAAATTTACAGAAAAATTTTGGAAGCAATTTTTGAGAAAATTTTGAAAATATCCTATGAGTTTAAAGTACCCCCAAAATTCAAAGAATTAGTTTCAAATTCGCTTTGCCCCGAGACCGTCCAGAATGATAGAAGAGTATTCATTTTGGTAAAGTTGCTTCTAACATACTTCGGATTTTATAACATGGTGCGTGCATGAGGGCCTGTCTTTCTGATGGAATGTGGTCCGCCTTTTTTGCGTCTTTCTCGATCGTGCTGCCAGATGTCGCATGATCACGACCAAATCGAGCAGTGCTGCAGATCAGAGGCGGGATTTCGAATGTTGTATGGGCGGGGGGGGGGGTTCAAAGGGTCCCTCCAAATGACATATGAGAACTTATACTATAACATTAAAATAAGAATTTTGAAAGTTTTCTTGGTCCCCGTCCCACCGACCGCACCCTCTACAGCGCGAAACGTGTTTTTTTAACTTTGTTCGTCAACTTAACATTATTTTATCTGATTGAAAAAGTATGAAATATAAGAAAATAGATTATTATATCAGAAAAACATTTTTATTTTCTCGCTAGCACTTACGTAGTAAAAATAAAGTTATGTAATGTTGCGAGAAATTTCGGCAGAAAAATTCTTATTGTCGGGTCCTAATAACGAGAAAGTGAATAAATCCAATTGCTAAATTGGGAGGGGGGGATCGATAACCTGTGGTGTAGCCAGAATTCATGTTTTGTGGATCCTTGATACCGAAAAATCGATTGACGGTAAAACGTCCGTCCGTCTGGTATACAATCTGAACACCACGCCCTTAAACCATAAACGATTTTTTCCAAATTGAAGAAAGCCCTGCCGATCTGGCCTGAGTCGAAGCTCTGCGGTTTTGAAAAACAATTTTTGGGGGTACTTAACATGAAGCACCTGCCACATCTTTATAATTTTCTCAAAAATGGCTCAATTTTTTAAAAAAATTCTTGTAAGAATAGAATAAAATACTCTATAAGTGGTGGCATAAGTCCAATTTTCTCTGTTAACTGAATTTTCGATAATTGCAAAGTTTGAATTTTTACAGCGACTTCCTACAATTACAACATTAAAGATAAGAGATTTTTCCTTCAAATGAAATTTGTTAGTATTTCTTTCTTTAGTTTTTCATTTAAGTTAAGTAGTTCTTTCATTAAGATCATGAACATTTTTTGGAACTTTTAGTGCTTTTCGCGCAAAATTGCACTCAATTTAAAAAAATAAGATTGAAACCTCAATACTCAAAAATGGCACCCAATTTTTTCTTAAAACTTTTGGTAGGGATAGTGCTATATGTACTCTATAAGATAACATAAACATCATTTTTGGTTTTTTCAAAAATGTAATTTTTTAACTTGCCTTTCACGTCGATATTTTTATTAGCGGCGATTTGTTCATATTATTACATCTACGAGTAAATGTGTTATATAAATTTTTCTATAACTCAAAAGTTCTCTTTGAAAACCTGCTCAAAATTCCGCATTTTCAGAAACGCTCAAATGCTATTTTCTCAAAAAGGGCTTCAATTTTTTCTTAAAACCCTTCATACGGATAATGCACTGTTTACAATGACATGAAAGTAATTTTGTTGTATTCTTTTGTTTAAAAAAATTACACAAATATCATTTGTTTAATGTCACGCGTTTTTAATATGCAAATTTCTAGTGATTTGTGTACAATATTGCATTCGTGAGTGGAAGAGTTTCAAATGACTTCCAAGGAAGTTTTTCGAAAACTCAAAAGATTTCAGTGAAAAGGGTTTCAAATTTCGCATTCCCAGTAGCGCTGAAACATTATTTTCTTAGAAACGGCTCGTTTGAGCGTTTCTGATAATGCGGATTTTTGAACAGGTTTTCATAGAAAACTTTTCAGTAATAGAAAAATGTATATGACAACACATTTACTTGTAAATGTAATAATGTGAACAAATTGCCGCTAATAAAAATATAATTTTCTCGGAGACGGCGACGGTGAGGTCCACTGCGACGTTCTCGATGTTTTTCCGCATCTTGGCGGCTTCGTTCTCCTATCCGCTGTCGTCACCGTCGGCGTTATTTTTTTCAAGACGAGTGGCGTGTAAAGTCTTGCCATGATGACGGTTGTTGACTGAATGAAGACGTCTGCAGTGCTATGTCATTGCAAATGCTCCCCTACCACTACTACCTTTTTCTCCCCCCCCCTTTTCTCTCTTTAAAACATGAATGATTGAAAGCTGCCATTTTCTTAAATAATGAGAATCATAAATGTAAAGAAATAAACAAGAAAGAATAAGTAGACAGAGAAAGCCTACTCTACAACCCCGCCTGCAGGAACGAACGTGTACGCTGAAAGAACGGACGGACGCGTACTCGTGATGCGGAAATGAGTCAAAGGTAAACTAGTAAATTTATCTAACCAGTAGCGTTTGTCGACTGCCACAAACGAACGCTTGTTTTGCACAAAAGAATAATTACGGTGATTTTTGGAACGTATGCAACATTGTTTATCAATTCTAATACTATTTTGAAATAAACACTCCAAGTAATTTGCGAATTAATATTTTTCAACAATGGAACGCTGCACTCCTTTTGCCCGAGAAACGGTCACCTGAGAGCGAATAAGAAACGAGTACATTTTGAGCCGTAAACCTACAAATTCAACCATGGAATCATTTCCACATTCGTCCTTAAACAGTCCCAGAACCTTTTTATTGCGTGGTGTGACGTTGAAAGAATTATTGGGGAGAAAACAAGGCATATCGAACCATTCTGAACACCGATTCATCTCAGCGTACACGTTGGTTGAGGAAGAGATCACGAATGAATCAGTGTCCAGGTATAGGAGTTGAAGATCTTCTTTACAATACTTATAAAAGAACTCATACATTCTGAATTTGGAAATTTCTAAAATACAAAATCCTAAGTAAATGGACTTCGCGAGCTTCACTTCTGTTTTCATCAATTCGATGGTTATCAGATCCCCCTTGATGTGGTGACTATGCGCGAAAGCGGGATTTGCGATGAGATTCCTCGCTCCACACTCCACCCACCGTCTGTTCACAAGATAGATTCGACGATGATTGCGCACGTCCTCAATTGACTTCCCGTAAACGGAGTTGTTCATAAGTTTAAAAAATTATCTTTAAAATCGGAGGACGCGCGCTGCCGCCGTGAATTGTTCAGGGCCATGTAGGTGGCAAGCCAAGGACTTTGATCGAATGAGAATGCGATGAATGTTGGTGAGTTGCACTCCCAACTCCAAAGCCTGCATTAAATTTTGAATATGAATGACAGCGTCGCTTTGGCAACAGTATCGTCATTAACTTGGCTTGCTTGCTTTTCGTGTCGTGGGGCACAGGTGATTCCGGACAAGGAGGCAAGTCGTTCAAACGCTCGTGAATATTCTCTGGATAGTCGAGATCGACTTCCAGAACAAATCCGCGATCGGTCTGGGCGGCCGCCTGCTTGAGTTGGAAAGTGTGAATTTCAGTATCAGACAATCATCTAAACCGTCCTGTGGGTAGTGGATGTCTCATACTATCAAAAAAGATTATTCGCATCCCAATAAGAGAGATACGATTCCTTATCAGATGGTTTGAAGGAACCCCTCACGTGTGCATGGTTGGCCTCAACGTGGCGCCCGACCACCTGCACGAGACCTCCCCGAATACCTTTGTCGAAAAAGAGAACCATGTCAACATCTGTGAGAAGTTCAAGCACGACACCAGTTGTTTTGAGCATGGCGTCCCACGAGAACCCGGGAGTGGTGTAATAGTACGATCGAGAACGTACACCTCCAAACAAATTTCTAAACGTTTCAAAAACGTCGGTGAGCAACAAGACGTCGATTTCAAATACAAATCGGCGTGCTCACTTAAATTTCGAATAGAAAAAGCGTCCCACAGGCCAGCGCATGAGCGTACTCCGCGTCCGAGATCGCTGTGTTTGTGACCTGACAGAAAAATGCCTCGCGTGGGAACAAAGACGTTTCTTCGAACTTCGACATGCAATTCACAAAGTCGTAGGGGAAGACGCCTTTCTTTCGTGCCAGGGCTAAGAGCGCATCATCGGGAAACGTTGCCCGAGTGAATTAAAAATTTTGAATGAAAAGGGATTGACTCAAACTGTCGAGTTCTGCTCCTAAAAATTTAAAAGAACCCAAAAACCGCATTTCCACACTTCCGATTCTCTGAGAAGCGGACACGAATATTTCGTGATTATGTGGAATCGCGCTCAGCTGATCGTATCTCGGCCTAGGTCTGCAGAAGAAAATGTCAATCGTACCCGCTTCCGTTATTCATCAACACGGGGATGTGTTTTGGAGCCTTGAAGTTGACGTTGCAACCTTGTGCTGCTCCACGAAAGCGACCCTTGAAATGGTCGTGTTCTCTAACAGGAATGGAATTTGGAAGAAAAGGACTTCCGCAAATGTGACAAGTGTCAGCATTTTGAAAAGCAATTTCATCTTCCTCTCGCATGAGGAGAGAAGTCGGATGATTCAAAAGGAATTCATAATATTTTGCAAGGCCCTCTAAATATTCAATCAAATGTTTGGCAACGTCGCGCCCATCATACACTATTCTTTGGGAGCGTGCTTCATCAAAATCACACACAACTTGGGAGGCACACCGAAAATGAATGAATTTGATACGCCTGAAGGTAGGGTTCACTCGGCGATGGCTCACATAAAGAGAAGGGAACGGTGAGCGATTTAGAATCAACACACACCACAGTCGGACATCTCTGTTGTTTATCGTGATTTTTGAATTGCATGAATCGTTCCGTTGGAGAAGACGGTAACGTCAGTCGAGCTGGCGCCACGGAACTACAATCTAACATGTGAGCATAGAGTTCTTTTCTGCGTTCGAAACAAATTCGAACAGCATTAACAAGGGAAAACCTTGTGTTCTTCGGAACTATGTTGGCTACTCACCAACCTGCTTAAATTTTTGACCCAAACATAATGATTCACGCCCTTTGATACATATAACAACATATTGAAATGGTTCTCTTTCTTTATTTCAGTAAAATGCACAGGACCTACAACATTCTACGTTTTATTTTCAGAACACCAAACGAGATTAAAAACATGAAAAAAATAGAATTTTGACGCTCGAAGCGTTTAATATCATGAACAGACAGCGGCCAGGAGATGTCCCGCTAATCGAGACGGTTTTCTTACTCATTAAATTTAGCCTGATACGTGGTGGTTCGTTCTCGTCTTCCGCGTAAAGAACTTGTATTGTGTAAGAGTCCACAAGCGATGGCCCAGAGGAAACATTTCTCATCTCGATTATGCATATTAATAACAGCGTAGCGACGAGCAATACAATCGGGGAGCGGAATATACCGGGAGATCAGTTGTGATGGGCCTACCTAAATAATATAATTTATCACTAAGCATTCGCCATCATGGTAGGAAAATTAAAAATTATCACAAAATATCCCATCACCATGCGGCCGGAACGTAACGAGCGGGAAATTTCTGGAAAAACACCAGCTTGGATCTTTGCCTCTTCAAAACAACGTTCTCGGAAAGATTTCACACTGAGCGGGAGGTTATTCAAAGGGACCTCCTAAAACACCAGGCAGTGCCCGTCTAGTGTGTGACGACGCCTTGTTGCAGCCGCTCTTTAAAACGAGGACCATGATGGCAGCCAGCAACAATGAAGTGACCGCCGGAGAGTTGGAGGCAATGGTAAGGAGCAAAACGCCGACATGAGTGCGCTCGACATCCTCGTCATTGCTCCACTGCGTTCTCTCTCCCCTCCCTCCCCTCTCTCTCTCTCTCTCTCATTACTCTCTCCCTTCCTCACCCCTATATCTTCAGCAGAATACGGTGATTATGGGGTAGTTAAGCTAGATAATTAAAGTATATTTCGATCCCCTACTACTACGGTGGTATTTCTTTTCCCAATCTTAACCCCCTTCCCCTTCCGGTCACTCTGATCATTTTCCTGTGACCTCTCCTACGTGAATTACGCTCGAAAACACCATTCGCATAAGAGGGGACGTCACGCAGTATAAAACGCAACCCACAGCAGGCAGAGCGAAATGCACTGGCAACCATGTTTGAGCGGGTCGGATAGCGGCTGGTGGTTTCAAGCAGGTAAATTGACGGGAAGTACGTTTAATCCCCTCTCCCACTAATGCCACCTTCAAGAGGAGAGCAGGTGACCGCCGAGTTCAAAGAGAAAGGCACGCGCCTGCTTATTTGGCGTCGAGAGAAAATTGAATTGTCAAGAACGACGATTTCTTCGAATATTGTTTAAAAATGAAATAAACTTGCCATGTAAAATATACATTGAGGTAAATTTTATAGTAAACTTTGCTTGTTTTAGTTTCATAACAAGATACATACGCTCCAGAACATATGCCCCAGAAATGTATATGTTTTATACTTTTCTGTTAAAAATAAATATTAAAAAAATATAAATTCAGAGTCGCAAAACAAATGTTGATTGTTGAATCACGATTTGCGCGATTGTTGAATCACACACGCGCGTTCCTCGCGAGGTGGTGGTGGCGGTGGAGCTGCCGATGCTGCACTCTGAATCACCGACTCACTTTGTTCGCGATAGCGATTTAAACAATTTTTTCATATAAAGAAGAAACAAATAATTGATATTTTGTAAAATGCAATGTCAACTAAAATATATCACTCGAATATACATCGTTAGTGATTGATGAGATGTAGAACACTAACATTCACTAATAAAATGCCATCTTTGTTCACTGGTGCTGCTGTGCACCAAGATGCGACTCGCTGAAGAATGCCGCTCCTAAAGCTAGAGGGCGTTGAAATAGTGGTGGAGGATGCGCAACCGTATGCGCAGGACAACACGAAAACTACTAACGAGCAGATTATCGACGGAAGTAGCGATTCTCGCGGGAAAAGTCCACCGACCAGGACGCCGGAAACGTTAATAATGACGCGACGATCATTTCGCTGACAAAGGAAACGGAAGACTCGATGCACCACGGCACCGGAAATGTTCATGATGATGCGACGGTTATTCCGTTGGCGCTGGAAACGGGAGAGTCGGTTCCCACGGGAAAAGATAACCGACCACATTTCGTAAACCCAGGAAACGGGAGATTTCCGGACTTACGTCACATCAAAACATAAGACTGTGTATATACAGCGCTCTTCACAGTACGAAGAGTTAGAGCGATCCTCTTACTGTTAGTGCTACTGCTCCTGCTTTCGCGAAAATTCGTGAAGTTGACATGGCTGCTACTTCTAAAATTATCATAGACGTGACGCCATCAGCAAGCGTGCCAGCGAAAAAGTTGAAGACAACGTATCAGTTCTTTTCTTATTAATTTGTTTTAAAATTTTCCACATTTTTATTAATTTCATATTAATTTATTTTTTGGATATTTATTTTATTATTCTAGTACGAATAAAGAGTTAAAAAGGAAACTCTTGGGTAGGAGAATGATGCGATCGAATATACCCATTGACTTAATTCCATTTCTGGAGGAGGATAGAGACGAAGACGATGATGCATATAAAATTGCATTATTATCGCAGTTTGGGGACGTCACCGGACCATCCTCATTAAAAATTAATGCCCCGATGACAACACAACTCGTTGCAGACCGCACTTGTCCGATTTTTCTATATTACCATCGAAAAATGACGTAAGTACAACAAATTGAATTTTTATAATTTTTTAATTTGTAATTTTGAAACAATGAATTGATTTTTGAATTGTTTTAGAAATGTATAGAATTCACTGCTGGAACAAACAGAGGGAACAAACACACAAAAAAGGGATGATTTTCCTAAGGAGGTGACATTTAAAATAACAGGAGCACGAAAATATTGGTCCGAAATGTTCAACACTGACATCTATGCTATCACATTGAACGATCAATACAACGTTTTTTACCGACAAGGTATATTCTAATTATAATGTATTTTTGTATCATTGTTATAGTAAAAGTTATAAATATATTAATAATTTATTTTGAATTCTAGATTAAAAAATTTATTGATGAAATGCGTGTTGAAAATTGATGAAAAAATTTTTGGAATCGCAGCCTCATGCTGTATAATTCGGGATAAATCTTAACAACAAAGCATATGTTATTTTGTTCTATCCATATGAAGAATTAGACGAAAAAAATTGTGGAAAACAATTTGGGAGTAGGTGAGAAAGTATTTGAAATATTAAAATGTATTTTCTTTGTTTCATACTTATTAAATATTTTTAATTGTAAAAGTGTAAATTTTTGAATATGTAAAATAAATTTTTAATGAATGTATTGTGATATACCAAAATGACGAACCATTTTTGTTTATGAGAAATTTCATTTATATGAAGTAGAATATATGGATGTCAATAAACGATCACGGGTGGGGGTAGCTGTGTGACAAGTAAACAACTGGCGTTAAAGGTCATTTTCGATAGGTGAAGAGGATGTGGAAGTGACCGGGCGGAGGCGGAAATAGTATTGTTTTTGTTACACAAAACAGGATTATATAGAGTTCTGATGCTTTGGGTTTTATGAAGAACAGTGACACTCTCTCTAGCAACGCGGTAATGAGCAGGTCGGCTCCTGACGTTTTTACCAGGTCGACGAAAGGACTGTTGATTGACAACCAAATCCGATCCAATAACTAGTAGTATAATTAAGTTTAACGTTTCTTATGTTAGGATAAAACGTTATTGTGGGAAGAGACGAAGGAATACTACAAAGTAATAATCAGTAAGTGCATAGGCGTCCACCCGTAACGCGAGTAAGGGAAGTAACGGGTAATAATAGTATCGCTAGGAGAATTTGAACTTGATCGGGAACACTAGGCAGAGCACTTTATGAAGAAAGAACATTCTACGGGGAGCCATCGAATGGAGAAGTGAAGAGCGCGCGAAGATCCACGAATATAAGAAGGTTGTTATATAATTATTAAGAAAGAGAGAAAACTGATCATGACCAAAGATAATTTCATTTTGATTAAAGATGTAACAATTCTTGTTTAACTTTTATTAGAATCATAATATTTCACATTATAATAAATTCCAATTTGTTACTTTAAAAGAAAGCTGATTATCATTATTCGTTACGTGCAATCCAGTACTACATATTTTTATAAGATTTTTAGATTCCTCGCCACTCCGTATGGATAGCAGATTGAGTAATTGGTTGCAGAGTAAGTAGCAATAATTATGAACTTCGAACCCAATTAACTGAGCTAGCATGACATATTTTGGATGAGAAATATTACAATTACGTAGGAAACATCAGAGTTACAGTCGTAATTATTTTCTGGCGCTCAAATCAATAAGTAAATTATTCGGAAAATAATAAAGAGTCATTCAAACGAAACGAGTTATGAATCTAACGTCATTAATAATTCGTAAAATTACGAATTTTGCTGGTTGAAAGAAGGGTTTGTTACAGTATAATAGTTATTATTTTCCATGTCGTGTTTCCTATTTCCTTCATTCAACGAAAAAAGTAATTTTAAGCAATTTTAAGAATAAACATTCACCTAATCAACTAACGTAATTTGCAAACAATTTAATGCAACGAAAACTATTATTTCAACGTACTATTCTTCCTATGGGGTAAATAAAAATGGAATTTTGAGAATAAACCTTCCCTCAATCAATTAACGTAATTTGCAAATAATTTTATTCATCATCTATTATTTCAATGATTTATTCCATCTATCAATCGTTTCAAAATAATTTAACATGTCCCTCATTTTAAAGTAATTTGCAAGCCAATTAATCTACATTTGTTATAAATCACATTTATTCAATATCATTATCATTTCAACGTACTATTCTTGTATTCCAAACCTACTTCAACTATCATTTTCAAATAATTTATCATGACTATTATTTTCATCCTTTATTCATAATGGAAATCTTTTTATAGAAATCCTATGTTGGAAGTGACAGGGTAAAGTATAGTGTTTGCTTCAATTTTCATTTAAATGAAAATATTGAAAAATAAATAATATTTAAATGAATTTTTACACGATCATTAGAAAGCTAAAATTTCTTCATCACCTTCTTCAACTATTTATTTTTCAGTACCCCTACTTCAACGTTATCACCATGGCGGCAAGATTCAATAAACACGCTGTCCATATTTGTTAGTAACGATCCGTAGTGAAAAAATACGAAACGTACTGCTTGTACAGAACGACGGAGCGCTTATAAAATAGCGACTTGTAAAGTGAAGTGGCGGGGCACTCGAGCATTTCATTGGCCTGTTTTCAATTTATTAATTCTAACGGTTTGTCAGTGCTTCGTTAGCGTCGCTCTCCATTCCCGCTGACGTCAAACGCAAGCGATTTCCTACATCTACCGCAGCCACTTTATTAGCGACGGGTAGCGCAAGCTCAGCTTACTACCGGATGCGACTTCCGGGATTTCGCTCGCCCCCTGTGTGCGAGTCTGAAGTTGAAATACATAATACTGCAAAAACAAAAAATGTTTAAACTTTAAACATTAGAAATTTTAATGATATTGTTTGCTTAAATCATTAATAATAAACAAATACATTATAAAAATATTAATAGTATCTATTTTAGGATTTTGCTTCGAAAACAAGGATGGCAGTAATGTAGAATTATTTATTGCAAAAATTAATAGAGTTCGTCTTTGACTTCTTTTTGTTCTTTTGTTGTTGATCCATACTCAAGGGCATTGTTGACATCGTGAGCACCATAAGTAGAATCACCGTCTGTAGCGTAAAATGAAGCTGGAGAAGCCATTTGTACGGCACGCATTAGCTAGTTTGCTGCATGTTGTGTGCAATATCGAACATTTATCTCACAGCATAAATGAGAAGCGTTCGTAAATGATGATTGTGAAGGAGGAAAAGAAAGTCTTTCGATGTCTTCTGGATGTGGAGGCTGTTTGCTTCCAGTGTTGACTTTCACGCGTTTGTTTTTTGATTGTTTTCTTCTTGGTCTTATGAGATGGCTTACAATGTCTCGTACAAGGATAGGAACATTCATTTGTTCTTTTAAGGGTCGTATTTATGAAGCTCTGCTGGCAGAGCGCTTAAGGGCCTGCCATCTGGGGGCTTGCTAGGACAAGAGACGACTGGAATTGGCTGAGGGCCGTTCATAAATCGTAAAACCGAACACTGGCAGCCCGCTAGGCATGGCAGGTCCCTGTCTGAGGTATATAAATGCGGCCCTAAGTTGTTTTTTTCAGATGTTTTTCTCTTCCACCATCATCTTCGCTTCCTCTTCCTCCGCTTTGGGCATGATTTCGTTTTCACAGCGTGATGGAGAAGAGTACCTCAAAATACTATCCTCTTCCGATGTGATCATAATTGTAGTCGTCTCGACAATGACAGTGGTTATATACATTTCACGTGCTTTTTAAACTTTGCGAACGAGTTCTGTGATTGGATGATAGTCCATGTTTCGTTCGTAAAAATTAAACAAAAGGGAGACTTGTTGGCAAGCATGTTCGAATTGCATTCGAAAAAGATTTTGATATCTGATGAAGATGCGATCGTCGACTCCTCACGTCGCGACAAATCAAAGATGATAAATGGGATATCTTTTTCATTCCCCAATCCGTAATGCATGAAATAGGATGACGATCCAAATACGATTTTTCGAAATTTTTGAACATTTCAAAGTATTCCGGTTTATGAGCTCCATCTTATGCGCAGCTTATGCGCTAGGGAAAAAACTCGTCGTTGATGAAAAGTTTCATAGTTCATAAATCGCAGAGGTCGAACTCGCTGGGGTTGTTTTTCAAATCGTATCGACGATTGGTTTGCAGAGCGAAGATAAGATATTGCGGTTGCTCCACTCTTTTGCTTGTTTTCACGGTTTACTTGAGGCGTGTTGTAGGAGCCAAATAGACGATTCGTAGAGTTTCCTTCTCATCAATTTAAGTGGTATACTTCTTCTACTGTTGAGGATTTTATACATGTGCATTTTGCCCAAGTCGCTGAGGATGGCGTGTGGCATTCTCCAGGCGAGGCGATGAATCTCTATTTTAGAGGGCGTCGCCGTTCCCTCTTCCTTTCATAGAAGACAATCGTCTGTTCGAGTGCGAGTAAGAATGAGCTTGTGCTTCATACCGGCCACGATGTCTGTGGTTCTCCGCGAACGAGAGGAAGAGTCTGAGTGGAATCCAGGCCAAGAACGATCCGTCGTCGTCGATCAATTCGATATTCGACGAATATTCGAGGTGTTCCAGGGTCGCAGTTGGCGTCCACGCGGCGTATTGCAATAATTTTCATCCGGCGCTGAGATGCGGAACGTTCTTCATGGTGGTTGCGATGCCGGGATGGCGCACACTGTCAACCTCGTTGATCTCATATCGAATTCACGAAAATAAAAATGGGTTGGTGTTATTGATGAATTGGGCGGGTGTGCGCCCACCTCCGCGTGTCTTTCCTTCGATAACGATAGTCGATTCGCACGTTACAGTGAAAGTGTCTTTGTTTTGAATCATAATGAGAATTTCATCGTTGGGGTCATATCCGTTCGTATTCGGCGTGTAATGATAATAATTAAATCCGAGAACGTTAATTTTTTCGCCAATGGGAATTTGACTGTAGAGAACGTCTAAGAGAAAGTTTGCTACCGGCGGTGGCGGTATGAGAATTTTTGTGTTTTCATCTCCTGTAAGTTCGTGGCCTAGCGCTTGCAGCAGCAGACGATTGGCGTGTTAACCTATTGGTAGGGTAGAGTACAATGTGTCGCGGTCGAGGCAATATGTTCATTTTATATGACATCGTGCGCGGTACGAAGCAACAGCGTCACGGCGAGATCGGTGTCACTCCGCAAGGGAATTAATTGTCCTTCGATGTTCTCGACTCTCATCGGTATATCATCAATCCAGTTGCGAGTGACGCGACGACAGACTTTCTCCTGAGGTCTCAGATCAAAAATGGAAGACGGTCGCTTGCAATGAGGAAATGATGAAGAATGTGAGCTCTTCGATTACTAATGTACCCACTCTCCACAACATTGCACGTGACGAGAACGTTAAAGATCTTGACGAGCGTGACGTTCTCGTCGAAGACGTACTCTCCTGGAGGCGTATGGTCGACGTTGCGTGTGAATCCCAATAACAGACCTGCGATCTCGCCCGCGACCTCGAAGATCAGATGAAAGAAAGTACTGATTCGACACTTTTGAGTATTCTCTTCACTGTCTAACAAAAAAAATTTACTTGCAAATCGCTCTTTGAATTGTTGCCAAAGAGTGGAATAGATATGAATATTAACGTCGTCGATCGTATACGTGCCCGTCGGTAATTTCATGATGTAAGTGGCTATTTTAGTCCGCCTTTTACCGTCGTCAACCGGAACACCGTAGTGTAAATCATCACATCCTTCTTTTATGTTTGACTCCATGTGTGTCGTATGCAGAATCACCAGAGCAATTTAATGTGGCACTGAGATCGATCGTTGGGGATAAACAGACACTCACTTCCGCTCCTTTCACGCTGTGCATGAAGGTGCGCATCTTGATGTGTTATCTGAGAAAGTGAATCTGCTCTCTGGCTCACATTGCCTGAAATACTCATTTTATCATCCACTCCTAGAACAGAAATTGCAAAAATAGTCCTCCACAGTTCTCCGCATTGTTGAACTTGTGACGTATTATACGTCACACGCTTCCCATGCATGTATAACAAAAACTCCTGTGGTGGGGGTAGACCAAAGGAGTCGAAATAGCGTACCGTTCTTCCACGTTTTACCTTCTGACGAAATATGTGCCTTCTCCGATCGCGTCATTAAGGTTGATCACCCCGCATTCCCGTTCGCGCGGTGGTCCCCTGGACAGACGGCCGCGTTGAGTGTGTGTGAAGTGTCTTTTCTTTCTCGTGCAACGCAAACGCAAAAGGACACCGCCTGCTTTTCTCCTTATACGTCTTCTTCGCCTCTTCATGCCTCTTCCCTCCTTCGCTTCAATCGCGACGTTATGACGCAATATTTATTTGAATTGACGCTGATAACCATTTTTGTTATTGACAGCGTTTGCGGTGGCCGACGCTCCGCCTTCTGCGGAACCGAGGGCGCCTAGAGCTCTAATGAGAATGGATATTAGAGGTAGAACACCACCTTTCTTGCGAATATAACGGCTCATCTTCCGTGGATGCCTCATGCCACTTCTGGTCGTTTCACCCGCCGGTTCGGTGTTTCTTCGTCTCCCTTGCGCTGGAGGGAGAAAGGTCGCGTTGATGTGACGTGACACTCTGTGCAAGTACGAACCATTTGCAAGAGCAACTGAAGGTGAACTAAAGAAATGATATATGACGTCCTCTTTTTATATACTCATTCTGTCATCTTCCCGTTGTTTGTCTTTTCTCCAATCGCGGTAGAAAGTTGTGTCAAAATTGCAGTCAGTGAGATGTTGTCCTTAGTCATTATACTGTCATGATCTTCAGGCTTAGTCTCATATTCAAACTGCAGACATTCTTCGAGAAAGCGAACTGACGGTCACTGCATCTATTTTATTTTTCAGTTCAAATTGTTTTGCAGATCTGTGACTCTCTTCAACGAAATACTTCAGTTTCTACGTCGTCTATTTTTCTTTTCAACTCATCGGCTATTTTCTATTTTAAGTCATCCAACCTTGTTCGCAGATCTTTGAGTTCCTCTTGTACGAAGCTTTTCGAACACTTCTCTCGCAGGTCTTTCGGTTCCGATTGTACAAATGTTTGTGTCGTCTTCTCCCTCCCCGATGTTTTTGAGACGTTGCTTTTCCAGATCATAATCGTATTCCACTCCATAAACGTCGGCGATATCACATCTTCGATGTTTCAACGCGAGCGTTTCTAAAACATGACTAATCCTTTCGTCTACGTTATGTTAGGAAACAGCGTCGTCGAGGTCCACAGGATCAGCGAGGGGAGTGAGTCGTTTGCCGTTAAAGATGTAATTTCCTCCGTTTTTTCCTGTCGACATGATCGCTCGGTTCGGCGGTCCGTCCGAAAATGTACATCCTTCAACACTAAGTACATCAATGTTCGTTTTCTCGTTATATATAAAATGGTGAGTATACCCGTTTTCTCTTTATACAAAATGCTGAGGTGCTTTCTGATGACAAAGTAGACAATGAAACAAAATAAATGTGTCGCAGTAGGACTCGAACCAGCTTGGTTGATACTACGCATTTACTAGTTTCCGATTTACACTCGCACGCTGGCACTAGACACATTGAAAAAATAGTGCGTTCTGGCGGAACTCTTTATTCCACAGGAGTCAACGAAATAAAAAATATTCGCCCGAACAGGAACTTAAATTCTTGACCCAAAGCTAAAAGCTTAATGCTCTACCGTCTGCCGGTGGATTTTTCCACTCTTCGTTGGAGCTGGCGTCATCTGCAAGCGACTTCCTGCGTCTACCGTAGCCACTTCGGTTATCCGAGCGCAAGGTCAGCTTTCGACCGGATGCAACTTCCGCCATACCGCTCGCCGCCTGTGCGCGTCTGAACTTGAAATACTTAGCATTGTAATGCAAATAAAAAGTTTAAACTTTCTACATCAATAATTTCAATGTACTTTGAGGTAACGAGTTCCCTTTTGAAAAACGGAGAAATAATAAAATCAACAGTAAATTATTGAGTGGAAATAAACTATACAATATAAACATTTTACATTGATAACGGAGCGTCACTCACTGGGCCAACATGAACATCGTTCAACAAACGTCGAAGCAGCCTATCGTGAACGTGATCGGGTTGTTGAAAAACAATGATACCGAAGATCGAGGGATTCGTCATGGAGACCTCTTGTCCGACAACGTTCGGGGTCTCATCGTCTGTCCGTCGGACTTGGCAAGACAAACATCTTCTTATTACACCAAACGGTCTCAAATTCGAAAACGTCCATTTGTATTCAACCACTGAAGGACAGCCAGTATACATGTTTTAAAAAGAAGTGCTGAAAAAGCGCACCGGCCATCTCGAATTAATTTTCAAAAAAGGGCCGAATTTGGAAATTGTGGAAGATAGAGGTTGGAATGATCTTAAGAAAATTATCCAGCATTTACATGCGCACAGAACAGATTAAATCAGAACGGCGATATACTGGCCGTCAACGCGCATTAAATACAAAAATGTATTTGCAACACTATTTCCTACTCGTACTCCTCGTCTCTTAAGAGCAAACACGAAGAGTCAGCGAAAACTGACTACGCGAAGTCGGAAAAAATCGGGAATAGAACTTCGTCTGGTGACACCTCCAGAGTATAAATACTGACGTGACCCCAACAAGCTAGTGCGAAGGCTCCGACTCTTACTCGCGTCGAAAGATGTCGGAAACGGAGGTCACGACGGGGAAATAATTAAAATAGAGAACGATCTGCGTGGTGCTGGTATAAGCCTAGCATCGACAGCTGGCAGATCTTGAAGAGAAAAACGACAATTCGAGTGTGCGGAAATTACACGCACTTGCATCGTCGTTACACTAGACGATGTGTGATTACGAAAGGGCTCTATGACCTGTAACCTGCAGCCGGACGCAAAATCGAAACGGGGCATGCGTTACATTTTGATTGATATCCATGTCTACTCCAAGTACGCTTGGGTGGATGCACTTAGAAAAATACGAGAGAGGAAATCGCATTTACTCGTATCTCAAACGCGCGCGACCCAGAAAACCCACGTTCTTACAAACGGATGCCGGTACGGAAATTTACAACGCCACCGTTACCAAGTGGTTCCGCGCAGATGGCATACACCGTTATTCTACGTTTTCCACCATGAAGGCACCTATCGTAGAGCGTTTCAATCGCACTCCCAAAGAGCGCATGTGGAGATGTTTCTCTACCGAGGGCACGCTTCCTTGGACTCACATTCTTCGCTCGCGTATCGAGGACTACAATAACACAAAACATAGAACGACGAAACATAAATACGCACGTTCACGTTTCAATCGCCCTGTTAGATCGAAGATCTGAACGCACGCCATCGACGCACGAACAATTAGATTGAACACCACCACCACCACCGTACGCCGTGGCCATGTGAAAGCACACTGTATAGCTGTAGACACGAAGCGATTCGCAGAGCCGAGGGAAGAATTGATAAAAGTTATGTTTAAGGAGAAGAGAAGTCAGCTTGGTTACGTGCGTTCGTCCATTGTTTTGTCGTCGACTTGGTAGTTTTCGACTGTCCGGGCATAGCCACGTGTGTGAAGATCTACGCGAACTACTACGCGATATTACGTGAACTCTATACAGTAGACGTTACATAGCGTTTTGCCGTTGATCCAGGAGAAAGGAACACTCAACGTTCTCGTTTTAATGCATTGTCTCTCCACATAACAATCAGACTTCATCGACCACAGCTATACAAACCCCTTCGAAATACGGCAGTCACGATGGCACATTCTGTGTGACGACACTCAATTCCGTTCCCTAAAAGCTTCACTGGATGCAACTACCGCACTTCCTGTTGCCGTGCATGCAAGAAAGTATATAATCGTTCAGCGGTAGTATCATAGATTGGGTAGACTATATAATGATTGTTGGAAGCGTATTTCAATTGATCATGGTGATCGCCGTTCCCTTGTGCTTCGTTTTTTGAACTTTGTGTCACCCTACACACTCCATTCCCTCATGGATTGTACTTCCCCTCTCTTTTCCGCAGACGTAAACATCCATCTTATTTTATTTATCACATCTGTCAAAACGACGACATTACATTATGGACGAAAACAATCTGCAATTATAAATTTTGTAAAAATTGCATTGACTGATGGATAAAGACACGATGAAAAGAAAGAAGCGCAACTTTTCCAATGTGTAGATTCGTCGCTGACGCAGGAAACGAAAGACTCGATTCACCACGACACCGAGAATGGAAATGATGACATTACGTTTATTCTGTTGACGCAGAAAACGGGAGATCTGGCAACGTTCGCACATTCTGCAAGAAGTGGAATCGTGCAGTGGAAATAAAAGTGCGAGGGGGTTTAACGGTAGCACTCAGTTCACACTGGATCGACGCTCCATTAACATCAAGGTTGGACACGGGAACACGAAGAAAGAGAATAATCGCTTTCGTGATTTCCTCAATGTCGGTGACATTATGTGACACCCCGCTCCAGAGGGACGTTTCAATACTGTGCTTCTCATTCTCACCCATGTTGGAACATTTTTCCGTCAAAAACATAGACGGTTTTACAGCGGAAGATGTTGCGAACGACGATCGCATTAAATTGTTATTGTTTGCCGCCAGATGAAATAAAACACTGAGACAATGATGAAGATTTTGTGATGTGCTCCCTCATTCTAATATGTTTAATATTTTAGAAAAATGTTTTCATTCGTCTATGCGAATGTGTATTTAAAATATATTTTTAGTATTTTGAATAATGTTGTTTTCACCAATTGTCTCTTATCTCGTTCCCCCTACGTTCCTACCAGGCAGGGACTCCACTCCCGCTCCTCCTCTAGTCCGAGATTTTTTATATAATTATTTAAGGATAGGAGAGGCATGGCAATATAGGGCAGGGAAGGGTATCATCAGCATGAGTAGGTCACCAGCAGCTTTTGTGGCACGACCTTGGCACGTCGCACCTGTTGGAATGGCGTCACAAGGACGATATGACATCACCACGTCGACCATGTGACGTCACGTGTCAACATCCGGTTGCGGTTTCTTTACACCGGATGTTGTGTTCCAGTATCGGTGTTTTCCTACTATTATTATCTATTGTTTTGTTTTTTCAAAAATTACAAAGGTGTAATTTTTTAACTTGCCTTTCACGTCGTTATTTTATTAGCGGCAATTTGTTCACATTATTATATTTACGAGGAAATGTGTTGTCATTTAAATTTTTCTAAAACTCAAAAGATTTCTTTGAAAACCTGGTCAAAATTCCGCATTATCAGAAACACTCTACGAGCCGTTTTTAAGAAAAAAATGTTTCAGCGCTCCTGTGAATGCGAAATTCGAAACCCTTTTCACAGAAATCTTTTGAGATTTCGAAAACCTTCCTTGGAAGTCATTTGAAACTCTTCCACCCAACAATGAAATATTGTACACAAATCGCTAGAAATATGATAAATCGCGTGATGTTAAAAATGACAATTTTCTGATTTGAATGATGACGTGACGATTATTTCGCTGACGCAGGAAACGGGAGATCTGACAATGTTCGCACATCCTGACACCGACCAGGACGCCGGAAACGTTAATGATGCCGCGAAGATTATTTCGATGACAAAGGAAACGGAAAGCTCGATTTACCACGACACTTGAAATGGTAATGATGACGTTTTTTCGGTGACGCAGGAAACGGGAGTCTGGAAACGTTCGAACATCCTGCAAGAAGTAGAAATGTGCAATAGAAAAAAGCGCGAGAGAGTTTAACGGCGCTCCATAAACATAATCATGGTTGGAGACGCCCATGCGAAGAAAGTTAACGAACGCGTGCGTAATTTTCTCAATGTCCGTGAGATGTATTTGGTGAGACTCCGCTCCATCTCGCCGCTCAGGCGGGACATTTCGATACTGTGTTGCTCATTCTAACCCATGGTGGTGACATTTTCCATCAAGAACAAGAACGGACTGACAACGGAAAATGTTGCGAACGACGATCGCATCAAATTGTTATTGGCTGCCGCCAGACGAAATAAAGAAAAATCGTTATTGGATGCCGTCAGATGAAATAATGAACTGTGAGACAATGATGAAGATTTTGTGATGTGTTCTATTGTGTTTAAATTTTTGTTGTTTTGTAAAAAAGGTTGTTTCGATTCGTCTTTGTGTATGTGTATTTGAAATTCAAAATAAATGTTGTTTTCACTAAATTGTCTCCCATCTTCTTCACCCTTCATCACCGCCAGGCATGGAAATCTACTCCCGCTCTTCTTCTAGTCGTCCGATATATTTTATATTTATTTATTGGATAGGATAGGCATGGCAAGATAGGGAGGGGAGGGAAGGGCAGCATCAGAATGAGTAGGTCACCAACAGCCATTGTGGCACGACCTTCGCACGTCCCGACTGTTGCGATGAAGTCAATAGGATATGACATAACGACGTCGTCGACCATGTGACGTCACGTGTCAACATTCGGTTGCGGTTTGTTTACACCGGATGTTGTGTTGGAGAACCGGCATTTTCCTATTTCTTTGCACTATTCTTTTGTTTTTTCAAAAATTACAAAAATGTAATTTTTAACTTGACTTTCACGCCAATATTTTTATTAGTGGCGATTTGTTCACATTATTATATTTACAATTAAATGTTCTCATAAATTTTTCTAAAATTCAGAAGTTTTCTTTGAAAACCTCAAAATTTCGCATTTTAAGAAATGCTCAAATGCAATTTTCTCAAAAAGAGCTCCAATTTTTTCTTGAAACTTTTCGTACGGATACTGCAGTGTTTGGGATGACATAAAAGTCATTTTCTTGTTTTCTTATGTTTTTAAAAAATACACAGATGTCATTTTTTAAATATCACGCGATTTTATGCTTGTTTATAGCGATTTATGTACAATATTGCATTTGTGAGTGGAAGAGTTTCAAATGACTTCCAATAAAGTTTTTCAAAAACTCAAAAGATTTGTGTGAAAAGGATTTCAAAATTCCCATTTACAGTAGCGCTGAAACGTTATTTTCCTAAAAATGGCTCCAAAATTTTCAACAACAATTTTCTTATAGGACAATGTTACTCTTCTATTATTTTCTTAAAGTAATATTTCAGTTCTACCATTAGGAAACCGAAAAATTGATTTTTTTAAAATGTACTTTAAACATTCGATAGATTGCAACTGGCAAGAGGTTGGGGCAAAATTGTAAACCTGGTCCAGACCAAAGAAATTAGAAAACAAAAAGTAAGAAAAGTCTGTGCCATTCTGTAGCACCACTAGTTTCGATTGCTGAGCTAGTTACAAAATAAAAACAATTGTTACTATTTCCCCATCTTTAAATTACCTTGACTTCAAATACCTTTTGGAAATGACTTCAACAGTTCTGTACATTTATTTGAGTGTTTATTATAAATTTGTAATGAAAATTGTTGTCCAAAAATGAAATTATTTTGTTATAATACTGGAACATACGTTATGATTAAACAACAGATTCGCATTTATAATAACAGAAAAATGAAATTATAATAACATTGAATATAACAGAAAATATTCACTTGTGATAACAGGTTCGCTTGTTTCTCAATGTACACTTGGCATCAAACAAATATCATGCATTAGTTACATTATATCATACGTTATAATGGAAAACATACTTACAATATTGTGACATACCGATATGTCACATGAAAATAAACAAACATTTATTTGAAGACTATATGGTGGAAAATGCATAAAGAGGTGGCTGGATGCCGAAAGTAGAAAATTTGGGATTGGGCGAAGAAGTTTAGACGATCGAAAGGTCAGCTACACCAAAATATAACGAACGCATGGATTGGCTGGGTGAGAGAAGGACGGTCAAATGTTATGAAAAAAGAGGAAGGTAGTTTAATACGAAGTCTTCGAGGGGTGAATCATGCAGGAAGATTTCATTCTCACCGGCATCGCGTGTCTGAACTGATCGTAGGTTCGTGAGAGGGAGCGAGTGTAGTGCAGATAGTCAGAGTCGGGTTATCAGATCGTGAAATTTTAAGGACAGTAAATGATATTGCAGATATTGCATGTGGAAGTAATATTGATGCATAAATTGGGACTTTGTCGGGAGTGGTAATCGAGTTATAGATTTCGGGACTATGTCATAGGACGTAATCGGGACTGATAATTTTGATAGTTTGAGACCAGTTTGGATAGGGGCAGAAGAGGATTTGTTGGGACTTTGGACTACGGCAAGCTCGCAAGATATTTCGACTGAGAAGTCTACGAGGGACATCAACGAAGAATAGATAAGTTAGCCGCGGTATAAAACTGTAAATTCAAAGATATCTTGATCCAAGGCACAACATAAAATCATTGTTAAATTCACTAAATTGTTTGCTAAATAGGTAACAATAAACTTTCTTAAATTTTGTTCTTCAGAAAAGAAAGTGATCTTTCATTTAGTCAATCCAAACAGTAATGAACTAGGAATAGAATCATTCTATTTCAGATTCCCAGCAGCGCGGTATAGTCTGCGGATCCTATAATCCATTATAAAGGTAATAAGGATTATAATATATCGTGACCCATTGACCCAGCAAGCCGGACGCTAAGATCTTATCCAGAAATTAATGTAGAGAAATTTTGTATATCTCAATATGTAATATAAAGCGTTGTTTACTCAATATCATTCGTATATTTTCACTTTCTCACTTTTTCAAAAATTTGAAAGTGCAGTTTTTTGTCTTTAACACACTGTATGTTCATGCTAGAACAGCCAGATCACTGTATGGCGTCAAAACAGTCGCCTATTACAATTACTAGTTACATACATTTCTTGTACATGAAACGCACATGGAAGTAGGTTGCGACAGCGGACAGCGCTTGCTGAAGGGACGCCTCGTTGAGCATAGGCAAAGGGGGTATTTTTGGACGGGGAAAACCTGTGCTCGAGCAGGGCTGCGGGAGGCTCCACAGCGGAGCGGCCGTGACGTGGGTGACCACGGGGGCAGGCTTGTGGACCCCGTAAACATGCTGGCTGTGGAAACGCGGAGGCGGTAGCGGCTAGATGTCGCATTTCCGTCAGCCGGGCCAGAAAGCATATAAGCGGACCCCGGACAAAACTCCTGATTCTTGGGCTCGTCCGTTGGACGTCGTGTGAGTTGTGCGCGGCGCGTGGCACTTCGATGTGTAGGCTACGGAGGCAGGGAGCTGAAGCCGGTGTGCATGCGTCGAGACGTGAGGTGCGGCATACTCGCTTGTATGCGCACTTAGAGGTAACGGTGCATCACACCACACGAGTTAGTATATTATCTGGAAAGCGGTTGTGGTGACCGGTTCAATGTTCCTTCTAGTAACGGGTCAGTTTATTCTCTTTATTGTAAATATTGTAAATTGTGTATTCAGGTGTCGGAGCATATCTGGAATAAAATTCAATATGTTACAAACTGTTCTCGTCTGTAAATTCTTGCCCCGGCAATGACGCCACAACAGGAAAGTTAGTCAGGCGGCGCATTTTTTGAATCCGTGCGTTTCGCAGCATTGACAAACTTCTTTTTTGTAAAATTTTGTAAAATAAAATCGTTTTTCCAAATTGATAACGGCCTAAAATTTTCAGTTTGCCGAATATGCTTTCATAGATTACAAGGAATGCTGAAAAGGTTGGGGTTACACAAGGAATGCTGAAAAAATATGTTTATCTCACCGCGGATCCACGAAACGTTGTTTCGTGAGAAGTACCTACTTTTCGGCATTTAAAATATTTACAAACTCTAGGTTTAATGGTAATGGAAATAGTTAATTTAATCATAATATAATTATGTTCATTCGGGTGTTATGACTCGTGATTTTAGGCACGAAACTGTTATATTTCTAAATAAATAACGTTTAAAAGAAAGAAAGATAATTTATTAATACGGAATATTCACAAGTAATACTTAATATTATCCCGCACGTTTTACAATATGGTGCTAAATTTCACCAATTTATTAATGTATCTTATTTGCTCAGCTAAATAAAATAATTGTTGGCTTAATTATTATCATACAAGTTACAACTGGTTCTCAAAATACAGAAAAAAGTAAATCGTTTATGATATAAATTTGAAGATCCTCGAAATAAAATGTTTTAAAAAAATTGTTCCAATATGGGGGGGCAGTAGCCCGTCTCTGCTGCAGATCAATCGGCTTCTAGCGGAAAGACGCGAAAAGCCGTGCCATATTCCACTGTGAATACAAACCGAAGACGCTACTGTTCACGGATGGGCGATTTTCGGCATCTAGGATCAACAAGTTGTGGGGTTTTGACTACACAGCGGCACAGAAGTTGTGATTTACTACATATTGGAACAGGATTTATCGACTTTTTCGAATCTTGGTCCCATAATACTAGTTTTAATGACGAAAAATTGTCGTTGTTTGCTGCAGCTTTAGTACATAACTTTCTCTATACTATGTACGTATTCGTGAAAGTAAAGTAGTGGTCTTATAGAATGGCACATACTTTTTTCTATTCATTTCCTAATTTATTTGGTCTGGGCGAGCGTTCCGGACTTCCCACGTGCTCCTGCCAGCTGCCATCTATCGCAGATTAAAGTACTTTTTTTAATTGTCTCAATTTTCCAGTTTCCTAATGATAGAACCGAAACATTACTTAAACTAGAAGTGCTACAGAATGACACAGACTTTCTCGTACCAAATTTTTATAATTTCCTTGATGTGGTCTCGATTTAGTCTTGCTCCATTCTCTGTCCAGCTGCCATATATCGTCGCCAAAAAGTTCATTTTTTAAACATTTTCTCAACTTTTTGCTTTCCTAATAATACAACCAAAATATTTTTTCAAGAATATTAAAAAAGAGAAAAATCTCGTCCTAAATAGAAAACTTTATTGAAAAATTTGAAGCATTTTTTAAGAAAATGGCGTTAAACCTTTCTGTTAATACCAAATTTGAACCTCTTTTTCTAAGTTCAGTTTTCGAAAAACTAACTAAACTAACTTGTAATAATGTATACAAATCGATGGAAATGTGAATATTAACGGTGTGAGAGATATTTAAAAAATGTGTAAATTTTTGAAAAAACAAAAGAATGCCCAAAATGAACTTTACATCATATTAAACAGTGCAATTATCATTATCCATTGGAGACGTTTGAAGAAAAAAATTGAGCGGTTTTTAAGCAAATGACGTTTAATTCTGTCTGAAAATGCAGAATGTTGTGCTCATTTTATCAGAAAACTGTTGTGTTTGCGAGAAACTTTATAAGACATTATCTAAATCACATGTATTCGTAAATTCAATAATGTGAACAAATTGCCCCTAGTGTAAATATTAACGACATGAGAATCTGCATGACCTTCATGAAAGAACTACTTATGGACAACAAATTTCAATTGAAGGAAACATCTGTCTTCAATTTTATAGATTTAGAAAGACGCTGAAAAAAATTCGAACCTTTGCAATTCTCGAAAATTCAGTTATCCATGAAAATTGAACCTATGTCACTTTTGTGAGTGTATTCTCTATTCTTACAAGAAACTTAAAGAATAAATTTGGAGCCTTTTTTGAGAAAATTTTGAAAATGTTCGAGCGGTTTCATGTAAAGTACCCCTAAACTATAGAAAATGTTTTTCAAAATTTCAAAGCTTCGACTAGAGACAGATGGACAAGGGTTTATTCAATTTGGAAACAATCTTGTGCATAGTTTAGGCGCTAGTGTTATTCACATACAGTAGACAGACAGACGGAGGGACGTTTTGAAAAAAACACTTTTTCGGTATTGAGGGACTCCAAAACGTGTATTTCCGTTGAAATCTTAAATCGATTTTCCGCAGCATTACATAACTTTCTCTATACTCTTAACTATCTCTAGAGTATGTCGCATTCCGTTATATACGTATACAACAAAGTAAACTTATATAAGGAGGGCAAAACTTCGTCCTATATAGAATTTTTTGTTAAACAATTTGGAGCCGATTTGAAGAAAATTTATTTTAAGCGTTACAGAAAATGCGAAATTTGAAGGTCATTTATATCTTCTTCTTCTTCTGCACTTCATGGATTAGGCTTGAGCCTGTTCCGTCTTCACAAGTTTTCCTTCCATCGTTTTTTGGGTCTGCCCACGTCTCTTCGTCCATGCGGTTGATACAGTAATGCTAATTTAGGTAGTCTTGTATTATCCATCCTTTGTGTATATTCATACCAGTTGTTTCGGTATTTGGTTATTTTACTTCCAATTTCTTCGGCATGTAGTTTTTCCCTAATCTTCTCGTTACGAATATGATCTTCTTTCGTGCAGCCTAGCGTTCTTCTTAGAAACTTCATTTCAGTGGCCTGTATTCTACTTAAAATTCTTTTTGTTGGTACCCAACTTTCGCTGCCATACAGAAGAGTTGGAAGAGCCATAGTCTTATAAAACTTTATTCTTGTATCTTGCCTTGTCTTATTTTTTAATGTATTATGTATAGTACCACAAACTCTTTGGAACCTTGCCAATTTAATGTTGATGTCTTTACTGGTATCTGGATCGACTTGACAACCTAAGTAGCTGAAACTGGAGACTTGCTCTAAAATTGTTTTATCCAAAATAATTTTGGATCGTATCAGATGTTTTCCCCAAAATGCCGTCACCTTTGTTTTTTGTTTTGAAATTTCAACATCGTATTTTTTACATAAATGATTTAAGTGAAATAATGAATACTGTAAATCATCTTCTGTTTCCTGGAATATTAAAGCGTCGTCTGCATAGAGTAAAATATTCAAAATATTTTCTTTTGCTAGCTTAATACCTTTATAAATAATTTGCTTCCAATTTTGGATAATGTCATCAATATAAATATTAAAAAGTGTTGGTGAGACTGGACATCCTTGTCGCACTCCTCTGTTTATCAATATTTTATCAGTTTCATTTATTCCTACTTTTATTACAATAGTAGAGTTTTTGTACAAGCTCTTTATTGCTTCTATCAACTTTTGAGGATAGCCATTAATTTCCATTATAGACCAGAGTTTCACTCTATTTACGTTATCGAAGGCTTTTACAAAATCTATGAATGCTATGTGTGTCTGTTGATTGAATTCCTTTCTTTTTTCTATTATTTGTTGAAGTATGAAGATATTGTCTGTACTCGATCTCCCTTTTCTAAACCCATTTTGTTCTTCGCCAATGAGAGTTTCTGAGATACATTTTAGCCTCTTATTTAATATTCTAGCGTACAATTTGTATACTGAATTTAGAATACTGATTCCTCTGTAATTCTTACAATCTTTGCGATCACCTTTCTTGAATATGGATATTACTTTCGCTGTTTTCCAAGATTCTGGTATTTTAATAGTTTGCCAACAATAATTCAGGATGTGTTGCAGTCGCCAATGGAGCATCATCCCACCATACTTTAATAGCTCTGCATTTATGTTGTCTGTTCCCGTTGCTTTCCTATTTTTAAGTTCTTTCAAAGCCTCTTGGATCTCGTTTATCGTTATGGGATCGACTTCACTGCATATTGCTTCACATTTTTCTTCTTGGGTTTCATTTTCGTTATACCAGAGGTTTTTATAGTGCGTAATCCATTCTGTCTTATCAATTACATCTATTCTCACTGTTTCCTTTTCATCTTTGTTCAAATGTTTAAGAATCTTATAGGCAAAATTTTGTCTTCCGTGTATATCATTTTCAATTTGGCTTATAAATGTATCCCACGCTTGTTGTTGAGCTTGTCGAATACCTGTTTTTGCTAAATTACGTTTCTCCTTGTATATTTCTTTACTCTCCTCAGTATTTTGTTGTAGGTGCTGAAGATAAGCTGTTTGCTTGTTTTTTTACTAGGTTTTCAATCTCGCTGTTCCAAATTTTCAGACCCTTTTTACTCCTTCATCTCTTACTCCGTCATTTATATTACTTGGGTTTTTTAATGTGGCATTTGTGGGTAGTATCTCCAAGATAGAATTCGGCGTGACTTTTTGCGTCTTTCTTGGTCCTGCCGCAAGATGTCGCATGATCACGACCGCATCAAGCAGTGCTGCAGATCAAGCTACTAGCGGCAAGACTGATTATGACTCCAAAAGTCGTGCCGAATTCTATCTTGGAGATACTACTCTCAGCCGCCACGTTAGAAAATCCTAAGTATAATGGGATGAAACAATAATGGGAGGAACTAACGACTTAGCTAGTGCTCACACATAATATGTAGTTTTTCACAATTAATATCCATACGCCGGATTATTTTGTCTAAGCTCTAGGTGGCGAGCAGTGAAAGGATATATTGTTACAAGAAGCGCCTCTCGTAGAGAATTACAGTATTAGAGCTTGATTACATTGTTTCCTATGTGTACGGTAGGTTTAGAACAGGACTAGGTACATAACTAGGTAAAGATACAGGAATGGACTATAGTTAATAATAGAGGCGCTATCTTGTAGCAACTTTTCATACCTTATCATACCAGTTTACAATATTTTGTTTACAAATAAGTTTGTGTTATTACATCAATCAATAGAGCATACAAAGTACTACACTGAATAATAGGAGGTTTTACAAATAAGATTACCTTATAAATGAAGACAAGTATGAATTTAAATAATAATTAAATAAAGAGGTATAATAAATAAAAATAAATTGTGAATTATATAGAAATAAAATTAATGACACAAGATTCTTCATTTAATTAAAACCTTGTTATGACTATAACATATCTCACAGCTGAGATTAACAGAAAGAACCCTGACCTGTGATGATTTTTACTTGTCCAATAGAAAGAAAGACGGAAAGATAGAAGGAAAGACGGAAATTTGTTTTTAGAAGAATTAAAAGAGGTCATCTTCGTCAACGTATTATTGAATAACCTCTTTTATTTCTTCTCATAAGAACGTCAACAACACCAAATAAGAATTCCCACAAATTTGTTTTTACCTCCCAGATACCCTTATTTTCTACTTTCATTACTTACATTTCTAGAAATTTTTATGAATATAGAAAATAGTTGTTCTTCCTCGTGATACCACAATTCACCTTCAATGGACAACATTCGTTACATTTAAATAATTTCTTTCCTAATTAGGAGCTACAACAGCACATACTTTCTCACGTTATTAAAAACAGCTACGTAATATTGCAATTTTTGCATTTTCTGCTGTACTAACACCTCGCCTATTATTTCAAAACGTCTAATTTAACCAAGAAACGAGCAACGTACTGTTGTCAGCGCAGCGTTGTCAAAACTATGTACATTCGCTTGGCTAATAATATCAATACAATAATTAGAATACATGCAATTGACATCAAAATAATTACGAAATAATATCCAAAAATATTACAAAATAAAATCGTCGCCAAAGTACATTTTTTGACAATTTCTCAACCTTTTGCATTCCTAGTAATACAACCCAATTATTACTTCAGTAATATTAAAGAAGAGAAAAAACCGTTTTTAAGAAAATGGCGATTCAGCATTACTGTAAATGCGAAATTTGAAGCTCTTTTTCACAGGAATATATTGAATTCTCGAAAAACTTCATTTGAAATAATTTCAAGAACTTCCACTCACATATTCAATAATGTATACAAATCAATTTAAATGTGACTATTAACGGCGTGATAAGTATTTAAAAAATTACATTTGGGTAATATTTGAAAAAACAAAATCATACACCACAATAAACTTAAAGTCATATTAAACAGTACAATAAGCACTATCTATTGGGAAAAAAATTGAAGAAAATATTTGGAACCATTTTTGAGAAAATGGCGTTTGAGCGTTTCAGAAAATGCGGAATAAGAGCTCATTTTCACAGAAAACGGTTGTGTTTTTGGAAAACTTTATTTAACATTATTTAAAGCACATGTACTCATTAATGTAATGTTAAGAAATCACCTCTAATATAAATATTACCGACGTGAGAGACAAGTAAAAAAATTCATTTTTGAAATTTAAAAAAATATAAAAGAAGAGAGCAATATGGCGTTTATGTCATTGCATAAGGTCGGCACTTTCAGAGAGTGTTTGATAGGCAGAGATAATCCTCTGTGCTACCCCTCTCTGTACCGACAGCAGGTTTCTCCTGTACTTTTCTACTTTCATAGCGCCCGCCCATGCCCGAGCTGCATGCAGCATTTTGCACAGGACTGATCCTGCTACCGTTCGTCTTTTCTTTTCTCTGTGGCTCTCAACATTATGTATTAGTCGTGTTAGGTTTCCTCCCGCTTCCATTGCCTTCATCGCTACCATCTCCACATGCGGTCCAAAACTCAAGTAATTGTCGATTTCTACTTCTAAATAGGTAATGGGTTTCTTCCACTTTATTTCATTGCCTCCCACCTCTATTCTCGGCCTCCTTAAGCCCTTTTCTTGGTGATCAGAGGGGCTTCCGTTTTCGCTGTCGCCATGTCTAATTTTCGTTTATCCAACCATCTTTTTACTCTATGCAGGCTTTCATTCTCTCGCTTCTCAAGAATGTCTTCGTTTCCTGCTGTGACTACAATCAAAGCGTCGTCCACAAAACCTATTATCTTTACTTCCCTTGGGAGTGGCATCTTTAAAAAGTCATCGTAAACCAGGTTCCGTAACATTGGACCTAGCCGATATCCTAGGGGGGCTCCACACATCATTTCTTCTTTAATTCTCCAATTATCTCCATACATAATGCTTCTCTCACTTAGGTAGTCTCCTATACGATTCTTCAGGTAGTCTGGAATATTCCGTTTTTCTAATACCTTTTTTAGGTCTTTTCAACTCAAGGAGTTGAATGCGTTCCGAATGCCTATTGCTATAATGGCGCAAAATCCTTTCTTCCTGCCGCTACCTTCTTTTGCCGTTTTTGCCAGTTCGACTGCTTCCCTAACAGCGTCGATCGTCGATCTGCCTTTACGGAACCCGTACTGATTATGAGTCAAGCTGCTCTCTCCTATCACTGCTTCTCCAAGCGCTGAAGAATCAGGCCTTCCAACATTTTGCCCGTGGTATCCAGAAGGTAGATGGACCTGTACGATGATGCCGACTTGTGTCCCTTGCTTAAAAGTACAAGCTTCTGACGCTTCCAGTCTTTGACAAAGCCTCAATACCTCATACACTCATTTAAGAGTTCCAATAGAAGGTCCGGATATTCTGCGATGACTATTTTCCGTACCTCGTTCGGTATTGTCCAACCCAGGTGCCTTGCCTGCTTTCAGACATTTACCAGCTTCTTGAAGTTCATGAGTCGTGAACATGTCTGCCTCTACCGCTTTGTCATAGCTGTTCCTTTTCCTTTCCTTTTTGGGCGTTTGGGAAATAGATGCCTAATTATTTCTTCGACCCACGTTTTATCATTAGTACAGGAATATTCTGCCTCCCATTCAACTTCCTAATAACAATTTTAGAAGGCAAGCATCGCGGATCGTTTTAAATTTCAAATAGTAACTCTCTCCAGCACATGTCCTTGCTGCTTTTTCTTATTGCGCGGTTGAGTTCCTTCGTCCTCCGCTTGTAATCCCTTCTCATATGTTCATCCCCCTTTGCCGTCGTATATATTCTTCTGGCTGCTACAGAATCACTCCTTAGGAGGGATTCCTGAGCCCACCAATATTTTGGCTCCCCACGATAACTGATGACTGTCTTTAGGCTTTCTGCATCGATTGATTGCAGGCCCTCTGTATTACCTTTCGAGCCCGGTCTGACATACTGTCTATTGTTTGGGGTTGAACTCTCCACCGTAGTTCTTGAATGTACCTGAACTCTGTCAGGGATCGTTTCGGGTTCTCTTCATTAAGCTTCCGAGCATTCCATGTCCGATTTGGACAGTTTTCTCGCCTTCTGTAAGGCGATTGTTTGAAGAACCGACTTCCTACAAACCTAAATGATATATAGTTGTGGTCACTTAGGGACTCCTCCTCTAGGACTTCCCATTCTTCAATGTGACCTGGGAACTGCTGGTTTGCGATAGGTCAATTATTGACTTGGCATCTCCCTTATTAAATGTTGGTTTAACTCCTCTATTTATTACAACGATGTCCCGTCGGACTATCATTTCACTTATTAGAGTCCCTCTTCTGTCCATCCTTTCTTCACCCCACTCGGGGAATTTCCCTTTGAAATCTGCAGTCAACAGTACATTTCGTTTGGATTCGCTTATGCTTTCTTCCAGTACCTCAAGTCTATCCATGAATTGTTGCCGTCTATCCTTTGGAGAGAAATAACAACTGTGTATCCTCAGGATTTCTGACTCCACCCACACAAAGCCGTGGCTACTTGACTTGTGCTTGCTCAACTTGATTCGCGGGTTGCAAATGACGATAGCCACTCTCTCTGTACTATCCTGGTACCCTTCAGCCAAGTCCTGTCGACAGTTAGGTTCGCTAAAAAGTAGCACGTCAATATTATTCTGACTCGCAGTCTGCATTAGTAAATTTTGAGCTCCCTGGCTTCTACCCAGATTTATCTGCAGGAACTTTAGTTTCATATGTTCGTTTTAATCGTTCAAGGGCTTCTCTGGATAAGGGACATTTACCGCCTCCGGCCGCATGTCCATTTTCAACCCCTTTGTTCTTGCAAGCTTCGCAGCATTCTTTATCCTTGTATTCCTTTCTAATATGCCCTACTTTACCACATTTCAAACAGCAGTTTCTTCTGTCGGGTCCCTTACATCCTTTGGCCACGTGGTCATAGCCCAAACATCAGAAGCAACGACCAACTTGGATTCTTTCTC
Organism: Teleogryllus occipitalis; assembly: GCA_011170035.1. Classification (NCBI taxonomy): domain Eukaryota; kingdom Metazoa; phylum Arthropoda; class Insecta; order Orthoptera; family Gryllidae; genus Teleogryllus; species Teleogryllus occipitalis. The sequence continues at coordinate 258,831 of BLKR01000322.1, read as the reverse complement.
TCACCCTACAGTTCACTAGCCATATTCTTATTCTTCTTATCTTGAGCATCTCGTTGACCATCTTCTCTGAGACCCTTATTAATTCTGTTTGCATTCCGGCATAACTTTTCGGAGTGCGCATTCGATCTCAATTCTCGACTCATTCCTTTCCAGCACTTTGTCCACCTCAACACGACTTACCTCTAGCGTTATCTTTTGTCTCAGAGGTTGTAAGTCAGCGAGTTCGCTCACTGTTTTAGCCATTTTTTGGGCTAAATACGTCTGCGCTCTTATTTTTTTCAAACCCGATTAGTTCTTCCCTCCTTGTTCTCCTCACTCTTAGGACCTCATCGTTCCCTTTCATCTCTTCTGAGGTGCTAAGTTTTACTGTCAGTATATGAAACCTCTTTGTCTCGCTGTAATCTTTAGAGCCTCATTTCTTTTAATTGCAGGTCTAGCCTCTTTCCTCTTTTCCGACTTTCTTTTTGCTATTTCGTTGGATTTCCCATTGCTTCTCATCATGAGCCTCATCTATTTCGAGCGATTTATTCTCCTCGCTCTGATTTCCTCCACTTTCATCTGGGTTATCTCTGATCTTTCCTACCGCTTCCTTCTTTATTTCTCTTCTTGTCTCCTCTGGACATTACGTCGCTCTCTTTTTTCCTGTGCGTCCAGTCTTTTTTCCTCTCTTAGTCTTCTCTTTTTGAAAGAGGGTACATCTCCGAGAACTCTCTCTTCTCGCCTGATGCATCGCGCCACCCATTCCTCAGGGCATCAATGTTTTCCCGTGCTTTAGCCAAAGCGTTCTTCACTGTCATCGGGTTGTTCTTCAACAAACTTTTCCAACGTCTGAAGATTTTGGCTCAATCAATAATGTTCCTCTAGCTGTTGAATGTTCTCCCATTTTTTCATCATTCTGCCATCACCCGTAGCAATATCTGCCAAGGGTGCCGAATGATCGGCACGCTTGACATGGCAGTCGCTGGGTGACGACGCCCGGTGGCCTGGTTGCACCGAGCGCCGGTACTGGGGCTCCGATTCCCTGCTCCGTAATGATTGATCCTAAAAGACCCTCCATCCCGGTTTGTTTCTTCGGGATCGCCTTCTAGCGTTTTTGAGCTACCGTCAGCTTAAAGGAAACAGAAGAAAAGAAGGGGGACAGTGAAGAATAGAGTTAGAGTAGAATAGAAAAGACTCCCTAGCCCTCGTAACATAATAGCGTCGGGGTCGGACACAAGGGTTGGCCGATATGTCGATTGGTCTACAAGACACAAAACAGTGTGCCACAAGTAAATGGAAGCAATGACAAGTTCGTGGGAATGACAGGATGTTTAGGGGAGCGACAGCGGACAGCTGCTCCGATTAGCCGCCTTCTACGGCAGGGGGAGGTAGTGCTATTTCTACTACTGGTGGTTCCTGTGGTGCTATTCAACTCAAACCCTCGACACCACACGGGGTTGTTATTATTATTATTGGAGATTTTCTTAATGAACATGCTATGCCTGGTACTTGTGTGATTGTATGGGACCAAGGTAATAACAACCTTAAAATGAAATCATTATTTGGTGTTTCTGAGGTGTGTCCATTTGTTGAAGAAAATGGAAAGAAGGTTTATTTTTTTTCATGATACTTCACACTTGTTACAGTCATTAAGGAATAATTTGAAAAAGTATGACATTTTGTCTCACGATGGAAAGTGTTCTTGGGATAGATGTCGATTATTGTGAAAAGGACAAAAATATGAAACCTTCTTTAGCACTTAAGCTAACTCAGAAATGTTTAATTTACCTCCATTTAGCTCAATGAGTCTGTCTAGCGTCATATGCAGTTTTAACTATTTTTGACGTTAAATAAAAAAAAAAATCTCAAGTATTTACTCATTCTGTCAATTGACAGAATGAGTAAATACTTGATTGACAATACTTGAATTGACAATTCTCATACTGACCCACATAACATTCAATTCCCTGCCAGATGAAGCAACTGCAACAGCATTATTACTTGAAAAGTAATCATTAAGTTTTTCTTAATGTTGATATTCTTTTTGATACTTTCAATTTATCACAAAATTATAATACAAAGGAGTTTTGTTGTGGATTAAATGATGACAGAAAACACCGGAAGTTTTTGGATGAAATATTGGAATTTCTCAGGAATCTTGTCATTTGTAATTAGCAGCATGGCACAGCACATTGTGTGAAAGGATGGTAGGAAAATATTGCTGCTTTGCAGTTACTGTGGAAAGAGCTACAGAGACACTTTGATTTTAATTACCTATTAACAAGCCTCACTCAAGACTATTGAAAATTTGTTTTCTGTAATTAGAGGAAAAATGGAAATAATGTTACATGTGATGCATCTAAGTTTAAAAATGCTTTGAAGTTAGAAATTACTTAGTTACTTTGAAATTGAAAACAGATTCAGAAAAAAAATCCCAACTAAATTTTAAACGTGTATTAAAAACATACACCAAAATAAATACGAATCAATTCTAGGCAATATGATTCAGGTCTGTGCTCACTCAATATGTATGTGGGTGGGTTTGTAGTATAATGCATCATGAAGAATGTCAAAGTGTGTTGTCAAATGAAAATTGTGTGTGTGATAAAATGAATGTGCATATTGTACAAAAACATTATGACTCTGGTAAGTTCTTGCATCTCTGGTAAGTAATGCATCTGCGAGAATATTTTATAAAGAAATATTTAAAGAATTTAATGGTAATTTACACAATTACTTGAGTCAAAGTCAAAATAATATAAAAAAAATATTGAAGCAAATAACAAATATTAAGTCACAGAAAAGTATTTGTGAAGATAGTACACCACATTATTTTTGGATAAAAGCATTAATGTTTTGATACAGTCTTTTTTCTATCAAGAAAATAAGAAAAGAGAAGAGAAATGTGTCATTAACAATGGAAAAGTTTCTTCTTCTTCTGCACTTGAAGGATTAGGCGGCTGCTTGTTCCATCTTCACACATCAAACCATCTATGTGATCTTCCCATGCTCCTTCTTCCTGTTGGGTTGTCGTGCAGCAATTGTTTAGGTAGCCTACTGTGCTCCATTCTTTCTAAATGATTTTTCCAGTCTTGTTTATATTCTTGTATTAAATCATTTAAGCTAAATCTATTTAATTCTTTTCTTATATCTTCATTTCTTTGTTTACCTAGCAAAGTGCAACCTTTTACTCTCCTTAAAAATGTCATCTCTATAGCTTGAATATTTAATTTTTCTTTTTGAGAGAGAATCTAATTTCACTCTCGTATAGAACTACTGGTTTTGCCATTGTTTTATAGAATTTAAACATTGTTCCATTTCTAGTCTTATTTCGTAATGTTCTGTGTAGTGTGCCACATGTATATTGGGACTTGTGTAAGAAGGATGGAAGCAATAAAAGACTTTTGGAACAACCAGAAGACTGAGACAGGAATGTGAGCTCTCACCATACCTGTTTAACATGTATGCCAATTACATGATCAAAAAGTGGAAACAAAAAGTGAAAACTGGTATAAAAAGTATCCCCAGATAAAATGGTAAAAAGTTCCCATAAACCAAATGACGTATCAGTGGTTACATTATAATTCTAACATAAAAATAATATTTTTGAAAGGTTTCCTAGCGCCCGTTCCACCACCCACACCCCTCTAGAGCGGATCTCCTAAGAACGAAAATTTCTATATAAGACAAGGTTTTAGTCTTCTACAATATTCTTAAAGTAATATTTCGGTTCTACCATTCGGAAACCGAAAAATTGAGAAAATTTCAAAAAAATGTACTTTAGATGATAGGTGATAGATGATAGTTGGGAAAAAGATGGCGCAATACCATAAAGCTCAGACGAAAAAAAATAAGAAAACTAGTACGAGAAAGTCCGTGCCATTCCTTAATCCAACTAGCTTTTATATTATTTTCAACAATGCGAACATTTGTGAGGCAATGTTTTCACCAACATTGAGTAATTACACAGGCCAACAACCAAAAAGACCGTTTGCATTTGTTCACCAAATTCTTATTGTTTAAAGTGTGCTGATTCCAAAAATAACATTAAAATTTCCATATCACCCACCACTTGTTCATATTTTAAGATTTTCTCTGTAAAGCTACACAAATGCAGCATTTGAGTCTCTAGAAACATATGAGATGCAGGAAGATAGAAAGAGAAAGTATTACGAGGACATAAATGCATTGGTAAAATATTTCTACTTTGTGATCCCTTCCACTATCCGCACATCGATAGGTATGGTGGTTTCACAGTCAAGAATTGTATTTGACTAGCAGTACCAGAAAATATGTCAATGGTCACAAAGCCTTTATAGAATGTAACGTTAAGAATTACAGCCATCTTGTATGTTTAAATAAACTTCTGTTGATATTTTAAAAGTAGTTTACTTTTCATTTTTATTGCAATTTAGCATATTTTCCCATATTTTACATTTCAAACTATGAGTGATGGGAAAGAACAGAGTTCAAATGTGGATTCAGTAGCCAAAAAACTAAAAAATCTCAACTATCAAGATTTAAAAAGATTTTTGTTGGTCTGTGTTATTGTTACAGTATTACATGTGACAATAATTATATTGATTACAGGTTGATTATATCACAAACATGTGTATTTTTGCACATATTTTGGAGAAATGAAAAAATACAGATTTTTTTGGAGAAGTTATAGTTTGCTGGTAGTAATTGGTTTCGAAAAAAAGGTTTTACAACAAAAGTTGTAAAGAATTAATTCTTTAAAATTTAATTTGATTCTTTTTCTACAGTACTGAAAGGTAACGAATTCTAGAGAAAATCCTGAAAAAAGTCAGAAAAAATATTGAATTTTTTTGACCTCTTGAAGTCAGCTCAAGGTCTGGAAGGTCGAAAACTTTAAGTTTTAACCAGTGTCTGGGTGTCTTACAATATACCCAAGGGAAAAGTTTTTATGAAGCTTTTCCAAGTAAAGGGTACATACCAACTGGACAATCATTACAAATTCTCCTCTTTAGATCTACAATTGTTATCATAGTTTGTTTCACAAACTCTCCTTTCAGGACCAACAATTATGAAATAAGATTTAGTTACTCAAAACCTACAGGGTACAAGAGTACAGAAGAAATAGATAAATTATATTTTATACTTGGGTTTTCTAACGTGGCAGCCGAGGGTAATATCTCAAAGATGGAACTCCGCATGACTTTTTGAGTCATTCTCAGTCTTGTCGCTACTCGCTTGATCTGCAGCACCTCTTGATGCGGTCGCGATTATGCGACACCTTGCGGCACGACTGAGAAGGAAAAAGTCGAGCCGAATTCCATCTTGGAGATACTACCCTTGGCTGCCACGTTAGAAAACCCAAGTACAGACTACGAAAGAACATTACTCAGAAGTTGCTATACAATATAAAAATATGGGAAAAACAGAATAAATGAAATTGGTAAAACCCAGAAAAATAAACACTATATTATCTCAATCAAAGAAGAAATACAATTAACTAGCATTCTCAAGTTGAAAAGCTCAGTAAAACTAATTGTCAGCCATTATAAAAAACAGATTTTTTTTAATGAAACTGAAAGTAAGTCTTAATGATGCTCTTATTAGTTTGGTACTCCAGTTATCAAGTTGAAAAAGAGGTAACATGCGATCTAAAACAGTCACCAAAGTTTGTATTTCGTTACACAGTCAGACACATTATTATCCACCTGTTTCAACAGAAGATATTTGTTATTTGGATGTGCCTGGTTTGAAAGCTCAGTCTTGTCGTAAGATATATTTTAAAGCTGCAAAAATGATTTTGTTTTCTTAGAGTTTGTTTACAAATAATGAGAAATTCTTCATTATGGTTCAAAAAATCCGTTGTGACAAACATTCTGTTTATTTCCACATTTAACTTCAATGTACAAAATGGTGTCATGAAAGTTTAATACATTTCAGCAATGTAAGGTGCAATTATAGTTTCTAGAAAATAAAAATTGAAGTGCACAGCACAATTTACAAGAACAATATTGTTTATCCTACAAAAACAATTACCCATTATATTTATATAAAAATAAATTGTATCCCAGTTGGTGTATATTACAGTACAGTTCAAAAAGTACAATACTGCCCCATGTTACTTGCAAACAGTCTTAAAATATTTCTCACAACTATCACTTCTTGTTCACCTTTCTGTGTCTCTTTTTTTCTTTAACACTGTGTTCGCTTGATTCTGAACTGTCACTAATTCCTGAAGAATCTGTACTGGAAGAAGCTTTTCTTTTCTTTGATTTGGTTTTAGCTTTTATGCGTTTACTAGCATCATCACCATTTCTACTATGGTTTGAAACTTTTTTTTTTGTTCCCTTTTCTTTGATTTTTCTGGTTTCACCACTTGATGAATCAGTTGATTTTCTGATCTCCCTTTTTGACTTCTTTGTAGGAACTGTTGACTTCTTAACTTTCTTTGCAACAACATTAACTTTTGTCGACTTCTTCCGAGGCTTGCGTCTGCGGTTACCTCTGCTGCTATCACTACTGCTACTACTACTGTAACTACTGCTACTGCTACTACTGTCACTTGAGTCACTTGAATTAGCGGAGTCACTACTGCTGCTAGATGAACTTTCACTACTGCTAGTTTCACTTTCTGATTCACTGCTTGAACTACTTTCTGAGGTTTCTGAGCTACTTGAAGTTTCTTGTCTCTTTGATCGTTGCTTCCCCTTCTTCTTTCTACCCTTTCTCTGCACCAACTTCCTGTTCTTTGATTTACTATTTTTTTCGAGATTCTTGCTTTTGTTGCTTTTACTTTTTAACATTTTGTTTTTCTTTCCCGTCACTTTCTCATCTTCAGAATCATAATCATTTCTTTTTGAACTTTTGTGCTTTTCAACTTTGCGACTATGTTTTTCATCTTCTGTATCAGAATCACTGACCTTATCTTTATGTTTACTTTCCTTCTGATCTTTACAGTTTGATGGTTTTTTGGTAACTAAATCTGCACTACTACCTCTATGTTTCCTTTTTTCTTCTTTTTGCCTTGACCCTCTATCATCATCTGATTCAGAATAATGACTACTATTCTTCCTTTTTGTGCACTTTTCCCTATTAGCAGTTCCAACCTCAGATCCACAATACTCATCTCTACTTTTTTTTCTGTCAAGCTTTTCTTCTTTATAACTTGTATTTTCATCGGCTGAAACAGTATTATTTCCTTTCTGTTTGCCTTTCTGAACTTTGTCTGTTTTGTGAGAGGTTAACTTTTCAGCATCAGTACTATCACTCCTATTTTTCTTCCATTCATGTTTCTCCCTTTTACGACTTGTCACTTTATCATCTGAATCTGAACTAGGGCTTCTATACCCTCTTCTCTCATGTCTTGAGCTTTTATGCTTTGATCTTTCATTTTCTGAATCAATACTACCTCTCTTGGACCTTCGATGTTCATACTTGTCTTTGCAAGTCTGATCATCTGAATCACTGCCACTCCTGTAGCATTTTCTCTTATTTTCTTCTCCCCTCCTTCTTCTTTCTTCTTCTCTGTTCTGAGAAACTTCTCTCATTTCACTAGAATGCTGATGCCTCTCACTATATTCACGTTTACTTCGCACACTGTTCTCTCTTTGTGAAACATATTTTGACCGTTCCTGATTATCATTGTATTCATTGTAGTGCCTACGTCTGGAATTGCTATTGTCATATTCATATGATCGCTGATATCTCTCATTTGAATAGTCATGTCTTCGTTTTATCTCTCTGTTGTCAAAACTTTGAGAGCCACCGTCCCGTAAATTTTGACTTCTAGATCGCTTTTCATCATTTTCTCTTCGGGAGTGATAGTTTTTATGATGTGAATGAAAATCATCATCAGCATATCGCTGCCTTGAATTCTCAGAGACTCTAACATTTTCAGATGTTCTCCTATCGTAATTACCATAGTCGGGCCTTGGTTTACCATCATCTATGTGTTCCACACCACGACCTTTACCTTTCCATCTCAATTTAGAGACACTCTGACTAAAATCAACATGAATTCGCCGATCATCAATTAGCACATTGTCCATTTTGAAGTAAGCATCCTCACATGATTTACGATTATCAAATTCCACAAATGCATACTGTAAAGAGTCACCAGTAGTTTTGTCTCTTATCACTTCACAGCTAACTATCTTGCCAAAACGACTGAAAATGATTTCCAAATCATCATCAGTAGTGACAGGATTTAATTTGCAAACAAACAATACATTTTCAGGAGGGGCAATATTTGCATCAGGCAGATCCCCTACTATTTCTAAAATTGTAGCCTGGGCTTGAGCTTCTCTAGATTTAGTAAGTTCTTCCACCTCTTCAATAGTAAGACCAGCAGTTTCATCAATTTCTTCATCTGGAGCAATACGACTGTTAGCCAGTGCCTCCTTGGTCAATTCTGGAGAATGGTCAGGAACACACAAACCTGGTGGATCATCAAAAGGATCTTCCAAAATAACTGTATGGGTGATTCGTATATCCTGGTAAGGACGGTGTTCATGATCACATATTACTTCATTAAATTTTCTAAGAACTTCGTGTCCTTCTGCAACTTCACCAAATACACAATGTTCACTGTCTAAAGATTGTAAATCTTTGCCAAGAGTTATAAAAAATTGAGAACCTAACATGTGGTTGCCACAATTTACCATTGATACAGTACCAATATTACAGTGTTTTAGTTTGGGAAGCTTCTCTGCTTCGTAATACTTAGTGTCTTTGCCCTGAGTATGGCAAAATATTGATGATCCTTCATGACCGGAGCCTGAAGGATCTCCACTCTGTGCAATAAAATTCTGCTGAACAGAATGAAATAGGCAAAAATTGTAATATTTAATTTTACATAATTTGAGAAAGTTCATGCAAGTAGTAGGCCTTTCTTCGACAAACAAGTCAATTGTAATGTCTCCAAGGGTGGTTTCAATAACCACAGCCATGGTTAATAAATTTATTTAATTTCAAAATAATTTTAATTTTCGTCACTCGCCACGCGATTTAGCTGCAACTGATGTCATCCATGGGAGCACATACTGATTGTCGTTTCCTCACCGGTTCTCGATCTGTTTGTAAACATATTGAATATCTTTATTAGTCGACCTACTTAAAAATAAATACAAAATAACTGTAGTTTACTTAACCACTAACTTTTCTTACCGGTTAATAAGTCCTAGGTATTTCCTGTTTATTGAAAAAACGAAGCAATAAAAATTAATACTTAAAGAATGTCCTTTGGATTTTATCTGTAATTACTCCATTGTACTACTCGTTCAAAAACGTACACGTTTCACTTTCGCCACCTCTTATATCCAGCTTACAACAGATGTATTTGCTCTACTTGTATCCACTCGTTCATCCGATCTACGTTTATCGGTCAGTGGTCGTGGTCGCCTGTAAATTCGACAGTGTTACCAACAGTATATAACGTGTAAATACCTGTCAGGGGAAGTTGCCCTGCCCATGGCCCTGCCATGTTCGCCTACCCGCCACTAAATAGGTTAGGTTGTACTAGTTTTGAAACGAATATTGTTCATTTTAGGATTGTTGACTGCTTGGGATGAATAGAAACTAGAGTTACCTATTCGTAGTAAGTATTTTCTGAAAATGCCATGTACTCCAATTTCCGTGGTTGTTAATAATTTTCTTGCCTCTGTCAAGATGATTGGAAAGGCTCAAACAATTCACTGATAATTTTGTGTTCAAATAGAATATATAATGGATCGATTTGAATATGCTGACGCAAGGTTAATAGACGGAGAGAAGTATATTACTAGAGAAAAAGCAGTGAAGTTATATGATGGTGATACAAAGGTATAAATGGTTTGTTTTGTACAATTTAATGTTTACTCAATATAATTAATTTGTATTATAATTTGCCAGACACTCTTCTCTAATGGAGAGTTAGTTTTAACAACTCATCGAATCCTGTGGGGACACCCTGGTGATATACCTAAGGGTCATACATGTTTGTCTCTGCCTTTACGTTATGTGGTATTTGCAGAAGAGGAGTCCCCAAGTTCATTTTCTTTTAGCCAATCTAAAAAAATAATAATTCACTTGTCTGAAGCATTACCAGGTATTAAATATGTTTTGATATTTTGTATCTCTTAAGTAGGTTTATGTATTTCCTTTAATCCAATGGTTCTTCATTATCATTGTAATAGGCAAAATTCCGGGGCCAGTAAGTTCCAGTGTAAACAATTATATTAAAATGGGTTTTAAAGAAGGTATGCAGAGCAATTTCTTAAATGGTTTGAATGAATGTACACAGAGAAAAGCATGGGAACTGCAAAACTGTAGTTCTGCTTCCCCATCTCAGGTGAGAAATTGAAAATGTCATTGCATTCCATGATATACTTCTAGCTGTATGTTCTCAAAATTGTATTGTAAAATGAAATAAAAATCTCACAAATAGTTACAGGCTTCAAATATTAAGCTACGTGCAGGAATTGTAGGAATAGAACGAAGCATACAGGAGAAACAAAAAGCTACCGATGAAAGTATTAATATTGCTTTCCAAGATCTGAGCAAGTTAATGGTGATGGCTAAAGATATGGTTTCTTTATCTAAAACAATATCTCAAAAAATTCGAGTAAGTTATTGACAGAATATTCATTATCTATGAATTTTTATAGAAATGAAATGAATTAAATTAATGATATATATATTTGTGCAGGAAAAACAGGGAGACATTACTGAAGATGAAACAATAAGATTTAAATCTTATCTCCTTAGTCTTGGTATTGATGATCCTGTAACTCGAAATGACTTTCGAAGTGAAAATCAGTACTATGAAAGTCTGGCAAGACAATTGGCTAGCATGTTGGAAAGTCCAATCAGGGTAATCAAAATTTTTATTTCTTAACTTTCATATTCAAATCATTATTATATTGAAAGTTTCGAAAAGAAAAAGCTTTCCTGAATTTATTTTTCTTAGTTAAAAATTCTTTATCTTGTTTTAATGATAATTACGTAGCTCTTTAATGTGAGTAATTTTATGGTTTAGTTGATTTTAAAAAGCAATTCCATCTAATATCACAAAACATTTTTATTTACATAAAATACTAGCAGAACCCAGCAGACATCCTGCTTTTTCTTTTCCCCTCTCTTTCGTTTTTCCCATATTCTCTCTCTTTCCCTCTCCCCTCTCTCCTCTCACCATCCCACGTCACCTGTTCCTCATGTCCTCCTTGACCTCGCCCCACCTCCCTAGGCAACGCCCAACAACAATGAAGCCCAGGTGGATAGGGAATTGCATTTAACTGTTCTGCCATGTCATGTAGTTAAAACAAAATGAAGTGTTAAAGTGCAGTTAAGCTTGTCAAAACACAATAGTGTGTTTTAATGAACTTAAGTTAGACTACCTTTTTTAAAATTATTTCTTTCTCTTATATCAAGAAGAATAATTGTTGGTTTTTTGACACATTTATTCTTCATGAAATAGTGTACGTGTGACCTACAAAACAAGAGAAAAGTTACTGTTTGCTTTGAGATTTAGCAAAAATTATTTATACCTCCTCCTTAAAGCAAATTTTAAGGTACACTCTTTCTGATTTTCAGAAATATCTGAAAGACATTGAGTAAATTCATGAAAGTGAATTAAACATTTCGGAAAGTCCATAAAATTTTCTACAAATTGTATCTTGATGAATTCCGCATCAATAACACAATTAGGTTCAAAGTAATTGAATGTCGAAATCAGTACTGGAAGTTTGCCAGGAGTATGCATCTGTTTACAGCTACCATAGCAACGATGATCTTAGCAAACATTGGAGGGTGGGCCAGGTGAGGCAGAAGCAAAAGAGGTAGATTTGGATGAATGAGACGGTACGTGGTGGGGCAAGGTAGGCCATTATTAATAAATACCTGGGCAGTGCAGGGTACTTCAGATAGTTTTATAATATATTTTCCCATTATTTAGTATTGAAGGAAAATAATTTGGATTTTGTGTTATTTTACATGTATTATTCAGTATTATTGCAGACTACTTTTTGAACAGTGTGATTGTGATCTAGCAAGATGTGGAGTACTATCTAATTTTGAGTGTCAAATAATATTGTAGCATATGACTTGCAGGACGTGGGAGGCATGATGTCCTTGGCGGATGCATACTGTCGTGTCAATCGAGCTCGTGGTTTGGAGCTCTTATCACCAGAAGATCTACTGCGGGCTTGCCAGTTGCTGGAACGCTTGAATTTACCTGTGCGATTGCGACGGTTTGATAGTGGAGCTCTTGTTTTGCAACTACCTGCACATTCTGATATGCAAGTTGTTCAGTTGACAGCTCAACAGGTAATTTTTGTATATTGTAGTGTCATTGACCATCTCTTTTAAAAACTGTCTTTAGTAGGTAGACATTAATTAGCATAATATGTATATAGACATAATAAAATGTTATTTTGTCTTATGAGTACATGAGAGTGGTTTTAATTATCATAACTGAAATAATAAAAATTTGAGTTAGCATAGTGCCAATTAGTATAATTGAAGGATTTTACAAATTATTTTTTTAACTGCATTATTAGTGTCTTATGGAGTAAATAGCATAACGTAATAATTGAGTTACATTCTCTGAACTTAAAAAAATTGTTATGGTTTTCTATTGATATTTCATTATTGACCTCAGAAGGTACTGAAAATTATTTTGTTTCGTATTACAATGTATCATTTTGAATCTTTTTTCTATCTTTTAGTCTAAATCTTAATTGTTCTATCCTCTTGCAGCTAGAAGAATATAAATCACTTACTCCTGGAGAATTAGCTCAGAAGATGGGTTTATCATTGCTGCTTGCAACAGAACGCTTGCTTACTACTGAAAAATTTGGGCTGGCATGTCGTGACGAGAGCATAGAAGGACTACGTTTTTATCCTAATCGCTTTCTGCAAGAAACATGAAGATATTTTTCTGACTGATGAATTATATTTATTTATTGCTCTCACTAATTAATTAACTTCATGGATTGAGTTTGGGAATATTATCTCTGGTGCTGTATGTCATATACTAAAACATGTTTTGATGGTATTTAAGGTACACGATATTCATTAAAATATTTTTCACATTTAATGTTCCAGCAAAATCTACATCATCTTAAAGGAAATATTTTTTGTAGTTGTTACATACGACGAAATAAAAACAAGTTTGTTTGTAAAAATTGAGTATTTAGACATTGTGAAATTGTAAGTACAGTGAAACTCCATTTATACTTTTCTCATTTATACATTTTTCACTTTTATACATTTTTTTTAAGTCCCAGATAAATTCCTATAATTCCCGTGCTAAATTATTTCAGTTATGCGTTTTATGTTTATACGTTTTTCACATTTATACGTTCATAATAAAAGTCCCTTTAAGCTTGTAAACCATTTCAGGCTGTGGGGCTGTGGCATTCGTGCACTTCCTGTCACCCACGTAGAACTCCCCCAAAAAAAGGAGTAGATATTGCTAAAGAACTGGGAAAACTGGTAAAACAAGAGTGCAAAAATATTGAGTTTTTATTTTGCTCATAATAATCAATTTCTATTATGAGTTTTTCTCGCTTAAACGTTTTTTCCCTTCAGTCCCCTGGAAAACATATAAGTGAAGTTTCACTCTATATGTGTGTGTATGTAAGTGCCCACATGCAAATATTTGAACAGTATAGAATCTAAAGTAAATGTTCAATTTGGTTATATTAATATACTTTCCACTTTCTGACAAGAGGACCTTAGTAGGAAAAAGAAATCGTTATAATCTGTTTCACTATTAAAAATCTGAATCAATTTTGTCATTATTTGTACTAATGAATTATCTTTAAATTTACCATCTGCTTTAAATAAATTATTTCTTCTGAGTGGTGGTTACAAATACACAAACATTTGAGGCAATAAAAACCTTGTCTTTTGTTATAAAAAAATTGATTTAGTTGTTAAAACAATTTTTCAGTTTGAAATCTTATCAGAAAATATTATTTTGCTACTATAGGTCACATAACGTAAAGATTGTGTATATATTGGTAATTGTTGATTCTTTTTGATATTCTGGTTATTTAATGAAACAATTTGTGTTTGCTGAATTGAAATGTGTAATTCATTGATAATAAGTTAGTTTCCCATTTAAAATGAACTTGGAATGTTTATTCCCCAATTTTAAACATCAGTGAATACAATGGTAATGTGGCAGTTATGGTCTGGCAATCAAGATTTTTTCATAGAATTTGCATTTACCTTCCCAATAGTAAAAAATAGCAACAACAACAAACACTTAAAAAGGAGAATGAAAAGGAAAATTGCATTTTGACAGTGGTAGTTTGTAATTAGTAGTCTACCACAACCACTTTGGATTAATATATTTCAAGAAAATTAGAATGACTAATATGCAATGAAAATATATTTCCATTGCAATATAATTAATGAGAAGAGCAATTTTCTAGTCATAAAACAGCTTTCAAAAATTTACCTGTTAGTATGTACTGTGTAACTTCAAACATCATTGAAATTGTTTCCATTTTTACAAACAACATTTAAATTGCTTATGAGTTGTCATATTTTAGATATAAAGGTTATATTTGTTCAGTAAAAGAATGTTCATTTGCTAACAAGAGGGCTGATGAGGATTCAGCCGCTCTCCCCTCTCAAAGATGTATTTGCAAATATAGTTTTTATTAATTTTGTAGAGCAATAAATATCTGTATTGAATACATTATATATAACTATAAATCAATAATCAACAATAAACTTTAAATTCAGCATATATGAAAAATTCTCTATAAGAAAACATTATCTTAACTGGACAACCAGACTTCAGAAAAATTCTGGTTGCGCCATTGAATTTTAAAAGATAAAATAAGATCAGTGAGGCTATTAGGATGTGTTTTATGTACATTTCACCTTTTAAGGGAGGTATTTTCAAATATGAATGACCTGCACTCAAGATTAGATAAAATTTTATTGTAGTACACCTTTGGTACTTTGTTACAATAGTTTTTCAAGTTAGTTTTTATCAATTTTATCCTCTCTGTCAGGATAAATTCAACTTCATTTGTAATTTTCGGTTTGATGATAACAAAGATTATGAAGAACATCAAAGCCTCATTTCACTATGTATGATAATAAAACATTTAAATGCTGTAATAAAAGGCTTTTTGGTTGTGTAAATATAATGACTTACCTAAGTAATCACGGAAAGGATAGAAAGTTTAAGGTTAAAAGTTATATGTATCGCCTCTTGAATATACTGGTAGATACATAGAGCCAGTGGATTATGGTATAAAAAATAAATACAAACATTTTTATATCAAAGTGGAGTATATTTATCATGGAAGAAATTTAATAAATTTGCATTACAGATCTCCAAAATAACTTCTCTCATTGAATCACCAAAAGGAAATAAGACCAAATTCACATTAGAATAGGTACTACTTCAGTTATCTTGACTCTTATGCAAATTATTTTCAATTAAATTGGTTTCATGCAAAACAAAGATTAAATTATATCTTAAACTTATTTTTTTGTCCCATAAAATGTAAAATTTTGATGATAAACCATGATTTACAAACATAAAAAACTGTGGATGAGGTAACATTTAGTGAAGTTCCATGTGAGGTGTTCAGAAGTCGGTGAAGATGAAAACGAAAAACTTATACTTAAAGAAGCTTAGAACTTCCTTGAGAACAAACTCATTGAACAATACAAGGAAGGATATTATGCAATTGTTCCTTACAATGCAGACTTTTGTCCTGACTTTTAATTAAAATGTGCCTTGAAGAGGTTGGGCCAATAGTTAGAACTCATTTGTGTATTCTTAAGTGTACCTAGGAGTAATTTTCTTCACAATAAAGTAATGCTTGAATTATTTCTATATTCTCCCATTGGGGAATATAATAGCCTGCATTAAGAAATAAGAGGGATTTAAATAAAATTCTACTGCTGAGGCAAAATTTCCCATAACCAAGGATAACATTGGCACCAACTAACGAAGTGTGAAGAAGATCATAAAACAACAAAACCCAAATACAAATGTAATCTCTCATTAATAGAGATTCGTAGAAAACCAATTAACATTTTACTTCCTTTCTAATTTTACTATAATTTGTCTCCAAAGTTACGAAAGTGTGAAGGGGACATAAGTTAGCCGGTTTACAGCTGGACAGCGAACTGGGTGGGCAGTAAATAAATACAACCCTAGGTAATCAGCTGCTGACATCTTAAGTGAAATTGCTTAACTAGGCTCTGTAAGGTTTCCGAAGTTAAGCAACTCAAGACAACATGGGTTGCTGGATGGGTGACCCATCTGGAAACCCCAGTCACTAAGGCACCAAGCCCCTGGCCGAAGGGATGAAAGTTAATGACTGACTGCAATGTTGTGAGAGAGAAAAGACAAATTTAACAGGATTACTCCAAGTGTATGTGTGTGTGCGCGCGCGCGCGTGTGCGTGTGGAGACTTAGGATAGTGGTTTGAAGATCGAAGAAAAGGGCCAGCCAGTCAGTTATGTCCTATTAAATTATTGATGATCTGAGTAGGGTTGTGAAAGAAGTTGTGGTAGGTCACTTGTCACTCAGGAAAACTTCCAACAGACTTGGGATCCCTAAATCAACAAACGGAAATAGAGTGAAGAACAAATGTCGGAAAAATTTGACCATAGCAACAGTGGTCTTAAAATGTCACAGGAATACACAAGAACTCCAACAATATTTGGCTTTGCTCAATTTGAAACTAGAAATCTTTTTAATAGCCAGTTACAAATACAACAAGGGGACTAAAATTCTCATCAGACAATTTGTAAGCGTGTCTATAAGTGTTGGAACAAATATCGTTAAGTTTCTTCGTGAGTTAAACCACAGTAAAAATGTATGTTTATGAGTAGTGAACGGAATTTATTGTAATAAAAATAGCATAATATGTACATATATATGTATTTATTTTTTCCAAAATATGTAAGAAAAGATAGGAAATATGTGGAAAAAATTCGTTTTAATGTTTAAAATTCCATTCTTCAAGCCTTTTCCGAGTACAGTACGTTGCCGATCAGATCTTAACATTGATTCAGACTGAAAGAAAGTTCTACATCTACAGAAGCAATTATTCGCTTGTTCCATCCGAAATATATACGTTCGTAGTATATACAATGTTTACCAGGAGCCGGCGCTCAGGTGAAAAGTACCGTGTAGCATAACCTGTGATATAGAAACAGGAAGGTAAAGGGATCATACGCCCCCCTCCCCCAGGGCTCCAGAAAAGCCATTAGACAAAGATCTGAAAAATATTTGTTTTATCGAGTTACGCATGAGGTCTATGAAAGATGAGTAAGCACGTGGTTGAAGCACCTTCTGCTTCACATACATCTGCTCATCCTTGATTCCGAGTACGCGGTTTCCAAGAAGCAGAAGGGGGAGGGATAATTAATAGCGATATATTAATAGAATTAATAGCGAAGGTCCGCCGTTAATACAAGCGCATTGCGTGATTTCGTATTTTAGTAACAAAGTTAGTTTTCAAGTAACACATATTTCGAACTCGCACGTGAAATGTTCATTTTCGACTTATAAATATATTAAAATGTAACGAAATATGTAGCAATAGATAAAACATGCAAAAATATGTAATTATACCAAAATATGTAAAATAAATATGGTTCCATTTCGTTCAGAATGTCGTGTTAAGTCTAGAAAATATTAGTGAATGCAGGTATCATGTTCCTGTAAAAATATTTATTCACACGAAAATCTGTTCCCTATTTATGAGTCAAAATTATTGTTTTCTTAACTGTGTCTGATGAATAAACCATTTCAAAAGATTTAATTTTGAAGTTACTGTGAACACAAAGGAAACGAAAGGCAGGATTATTTTTGAAGAAGACTTTCTGTAACCAGTTATTGAAAATATTATCTGATTAATAAAAAATACTTTTTTCATCTAGATTATTATTTTCCTTTAAAAAAAACCTCAGCTGACCAACCCTAATCCATATTCGTAATAATATTGTACAATTAAATAAATATGTGGGTGTCCGAAGTCACCTCAAAACATGGGGTAACCCTGGACAGTGTTCTTTTCTTTCTTTTCACTGCGTATTACAAGGCATTTTTAAATTACATCCCTGGAATTTTGAGGATTACAAAAAACATCTGAAAATGTTTCTAAATTAAAACAGTAAAAAGTGTCTGATATCATTCCATTTATGATGTATGATGAGCGTTGTAAAATAATTGCATTTTTTGAATTTCTAGTATATTTTCAAAAGTTTAAATTTACTTTTGAAACGATGTTGCTTGAAATTGTACCTGGATATTTGTATTCTGTTACTATAATCAATGAGTTTATTTGAGTGCCCCGAAAAGGTTGGCTAAAATGTTGCTAAAATGAATGTTTAGTGGGTGCTTGAAGCTAAAAAATTGATTGATGACAAAATGTCTGTCAGTCTGTTTGTCAATATGAATTAACTGGAGGCCCTGAAAGTTTGAAAAATATATTTTGGTTTTGGGGCACACTTCACATGAACATGGTGTTTACTTAGGTTGAATTTTCATTACAATCTCTGAATTTTAAAATAGAAACCACGGTGAATAGGCACATCAGTGTAGAAACATTTCAATCTCTCACTGACATGACGTTAAATTATGTGTTATTGATGCCATTGGTGAATGAAATTCATATGAGATTGTTGTTCTTGAAGTTATGTGTACTGTTTTTGAAATAATTTCAGTGGTTAGGAGTATTGCTGAAGTTGATCAGGTGTGGTTGTTACTATTGTAGTGTTCAGGGCAAAACTTACTCTGTACAAGCAAGTCACATTGGTGATATACTAATTTCAAAATACTTCACGTAAATAGTGATTCTATTTCTAAGTTATATGCATACATTTTATGGTTTAACATTAATTTTGAAATAAACTATTGAATATTTTCTCTCAAGCTGTCATTTTTTTGACGTTTATGGGGTGAATAGGGACATGATTAGAAAATACGATAGTAATGTCAGAAGCTGTCGCCACAACTACATTGCCAAAGAGGACATAGAAAATTCACTCTTGTGAGAAGATTGTGGATAGTGAGTAATGAAGTAGTTCAAGAACAACCTTCCTGGGTCAGATTGGGCTGAGTCTCTCATAAATGGGCATAAGGATAAAATTACTCTTGCATTTGTTAAAATCTGACATAGGAAAAACTAAAGTCACTCCACAGGACATTGAACATTATTTTGAAGAATTGAAACAAGTTGTTGATGGTGTTCTAACAGTAAGACGAGGAAGATACATGATTAAGTGATGGTAATGCATTGGATGTTTTTGTTTTTATGTATTTTATGCTTTTAAAAAGTAATCTTGTATTCCTATTCACCCCAATGTTTGGTAGAATAGGGGTTTGAAATTTTATTTATGACTGAACCTATTGACCCCACCCTTGGGGTGAATAGGGACACTTTTTAATCAACAATTACAGGTCATTATGTACTGCTATCTTAATGATATTAGGTTCGAAAGATAAGAGATCAAATCACCTTTCACTTTCATGAATGAAATATTTATGACATTTTGTATTACTAGTTTTATCATTAAAAAGCCTTGTAATCTGTTCCCATTCACTCCAATTTACTGTAGCAAAAGTTAAAAATTTATTTAGTGTCTTTCAACAACTACATTACTGAAGATTGAACAAAAGACTTAATTCAGGAAATAATCTCAAAGACAGATCTTCAAATAAGGTCATGAAAAATTTTTGAATATGTGAGAAATTTTGCATAATTTTGGGTGCAATAGAGGCAATTTTTAAACAATCACTTGTCATTAGGTCTTAGCAAGATTCTCACCAAATCTTGTGAAGAGCCAAGATGTAAGCATTTCACTTTAGGCTTTCCGTATTTGAGTACATGGGCTGTTATTTAAGTTTTTATTTATAAACAAATGATGATATACTTGGGATTAGAGGTATAGTCAGGGAAAATTGGAATTAATGAGGTCTCGCATGAATGGCAGAAGAGGTTAGAGATGGGTATTGAATGTGAGAGGTTAAAGGAAGGCAGGATGATAAAAGGTTCTGAATTTTCAGATTCTATAAAAGTAAAATAACTGAATTTATTTTAATCAATTTTATTATTTTCAAAAGGAGATTCAAATAAGACAAAGGTGTGACCTCAGCATACATTCACACATCTACAAAGACAGATCTGGATGAAGGCCATTTGATCCTGCATCCTCACACAAAACATGACACATGCAGAAGACATAGCTTCCAATACAATAAACACTTCCACTTGTAAAGCCTAAGGTTAAATGAAAATACAAATTATTGAGCAATACAAGAATAAACAACATGATTACATAATACTGGACTAGTGGCATGCCACAGCCCCATTTGGGCCTCACAATCAGCAACCATATGGCTATTCTAGCCAGACATCTTCAGTCTTCACCAGCATTAACTTCATGCCACCTGAACCAGAGCCCATCCACCCTCAACACCTTCACTGTGCATTTCTCCTTACTTGTGCAAATGAAAATGAATAGTCAAAAAATACAGCTAGTTATTTCAAAAATACAATAATAAAAATTGTGCCCTTATAGTTCTGCACATAGAAATGTACAAAAATTGGAAATATGTATAAATATTAGTTTTATACCCTAAGAAAATTTTGGCGCATGGCAGCCACAAATGCTCGCCTGTCCTTCCTCCTCACCAGGAGCTCAGCCCTGCAGCCTGCCACAGGAATGTGAAGGGAATACTGCAGTATGTACAGAGAGCAAAGCTAAGCATGACTAGATAGGATGCAGGCAGCCCTAAGGCTAGTTATCATAGAGCAGCAAAGGGCTGGCTCAGTGCTAGTGCTTTTCAGTCATCCTGCAACAAAAGCACACACAATCCTTTTGTATTTTGCCGTTATCACTTCAAAAACAAGAAAACAACTAGAGTATCCAAGAAATAATTTTCTTACACTACAGAACAAAGATGTAAACAGATTAAAGGTTTTTTTGAGTACTTTTCCTCCTTTCTTTATTCAAAATACACTAGAAGGATCTCTTTTCCTTTTACATCTGCAAATGCAATTTTTATTACGTACCCACTCACGCTCATCCACTCCTTCCATGTGGTCTTGCTCTAAAGACATATTCACTTCCATTCTACTGGAAACTGCTCGTTGAATCTAAAAGGATTCAAAAAACTTTTGATTTTGATATTTAATTAATTAGTAATACAATACTCGCTACAAAAAATACACATAAAATACATGTACATTATTTCACACTTTGCCAGATGACATTAAACGATTAAATTTGACAGAAAAGTTTAAATTCTAAGTAAAATTGTTTCTGATGCATAACTGTTTCTATTCAATTAGAGACTATACTGAGCATCACAAGGAAAGTAACATTAATTTTAACAGTGAATTTAATGTATTATTTACCATTTGGACTGTATAATTCTAAACAACCCGTAACAAGTATTGTATTACAACTTCTGGATCAATGACCCCATCTCGATCAGGTTTCTCGTCCAGTTTCCCTGATCCTTTGAGCAAATGCTGAGATGGCCCCTTGTTTTGCTCTGGACATAATGTAACTTCATTATCTGTGCACGTCTTCTAGAATGCAGTGGGAAATATAGTTATTCAAATTACTGTTCTCCATGTTTTTGCAGCAGGAAGTAGTATTCCTTCACATAGGATGTGATGAGGGATAAGAGCCCAAATTTATAGCTGATTTAACTTTGAAAATATATTTCATTACATCAGATTAAATAATTTCTTACCAATTCTTGCAAAAATCCCTCATTTCTTTCTGTATTCAAAATTTAAATAGAACATGGCTTAGTGTAGGGATCATAGAATTATGAAAACGTGCACAGAATTCATTCTCCCCATAGCATGTCACACACAGTTTTTAACTGTTTTTGATGTAAAATTAACAAATAATCACTGACACTTCTTATTTTATTCCATTAGTAGTAGTATCAGGAAAATTATGAGAATTTCTCTTGTACAAAACTATTTTAAAAAAAAACTAGAGATGAAAGGATAATGTCAAAATACTAACACTGATGATCATACTAATTACAATGCTACTGAAGTTAGTAGGGCCTGGATTTGTCACTAGGCTTTTTGAAAAGAATGATTTAACCTGCTTTGGATTTTTAACAATTTTTCTTAAGTTACGATCAGACCCAATAATATTTGCAATAAATAACAAATTTAAATTACGAACTATTTTTCATAATAAATGATGGCTCTGAAAAATATTTCAGAATCCAAAACATCTCTCTTTGTAATTATTATTGTTTGATATCCCTGTTATGGGATATTGTATCTAGTGAGAAAAAAATCTCAATTAATATTGATTAGGAATCTAATTTTCTTCTACAGAACTATTTCAGGTGGTATTTTGTAGGCATTTTCATTATGAATATCTTGTGGTAAGATTATTTTGGATCTGTTTTCTAAAAGTGTTACTCACCTGCTCTTGCTTCTCCTTCGCTGAGACTTTACTCCAGTGCAGAGGCACCCCTGATCCTTTTGGTCCAGCCTCCTTGGGTGCAGTAGGGGTACTACTCTGCCCAGATGTAGTATTCCCTTGTACAGAAGACACTGAAATTCCACAAACTCACATATATTTTCTAAGAAGAATTATGCCAAATGTACTGTAATGTTTAAGTTGAGTGTGAAACACACTGTCATTAATCTTGGTGAATATGCTGACTAAACAATCTGACTTTTTGGAACAAAAATGAAATACTGCTTCTGCACTCCAGACCAAACAATAGAAATGTAATCCAATTCTAACACATACAAATTCTACAAACTTTTCACTCAATTTTTATGGTTACTTTGCAGGGATGGTGAGTTATGGTTACATTGCAATTGCAGGATGGTGAGTGTTCCGAGTTGTTACAAGGGGGGGGAATTAAAGACAGTTCAATTTGTGAAGGACCTCCTTTTAGCAATTTATGACAATAGGAAAAATTAATTATTCAAGGCTACTTTTGCTTAAGATTTAGTGATGCATAACTTACAACACTCCATGCCATCTGGTTGCAGTGAGATACGTGGAGGCATTTGATTGTTGCCTGCAAACCATTCATCAGCAGTCATTGTAGGTTTCCAAGTTACTTTTGTAGGGGGAAACAAGTCATCTTGGAAGAGATCCGTCTGCAAATGAATTATTACATTTAATAGTGGTCAAATTTCAGAAATTTGGTCCATTTCAGAACATTCACTTAATTCTCATTCTTATTGCTATTATTCATACCTTTACACGTGGCACTGTAAAAGAAAGTGGCTCAATGCAACTATTGGTCAGGCGAAGGGCTCTTGCAAATTCCACTGCAACCACATCACACACATTCTTTGGGAGGAAACTGAGGCCCTGGTGTAGAGAAGCACATCGATGGTGGCTCAAAGGACACAGATATGGTGCCTCAGCAGTAACCTCAAAGGCGTAGATGGTTGAATCACCCTGTAAAAAGATACTGCTGAATAGTAATAATATTTTATTAAGAACAAAAATTTGCAGAAAACAAAAACAGAAGGTAAAAATATAATAAATGCCTTAGCAGACCAGTAAGAGTGAAGATGGATTATTGAGTTTTGAAAAATTAAACACACACTACATCATGTGGCACTGACATAAATTAAGGTCACTTGCATGCACACATGTACACATGAATGCAATCCAATGCATCTAACACAAACACATGTGCAGATGCAGTTGTCAACAAAACATTGATGTTTATAAATTCAATGTTCAGAATTAAAACCTCGAAGTTAATATAACATCGCTCCCAACCAGCAATGTTTTTAAAAACTGCATTAGCGGCCATTATTATTCCCACAAGCAGAAGGGTTTAATTTGATGGTGGTTGCATTCATTGAGATTTGAGTTGAAAAACACATGTCACAAATGAGCAGACCATTTGACAAAAATTGGGATTGGATTATTAAAAAGGGTTATTTTAATATGAAATTTTAATATGAATATTTAATATGAAATTATTTTCCTGACAAAATATTGAATTTAATTATTTTTCATTCCTGGTCACTTTGGTCTAAATAATGTTCAATTTAAGGATATGAGAAAATTATTACAGATTTGACTGTTATGGTACAATTTTCATTTTAAAAATAAAAAATATCAACCATGTAAAAACACTGAACAAAAAACATGGGCTTTAAGAAGTCGAATTAATTTAATAAAAACGTTATGTTGCCGAGCAGGGCAGAGGTAGACGTACGCGTCCGGTGAGGAAGAGCGTGGAGCTGTCCTCGTCGTAGAAGGGCACGAGCACCGCGGGCGAGACGTCGAGGCCGACGGTGGCGAGCGGCGGGGCGTCGGGCGCGAGGCGGTCGGCGCGGAAGAGCTGGATCTGGCGCTCGGAGGCGCGGTCGAAGCCCAGCACCACCAGCGCCCAGCCGTCCAGCGCCCAGGCGAGGCGCGCGCCGCGCGGGCCCGGCGGGCCCCGGCCCTCGCGCACGGCCCCGGCCCCGCGGCGCGGCTCGAACACCCGCACGCGCCCGTCGCGGCACGCCGTCGCCAAGCGCGCGCCGCACGGGCTCCACGCCAGCGCCAGCACCTACGCACGCACGCGCACACACGCTCGCTCACTCAGTGCATGAGGTGGCGGTCCCTAACCAGCGTGGCAGTGTAGGGCATGTAATAAGTGTGTTTTAAGTGGAGATAGGACAAGGAAGGATTGAGAAGAGAAAGGAAAGATCGCGCGATCCGTGGCCCGTTGTTAGGTTACTGCTCCGGCATTCGTTGGTATTGATAGGAGAAACCACGAAAATGTACCGATCAGAGCAGCCGGCAGCTCGAATTATCCTCCAGACACCGGATGAATTCGACATACTAAGTAGCCAGTGTCGGAAAACCTGCTCCCGTCGGGACTCGAAACCAGGGACTTCCCGGTCAGAGGCACAGCAGTGACATCAAGCCCCCTCCCCCCGGAAACCTAAAACTAGCGAGTAATCAAGGTTTTCTCCACTCTTCAATGATAGAGATTCCTGCTCATATCCCTACCTTCTAATTTGACGAAATAATATGTAGATGTACATTACATGGACATGTAGTACTTAAACATGGATATGGTTGATAAACTTGTTTTATAAAAGGGCATCGTGTACACAATGGTTCGTTGTCTGCGTGTATCAATTTTGTAATTGTGGTGCGATTGAACGATTGAGTGGTGCAATTGCAACGTGCGGGCACGTCGGGATTGGGTCGGCCTCAAATGAGGGCGTGGTCGAAGCCTCGGGCAAAGACGAGAGCGTGGTCGAAGTCAAGAACAAAGGAGCCATTCCACGTCAAAATTGCACAAGAAAGCATTTTTATTAACCACACGACTTTTTTTAATACGTACGATTTTTTTCTTAAATCTAGACATAAAAAAGAGATACGCGTTTTTTTTTATTTCCCCGAAAAGGTATTATTTGTGTAGTTATGACTATATTAAATTTTGGGATTTACATGTACTTCACAAAGTATGATCAATTGTTGCTCCGAACGTACGTAATATAAAAATTCCTGGTTTGTTTCATTTAATACTTTGAAATGTGTATTTTATTATTCTGTAAATACATTTTTTCAAAAAATAAATATTTCATTTAAAAAAATGAGAATTTCTATATAAACTCAAAGAGATAAAAATTAAAAAATATGCGTATTCCTTGTTCAATTTTCTATAAAATACACTAAGGAAAAAAGTGGGCACTCCACACATACAGTGCTAAAAAATCAATTGTATAACGGCGCGCTCTGCCTTCCCATGCAATAACGAACTGTATTAGGCCAGTCTCTGATCCAAGTGCTGAAGAACTATAAAAATAATGACCATCTGCATGATTAGGATTTCGAGAGTTATTATTATTTTAGATATTCACTCTGCCCCCAGAATGGATGGGTGACACCGAAACGAATTCAAATACGAGCCATTCCACGTCAAATAGCACAATAATTGATACGGCTTTTTTTAAATGTAAAATATTTTTCATAAAAAAAGGAGACACGTGTTTCTTTATTTACCTAAAAATTGATTATTTGTGTAGTTATGCGTATATTAAATTTTGGAATTAACACGTACTTCGCAAAATATGATTGATTGATGCTCTAAATATACTTAACATAAGAAGTCCTTGTTTGTTTCATTTAATACTTTGATAGGTCTTTTTTATTTCTATGTAAACTATTTTCCCAAAAAATATATATTTCATTAAAAAATTGTAATTATTTTCAAAAAATGAAACTTTTTGTGTGAACTTGCTCAGATAAAAATTTGAAAAAATAGGCGTGTTTCTTATTCATTTTTTTACAAAACAACAGGAAAACAAGTGGATACTAAACAAGTACAGATCTAAAAAATCTATTGTAAGTTTGCGGGCGCGTGCTTCTTGCCCCTGCACTAAAGAATTGCATTCCATCAGTCTTTGATCCAAGTGTCAAAGAACAATAGAAGGAATGGCCTATACCTGATTACGGTTACAAGAAATATTAGTACCTCATGTGTTCACTCTGTCCCCAGAAGGGATGGGTGTCAACGAAATGAATTCTACTACTGCTTTTCCTCGTGTCAGCGAAACGAGTTGTATTGTGTCCCTTACCGTCCTACGGATGGGGTGCCCTCCGAACCTTTCTCGTGAAGTACAACAGACCAGTTGTCACGGGACTTGAATAAAATTTTCTGAACATCAGTCGCAATACTCATTTTATAAAGAGAAGAGTGCTCCAGCTTGTTCTGTGAATCGTATACTGTGCAACGAATGGTGATCACCGTATGAGATACGACAGATGTTTCAATGAATTTAATCTTTCTGATCACGAGTTTAAGAAAAGAAAATCTCCAAGTCGTGTAAACCACGACTAGTGAAACTTGATTTAGAGGAGTCATTAGATTGGCGAATTTGTGATTCATGTCGGGAGCCGGCTTCCAATTTTTTTAATAGTGAAGAGAGCATTGAGATCAGTGGTTTCTACGGCATTAATGAAAGTAAGCGGAAAGTCCAGAGAATATAGTGAAAACAGTGGAAATCAAGGAAATGACAAATTTAAGCTCTTCTGATAGTTCATCAAGTGTCTGCGAAATGAATATAGAGAAGATAAACATCAGTTTAATTGGAATTGGAGAAACCCCTGACAAGAAAAGAAAATCTAGTTTTCAAAAATATTCAATTTTAAAAAAATTGGGCGTGGGGCGTGGTCAAAGACACGGGCAGAGACGAGGGCGTGGTCAAAGACACGGGCAGAGACGAGGGCGTGGTCAAAGACGGGCAGAGACGAGGGCGTGGTCAAAGACACGGGCAGAGACGAGGGCGTGGTCAAAGACACGGGCAGAGACGAGGGTGTGGTTCTAGCCACGAGCAAAGGCGCGAGCGCGGCCGAAGCCACGGACAAAGCTGAGCTAAGTAAGCGGTCGAAGCCAACGGTAAAGATGGCGTGGTCGAAATCTATTGTTGGACGAGGGGCTTGGCTTCTGTCGAAGGCACGGTGTGTGGTCTAAATGTAGGAAGCTTGGTGGATGTGAAGGGTAGAGATACGAAATGCGGTTGTGGGGGTGGCGAGGGCGGTGTCGCACCTGGTCGCCGTGGCCGGTGAGCGACGCGCGCTCGGCGCCCGCCGCCAGGTCCCACACGCGCACCGTCGCGTCGAACGCCGCCACGGCGAGCACGTCAGCCGCCAGCGGGTGCCACGCTAGGCACAGCAGCTTGTCGGCCGACGCCACCAGCGTCGTCTCGGGCTCGTTGGTGGGCGCCGCCAACCCGCCCGGCGGCACGCGCCACAGCCGGATGGCGCCGTCGTCGCACGCTACGCACACGCGGCCCCGGCAGGGCGCCCACTCAAAGCATGCACGCCTCAACAGCTCATTAAGCCTAATACCTGATAATACCCTTCGTTTTAATCAATTCATTAATATATTTTCATAATAGTATTCCAATGTCCGCTGTTCATACTTGGGTAAAAGACTCTCCTGCACTTGTATGAATAAAATAAAATAAAAATAACAGTGTGATACTTAGTACTAAATAATTCAAATCTTTCTGGATAACGCAGAAAGGAGCATATTCTAATGGTAAAAATCATGAGATTCAAACAATTCCAAGGATTTCTTAATGCTCAATTTGGGCATCTGTGATTCTTCGTGTAGTTAAGAGTTGAGAGTATTTTACTTGAAAACATTATTATACTAAATAGTACGTACGTATACGATGAGTATATACGTACGGAGTACATACGTAGTATTGAGAAAGTTATGTAATGCCTCGGAAAATCGATTTCGAGATTTCAACGGAAATACCCAAAAAGTGTTGTTTTTTTGTACTTTATCGTATACGTACGTATATACGGAGTATTATACGTAGTATACAGAAAATTATGTAATGCTGCACGAAAAAAAGCCGATTTTCGTCGGAAAAAAACATTGCCAGGCTCTGGTGACGAAAAAGTGCATTAAACCAGTTGCTAAATTAAGAGAGAAAAATCCTCTAACACGTGGTGTAGCCTGAATCCATGTTTTGTGGGTTCTTGATGCCGAAAAACCAATTTAAAGCAAAACGTCCACCCGTCCGTCCGTCCGCGACAAATTTTCATTTATCCACTGCCCAAAGAGTTGCCAGTTTGTTCTGCGGGTAGATAGAACAGGGTTGCAGTCTTTTTCAATGACAGTAGAACTAATGGTTAGAATTGTAGGGGAGTGGTCGGAGCAGAGATCAAATGAGTTTATTAACACGTACTTTTTGTTAAGTTTCTTGGTTACAAAAAAGTTGATGAGATCAGGTACCTTGTTGCTATCTTCAGGCCATAATTTCTATGAATTAGTATCATTGTAGTGACATGATTTAGCTGTATGAGAAGGAGTTACAATTGTCAAATTTTTGTTGATATTTACTTGAAAATGTTTAGTTTTTTCACCAAAGGTACGATTTGTAATGAGTTTTACAAAAAAATTTGTTTGAGATGTGATAATTCGGAGAGAAATTGGGATATAAATAGTATCTCATAACTAAAAGCGAGAAAGCAGGTGCGGTATCAGCACCACTAGTTTTACATTGTGTTCAATGACCTTAATTTATTAGAAACTTATCTTTACACTTTTCATGAATGAGGACTTCTTTAATATTAAAAAACTAGTATTGTGATTTAAATGCAACTAGTACTTTAATGAACAGAAATTATTTCTTTGGAAATATGGATAAATTAACATTTTAATGAAAAGATGACTTGGGTTGTAGCGAAATTCATAATGTCACTATGATTAATGCCGTATACATTGTGAAACGTATTATGTAAAACGAGAATAGCACATAAATAACAATTATTCTTTTACATTATCTTTTGAAATTTCAATTGGTATATGCAAAACCGTGTCATTACCGGACACCAAACGCGTTTTCGTACTAACAAGACTTTCCCTTTTAATGCTGAAGACTCGCAATAATGAACTTCAAATAATTAAAAGAATGTAAACAGATCTATTAATACAGAAATAATTCTTTACAAGAAGTGTAGTTAAGTACTGAAACCAAGCTTTGTAATCAACAAATTTCCACGAGTATCGTGACAAATTCAGACTGGATACATTATTTTATTATTCGCAGGAAACGAATTTTTGATTTGATATGAGAAAGGAGGGACGTCAAAATATGGCCTTCCAAGAGCTGACAGTTCGAATCAATATCGCGCAACGCGTGAAAAATAGTTAAAGGCGATAGACGGGCAGACGAGTAGTGCGTAGGTAGCAACTAATCCCTAAGTGTCGACGAGAAGTTTCCAAAATGAAATGATTAAAAGTAGATTATAACTATTAACAATACTCACAACACATAACATTCACTCATGACTTTTCCATAACTCTTGACAATTTACTCTTATGATTGTACAGAAGCGCGAAAAGTGCACAAGGAGAAGTGAAAATGCCACACCACTTCTACGTGATAATATGAAACTCGTTAAAATTCTGTATGTGTGTAACATGCTTATGGAGAATCGAAAGTGGATATTTATTAAACGTCAATTCTTCGTTGTGAAGCTTCTATTCCGTGAGTGAACACCAGTCGAGTTTAAAGTGGAGTGGACTGCAACGTCAGTCAATACGGTGGCACAGGACGGTGAGAGGAGTTGTAGGAACTTAACCTTCATCAACAAAATCGCCTATATAGTCGCCACGGAAGCATTTTAGCTCATTAAAAATGCATGTTGCGCCAGTCTCATATTCTACTTTTGGCTTCGTTATTGTCTATTATGATTCATTCGCAGTATGTGAGGGGAATGTAATACATCTAGCCTTCCTTACAGACATATATACTACACAGGGATTCCCAATCTTTTTCTTCTAAGAAAACAGTTTGCTTCATAGTTCCTCTTACGTGTTCTCTCTAATGTACTCATAAATCAAAGAATTGCCTACAAATGCCTTAAATATAACAATTTTGTACACCAATATTCTTGTAAATATCTCGATTTTCAATAATTTCGCTTTTAAGTACCTTACCTTCTAATGGTTACACAATGCTGAATGATTTCTGGGCACAATATTTCTTCAGTGCATGTTGCGGATTGTATATTTTTGCGCGATAAAGTATCGTAAATGCAATTATAATTTCTTGAGATTTTTAAACACTATTACTCAAGTATGGAAGACGAATACGAAAGAGTGAATCTATAATGTATTATTATGTTTTGTAGCTTGCCAGAAAACAATTATCAAGGACATTAATATTTTTTTGTATTCAATGAAATATTACACTGATCAGTCGCCGAGATATATTAGGCTAAGGACCCACAATCTACTCCTTGATCATCTTTGACCCCCCTTAAAAATTTCATCGAGCTCCGGGAGGTGTCGAAGCTGATCCCGTTCAGAACCCCTGTTCATCGGATTCAGCTAAGAGAAAAGTCGTGAACCGTGACATCTGCAGGAAACCCAATACCACCGGCAAAAATATTCCGCCGGTCACTAACAAATAACTAATGCTTCTTTAAATGATTAACACAACTACTAAGAACTTACAATTTAGATTCAAAACAAACATTGAAAATGAAATGAATTGACAACCATCTACACAAGCTTTTGTGGCATAGTTTCTTGAAGTTTGCATAAATATACCTGACTCGATTCGTATGATGATATTCTGCCCGAGTGTATATATTGTACTGGATTGTATTGTATATTTATATTGTATTGGATTTAAAATACTTCGTTATAATGAAACACTCGACGACATTATTTGAGAATTTGGTTGGTTACCCATATATCCCACATGCATTTATTTTACTCTTCCTCCTCGTCACAAAACTTGCTTTATCGAAAGAAAGTTTAACCTGGCCCTACGAAATATGCTTTCGTTTTCCCTCTTCATTAATATTTGCGATAACTTGAATTTCAGCATGAATCAGCGAGTGTTGGACCCCCCTCTCATACAACAACTACAGCAACAAACGCTGACTCCCTGGAGGGCATGACGATAGCAGTGGTGGTGATCATTCAATCTCAATTATCAGAACCTTCACAGCTGAATAAAATGAGCCAAATCATTAAATATTAGAAAATGATTTTAAGCTACTTGCAAAATGACTGAAGTCCAAGCAAAAACTAGTGGTGCTACAGAATGGCACAGACTTTCTCGAAGCAAAGTGTTCTAATTTCCTTGGCGTGGACTGGCTTCACGGTCTTGCTCTTGCCAGCTGCCATTTATCGCCGCCCAAATTAAATTTTTTTGACATTTTCTCAAGTTTTCGGTTTCCTAATAGTAGAACCGAAATATTACTCACAAAACAGGGATTCTGACTACACTACGTGTTAGAGGATTTTTCTTCTCTTAATTTAGCTACTGGATTTTTCCACTATTTCTTTGTCAAGGCCTGGCAATGAATTTTTTTTCTGCCAAAAATCCGCCTTTTTTTCGCGCAGCATTACGTAACTTTCTCTATACTACGTATATTACTTCGTATATACGTACGTGTATTACTTCGTATATACGTACGTATATTACTTCGTATATACGTACGTATATTACTTCGTATATTACTTCGTATATACGTACGTATACGAGAAAGTGAAAATAAGTAATTTACGTTTAATTTAATTACTTTTACATTCAAATTTCTGTAAATAAAATGAAGTTCCTCTCTAGCGAATAATGCTATTGTATCAAAACGGTTTTCTTCTATGTGAACAATGCCGAAAGAAGAAATGACCCGTGGAAATACTATTCCTATTATAATACTAAGATACTTATGCGTATTTTAGGACAAGAATCTGCGTCTCTTGTCATTTCTTATAAGCAAACGTTTTGAGCCAGTCATTTGAACATTAAGACAAGCAATGCTCATGGCAGTACAAGCATAAAACGTTTTAACGGACTTTTTGCTCGTAGCTTCCCCTTTAGTGATTTAGTATATCAAATGAAAAGCCATTTTAAAGACAGACAATGATAACGTCGTGCTTGTGCAGGGGACGTCAAGCCTGCACATTTTAAATTATCACTTTTAATAACATATTAAATTGAATTCTGTATCTTATATGTTGTGGAGTAAAAATATGTAACACGGTCCACACATTTTCTCACATATTTCAGGGTGATGTGTTATTTGGACAAGTTACTTTATTCTGTTACGTCATTCAAAAGGTAGGCAGAAAAAAACTGTAGTTTCATTGTAAGAAATGCTTATGGGTAAATATACTATTGTACGCGCACGTTTTCTTGAGCCCCGAAATTCCTACCACTACTCCTTTGCCAACATTAGTTGAATTAACAATAAATGATAGCAACAAGCGTTATAGACAAAATCTGATAACCAGAAATGTTTGCTCCCGCGTATAGAAACTATTTTGCACCGAAAAACAAATTAGAAATTCGATATAAAATTCTTTTTGTAAAAATAACCAAACTTCCCACTCTTCTCGTAACTAGCAAAGTGAGAGCTCAAGAAAACGTGCGTGGATAATACGAGTACGCTTTGTACGCTGATTATATGCAATTGTCACACATTTTTAATGAATGCTCACATTAATTAATAGCCTTTTCTCAAGCAAAGCCTCCAATTTAATCGAAGGACTAGTTCATACATCTGTTACTTTTTGTATAATAATAATAATAATAATAATAATAATAATAATAATAATAATAATAATAATAATTGTAATTCCATACTATTTGAAGAAAATATTAAAGCTGTTTTGATTCTAATTGATAAGTTCTCTTATTTCGCTGTGACAAAGTACATATTAACAATAATAAAAAAAGAGCAAAACATAACGTTTCACCGTTTTCAAG
Source organism: Teleogryllus occipitalis (assembly GCA_011170035.1). NCBI lineage: Eukaryota > Metazoa > Arthropoda > Insecta > Orthoptera > Gryllidae > Teleogryllus > Teleogryllus occipitalis. The sequence goes on along the minus strand of BLKR01000322.1, from coordinate 225,640 downwards.
TATTAATATCTACTTTTATGAATCTCTAAAAATTCTCCCTTATTCCATGTCTTCCAGAAAAGCGCATAACATGTTACAAAGAGCGCGTGAGAAGGAGAGCTGCTCACCGACGGCGAGGCGCGCGTCGTCGAAGGGGTCCCAGGCGAAGTCCATGACGGCGGCGCCGTGCACGAGCGCGGGCGTGACGCCGTCGGGCAGGCGGCCGGGCCGCGCCAGCTCCAGCACGGCCACCTTGCCGCCGGCGCCGGCCAGGGGCAGCGCGGCGCGCGCGGCGTTGGCGCGGAAGCCGTCGCACTCGCCGCTCACCTGCCGGCTCACGTTGCGCACGTTCTCGATGTGCGTCGACTTGTGCAGCGGCGTGCCCTTCAGGTGGCGGAACTTGGACACGCGCCCTGCGCACACGCCACCCACCAACACGCGTCACCACCGGGAGCCTTATGAACACCTTCCAACGTCCCAAGGTCGTTGTCGCACACCAACATACATCGTAGCATTTACTTGACGGGCGCTGTGTGTGAACCCCTTTCAACTTCGAACGTCATTCACGCATAATACATTCATACATACATCGGACTGGATTAATAACTTGACGGGCCCTTACGCATGACCAAACTATGCGGATCCTTAATAACATTGAAATATTGAATTAATAAAAAATAATATTAAAGTGAACTACAACCTTTGCGTTGAAAACTTCGTATTAAAATATTTTTACGTACTATGAACCGATATAAAATATTGTTTAAAAACTACCGAAGGACCCTAACCAGCAGGGGTCCTAAGTACAAGGTTTGCTAATGAAATCATCCACCACAGTGCAAAGTACACTAGAACTTGAGTAGCTTACAAAGCTGAACGAGTAGGGGATCTGTGGATTTTTTGAATTATCTATCAAATATTTTACTATAAAATATCTCTTTTCCGCTTAATCAATCGCACCTCAATTCTCCTTCCCAGCGCTCCTACCAGAGGAAGCCGGTAGTTGCGAATGAGGGGCGGCATGAATTCCGAACTTGCCAAGTCAAGGTAGCTTATAGCAGACTCGACCAAACATTGTGAAAGTACATCATTGTTAGGTTGTGTGTCTCAGCAAGACGTGGATGAAGTCTGTGGAACATTCTTCATAGAAATGACGTGTTACACTGTTTGACAAACATGACACTGACACCTACGGTTGTCAACTTTAGAACTGTAAAATTAGGGGTATTTCATTAAAAATGATTAAAAACAAAAGATATATTAAAAATAAAGGAAATAATCATAAACAATTTAAACGCGATAATTAGTTATTATTATGTATGCATGAGGTGCACTTCTTAAATTATTATCATTATTATTAGTAGAAGTAATTTTCATCACATACAATGCAAATTTACATGCAGTGTATGATAAATCAGGCAAAATAGCCAATAAAAAGGAAATTTATTCCTTCCAAGTTTATTCGGAATTTGATCTCGCTGCTTTTAAAAATTCAGAATCGGATTTGATAGTCGTGTGAATTTCTTCATATCATCATAAGTTTATTTTTACTAATGATACTGAATACTATTTCTAGTACCAGTCCATTTGAGGATATTATAATATGAACGCAGAGATTATGTACCTCCAGGTTGAATGAGGTTAAAATATTCTGTGGACATATGCTAACATTGCATACGCACCCCCCCCCCACACACGCACAAATTGCGTTTAGTGTGGTAAGTCGACCAGGCAGTAGAGAGAATAGTAAATGTACTGACCACGGAAGTTAATCTAGAATTTGTAAATAAAAGAGCTTGTGTTGCATCTCAATTAAGTTTCCATTTATCAACTAAGGGTAAAACCTACAATAAACAGGTTTTAATAGGAAAAAAAAAAAAAACAATTAGCTTGGCCCCCGGCAAAGTGTACAATACTGCGTATTTGGCCGTAAAATAAAAGACTCCGATCAGGATAAAACTTATCCTTCAAAATGACAATTTCTAGCAAAATCACTTTTCTTGCGCAATGACCATGTGTGGGAAGCTCAGCTCAGGGATCCTACAACGCGACAAATAAGTTTAGGTAACTGAATACAGACACACCATCTCCTACGACCGCCCGCAGCCCGGTGTGACGAGGTAAAAACGGAGCATAAAGAGCTTTTATTCCACCGCGTGGAAACGACCAACGTAACAGTAACTTCATCAGCGACATCAAAGGAAACACATGGAGCAATTCTCCCCGAAGCGTGAGCAGACGAGAGGCATCGCGTCAGTGCCCCACGACACTTCGTCCTCGGCACCGCCCCCGCCCCCGCCCCTCGCCCTTCCATTCCCAACTTATCCTTCGCCCTCCCGCTCTTCGCTCCTTTCGCACAATAACTATGGTTTTTATGCCCTAACAATTCTGAAATATACACTTCAATATGCAATAAAAATTAACAATATTTAATTTGCTCTATAAACATTATTTGATAAAATTCAGGAGAAGCATGCTTGGAATGAAAAGAGATATTTTTGTGCAAACATAATATAACGTCGCTCACTTTGCGGGAGACATAACTGAAGTAAATATGCACCTTCGTGAAGTACATTATATGTCTTGTTTCATTTTTTCTGACTGGTTTAAATAATATGATATCAAGAAATATCCAACATTTGTATAAGTATTTTGATCTTCTATACAAAAGAAAAACCGCAAACTATGACAAGCTCTTTCTAATCAATGAACGCTCACAAATAAATAATTATACAAAAACATTAAAGGTTTTAGAGATCAGAATGTATTTTAATGAAATATGCAAAATATGCTCCTATAATTACAAGAATATGAACCAACAGAAAAAAATCGGCCAAATAATTAACATATTAATTTAAAAAGCATTCAATTCTAACCAAATGTCAAGAAATTTCACTTTGCTATGACCTGAAGCAACATACAAAAATAAGCAAAATCATAGAAATCCGCTCCCAACTTAAAAGAAGACCCTTTCACAAACATCTCCCTGGTCCCTGAAGACCGATTAACGTCACGCTCTCTTGCTTCCAGCTAGGGCAAAGCAGCCGCGCTGCATCACTCACCGAACACAGTGGAGGTGCGCTTGGGGGTGGGCGTGGTGGCTGGTTCGGGGCGCGCGGGGGCAGGGGCGGGGGAGGGCTCCTCTTCTGGGGGAACGGGGGCGGGCGCGGGGGCGGGGGCGCGGCCCTTGGCCGAGTCGCGGCGGCGCAGCGGCGTGGGCGACGGCGTGGCCCCGGCCACGCCCGCGGCGCCGGCCTCCTCGTAGAGGCGCCGGCGCTCGGCGATGCTGGCGCGCTGCCCGCTGCCGCGCTCGAACGCCGACGGCGCGTCGTCCTCGTCTGTCACACACACCGTCACCGGCCGCGGCGCCGTCTCCGACACCGGCGTCACCTGCGCACCAATCCTCAGCTGCGGCTCACTGGACGTTTATTTGGCGGCTTCAAAAAACCGTGTGTGACGTGCTACGGGGAGAAGTGAATTCTGTGCACGTTTTCATAATTCTGTGATCCCTACCCTAGGCCATATACAAGTTGAATTCACAAGAATTTTTTGACAAAATGTTTGCTCCATTGTAATAAAATCTATTTTCAAGGGTAAATCTGCTGTAGATTTGAGCTCTTATCGCTCATCGTCTCCTTCGTCAAGGAATAATACTTCCTGCCGCGACTACATGGAGAACGATAATTTGAATAACTATAATTCCCACCGAATTCTGGAAGACGTGCACAGATAATGATGTTACATTTATACCCAGAAAAAAAATAAGGTCATCTCAGCATTTGCTCGAGATGGAGATCATTGACCCAGAAGTTGAGGTACAATACTAGTTACAGGTTATTTAGAATTATACGTCCAAACGGTAAATACATTAAATATTGTTAAAATTGATATTACTTTCTTTTTTTATGCATGGAATAGTCTCTAAAAGAACAGAAACAGTTGTGCAGCAAAAAAGATTTTATTTGGCACTTAAACTTTTGTATCATATTTAATCGTTTGATGTCATCTGGCAGTGAAATATAAAAAAATGTACATGTATTGTTTGTGATTTTTTGTAGTGATCTGTTGATACTGCCACCTGATGAATATGTTTACTACGAGTATTATTGTTATAGACATCGACGTTGGCTAAAAATATATTCGCGCTCTGAAGTAAGTCATTATTGACAAAAATCACTGACTCGTCAATCAAGAGGCAAGGTAAAGGTAAAATTCCTAAATTAATAGTCTTACAAGAATCGCGTGGGTGGGATTTGCTTCTATTCGCACAATTCTTTTTTTTGTAATCTAAAAGTCTGCGAGTTATAAGATGTATTTTCCCAGAATGTGTTTCGCACAATAATCGCGGAATGTACAAAACAAACAAAATGAAAGCGGAATTTAAAAGAATTCTGAACTCGTAGGATAATAAACGTTATTTTGTGTTTCATTTAAATGGATGTTCCATTTATGGTTTGACTGAATTAAGAGACCTAAAAATGTTACCTTAACATCAGACAACGGCACACCGTTCATTTTCAGTGGACTACAAAATTGTTAATTTGAAATGGAAAACTGCCTTGAAACCGGTTTGTTTTCATTTACTATGAATTTGTTATTACGGAACCAATTTGAAACATATGATATTGTACTATTTACGGTTTCTTTATTGCAAAGCAAATTTGTATCATCCACAAAGAGTTCTTCCCTTCAAAGAACTGTTCTTCCGTTTTGAATCATCGAGGGCATATCGTTTGCGAATGGTAGGAAGAGAATAGGGCCTAAAATCGATCCCTGCGGGACTCCCACGTGCAATTGGCAAAGAATCGGAAAGGTGTGTACACAACTTCCATCATTCCAGTACGGTACTTCTACGTTATTTAAGGTACGAACATTTCCAATTTAGAGCAATACCACGTACTCCATACGAAGATAAATTTTAAGGAAACATTTTATGATTAGACATCGGGTGTTTAGGGAAATGCCTATTTTTTTTTCTATCGAACTTATTTAAAGGACAATATATGTGCACGAAAGCTAATAATATATGTGCAAGAATCATGACAAATGATGACTTCTGACGAAGTCTTATGACGCTAATTTTTGTTTTTTAAGCGTAAGTGCCTATTTTTGCATAAATACTTCCTTTTTTAGAATTATTGGACTCGTTTGCATTTTATGTATTATTTTTATAGTATACAAAGCTAAGATATCAGAAAATCGTCCATGGTCCACAGTGACCATTCTTTACGAAATCTTTAATTCACGTCTTTGTATTTTAAAATATGAGAGAATTTCTAAAAGTATACCAACAGATTTTTCTCCATTTCCCTATTTCATAAATACCAGTCATGTGACGGCACCGACATTTTAAGTTGAAATAAATGTAAATTCCCAGAAGGTTTGTGGCTAATGTTGGACTTCTAAAATATATGTTAGTCACATCAGTATATGCTGAGAGATCCTTCGCATTCAAATTGATTTTGTTTCCCAATCATCTCAAATTTGAAATTGTAATTCTTGAAAAGAAACTGGTAAAATATTGCAATGCAAACTATAGTAAGAATAAAATATAAAAGCGTTGTAAATATGTAAATCTTACTTTACATTAAAATGCATGTACTTGTTTTGTGCATTTAAGTTTACAAAAATATAGACAAAAAACAAACATTTTTTTTATTTTGTGTACGTAACTTATGGCAGTGCCTTTTTTCTCCTTATTCTTGACATTTCTCAGGACCTTTTCAGGCGCCTAAAAGAATATTTTTAGTGCCTAAACATCCAATGTCTAGATGATCAATGACGTCACGTTTTTGAAAGATCCAAAAATATTCTAAAATGTGCTTCGTTTTGATCCATGGGTGGGGCGACATTTTTAAGGAATGAAAATATTACTATTTCCGTGTATTTTGATTTTCGAAATCCATGTTGGCAATCTGAAAACACGTCGTATTTACTAAGAAAGGTTTCCATTCTTACTAAGAAAGGTTTCCATTCGTACGTGAAAAAAACTAATATTTTAGGGAGAAAAAAAAAAGACCACAAAATCGTTGTTAAAATTTCCGCATGCAACAATGGATTCAAAAGAGCGATTGCTGTCTGCTGTATAATCTACAGCTCTCTTTGTTGGAGGCCTGTAGATGCATACTAAGACAATTTTCAGCGTAGGAAGATGTACTATAGAAATTTCAAAAACATTTTCAATGGAAAACATTTAATTCCGTCAAGGGGATAGAATCGATATTTCTAAAGTAAATACTAGAACCTCCATATACAGGGCCTTGCGATTCCCTTCTCCACCATACTAGCCTGCAAGGTAAAAGTTTTCAATTTGGAAAACGCTAAGTTCAATAGGAGAAAACCAATTTTCTGAAAAGCAAAGAACATCAATTTGCCTTTAAATTGCTCTGTAGAGCTGTCTCAATAAATTTCGTTTTATTTGAAAGAGATTTAACATTGTGGTGCAGTATGTTTATCTTCTGCAAGTACGTAATACACGGATGTTTTTCTTTATTATTTTATCTTTTATCTAGTGCTGAGAGATATTTTTTGTCTTCAGAGATAAAAGTTTATTGCATGAATGAAACAGATGTGAGCAGACATTACATTTATGGTACAAGTATTGAAAATTTGTTATATTTATGATTTAGATGAAGCATTGATACGGAACCTAATATTTGCCAATGTGGATAGTATTATTGGTATTACGTATTAATTTATGATGCGTCGAAGTATCACGTTTTGACAGTTTGGCGTACTTATTTTTAGGTTTAAAATGTAAACAAAACAAATGCATATATTATTAGGACCACATAAAAAAGTCTCCGAAGAATTATAAAGACATGATTTTAACTCTTCTTTGAATTCACATTTCTACGTCCAGTATATTTTTACTTTCTCGTATACGTACGTATACACGGAGTAATATACATAGTATAGAGAAAGTTATGTAATGCTGCGCGAAAAAACGGATTTTCGGCACAAAAAACTTCACTGCAGGGCCCCGATAAAGAAAAAGTGGATACATCCAGTTGCTAAATTAAGAAATCCTCTAATACGTGGTGTAACCAGAATCCCTGTTTCGTGGGTCCTTGATACCAAAACGTCAACTGACGTCAAGACATCCCTCCGTCCGGTGTATGTGAACAAACCTAGCGCCTAAACCACGAGTAGGATTTTTTCCAAAGTGAAGAAACCCCTGTCCTTTATGCGCGAGTCGAAGCTCTGCGATTTTGAAAAAACCATTAATTTTTGGGGGATTAAATGAAGCCCTAGAGACATTTTCAAAATTCTCAACAAAGGCTCCAATTTTTTTTCTTTAAATTTCTTGTAAGATTAGAGTTAAATACACTTATAAAGTGGCATACGTCCGATTTTCACGGTTAACTCTGAATTTTCGAAAATAGAAAAAGTTTGGATTTTTTTCAGTGTCTTCCTACAACTATAAATTTGAAGATAGAGATTTTTCCTTCAAATGAAATTTGTTGTTCATAAATATTCTTTCATTAAGGTCATCTATATGCTTTGAAATTTTAGTAGTTTTCGTGCAAGATTTGCAATTTTCAAAAATAACAAAAACAAGATTTTCTCGAAACTATTTACTACGAGAAAGTCTGTGCCATTATGTAGCACCACTAGTTATCTGACCTCATCCCTTGCCGTTTGGTGTACTAAACTTTTCTGTGTGTGTGTGGGGGGGGGTAGTTATATTAGGATGAGGTACCACTTCCTACGAGGGTGGCTGGGGAAATGGAGAAAACACTGCTTATAGTTCGCGAGACAGGTTACCCAACAGGAAGGCTGTTCAGAAAGACAAGAATGGAAATTAAGCTGTTACCTGCCTTTCAAAGGCGTTTTCTACCAGATTAGTAAGCTACAATACGCTCATTTCTGGAATATCACAGTAGAGAATTCAAAAGAAATTTTGTTGTAAACTTTTAAAATGTTGGGATTTAAGGATAAAATAAATCCTCCGTTAAATTTCATTCAGATATGAAATTAAGCTTTTTTCCATTTTCTTCTTCTTCTGTAGTGGAAAAATACCTTAAAAAGGTGAAGAGCAAAACCGGTTGCTCAACAGTACGGGATTACCTAATGCTCGGCGACCGCACTGAAAATAACCATCTGTTTCTTCGTCTGACCCCAACCTGGAACCGTTTTCGCATTACTTCTTGATGGGTGTCTCTGAGTTTGTTGCGTCTTCTACGTTACGACGGTTTGGGAGACGATAAGGTTCGGTTGTGGCGAAGGTTATGAATACGAGCTCAAGACGTGTCATCGCCTGTCGGTAAGTGTTCATGTTTTGAGACTTCACTTCTCTCTCATGTAGGTGGTGCCATGTGCGTAACAATGTGCGACAACAGCGCGTCTGTCAGAGTCGCTTATACGCTGCCGGTACTGTAGAGAATGCTGCGGAAATCCGCCTGATTAGATGGCGATTAGTTAATGTAGACTAAAATACGGTTCATCGATCACGAGAACAACATCAAAAGGGTACAAGAAAGGTACATGGGTCCAGTGAATTCGTAAAATTCAGCCCAGCAACAGCGAGGTTTTGTATGACCCACGCTGCGGTGCCCGCCACGGCGAACATCTCAGTCAAGCGGGATGCCTACCTGACTGCAAGGCGCAGCGATGAGTCATTGCCAGTCGCAACCAAGTAGGGAAGTGGGACATGACCCGTAGAGCGGACAAGAGGGTCGGCGTGACTAAGGGAACGAAGAGGAAGAAAGAAAGAGGGGAGAGGAAGGAGAAGCGAGCACAGAAAGGAAGAGGAGGAGGAGGAGGAGGAGAGAGAGAGAGAGAAGAGAGAGAAGAAAGAGGAAAAAGAGAGAGAGGATAAGAGAGAGAGTGAGAGTGAGAGAGTGAGAGAGTGAGAGAGAGAGAGAGAGAGACAGGAGAGAAGGGAAGAGAAAAAGAAAAGGAAGAATGAAAACGTTTTACAAGAAATAGAATGTATAAAGTAAAGGGAAATTACGAAGTCCTTCACAATTTAAAATTCTTTTCATCTTCAAATTGTGTCTTCAAAAAAATTCAGAAAATACGACAATACGTTGAACAGCGTACTAAGAGCACATTGAAGTGAAGAAGTGAAAGGAGGCAAAATACATTAAAAAAGATACATTTCGGTGAAATAATCGACGAAACAATGAAATTATAATATATTATCGTGCAACATTACTGTTTTTCTATGCAATGCGTATCAACGAAGCTGAGGATGAAGGTCGTTGGAGCATGGCGTCTGTTACGCTATCTTCTTCTAGTCAAAGGCTAGGGAGGAGATGGAGTCCTAACCTTCATCTTCCCTAAGCACGCAAGTGCACGCGCATGGGAATTTTTTTATCATAATTTTAAATATCTCGAGAATAAAACTTTTTTAATTAACAAAAAAAGTTGGAAATGGCTTAAATACTTTAATGCATCTTCTGCGGCATCTAGACATGGAAACTTCGTATAAAACCTTCTGTTAAAATACTATTCTAAAATGAGAGCAATGCCTCCCAACATTAATAAATATTTTTAAGACCACTGTCGCGTTTTTTTTTTAATTTCATGGAACGGATATTATTTATTTCCTTGTCGAAGTTTCACAAACAACCGAAGTTGAGGACATTTATAGACAAACTAGCTGTACCCGCAACTTCGTTTGTTTGGATTTTATTTTATGGATTTTCACTCCGGATGACGCCATATCACAGTGACTTCTCAATTTTTGTTTCTGCAACTGGGTGCACCCCTGTACAGATTGACCGTGAGGAGAACGTCATCCAGAAACTCGAACTTTACCCCTCTGCATCTGGACATTCAAATCTTTACCTAGACATACTAGTCGCTAGATTAAACAGATGACTCACATTAATCAGTCGCATCTATGAACCAGAGAAGTGAGAACGCACCTGCTCGAAGATGCGTCTGCGTTCGGCGGTGCTGGGTGTCTTGGGCTTGTCGTCCGGGGGCAGCTCCGTGGCGGGCGAGGCGGCGGGCGAGGGCGCGGGCGAGACGGCGGGCGAGGGCGCCGGGGAGGCGGCGGGCGGCGAGGAAGGCGCCGCGCCGTTGGCCGCCGCCGCCGCCGGCGTGGTCGGGGGCGGGGGCTCTGTGGGGTCCGCGGGCGCCGCGGCGGGGGCGGGAGCCGGGGCGGCGGGGGCGGGGGCGGGGGCGGGGGCCGGGGCGGCGGCCGCCGGCTCCTGCCCCGGCGCCGCGGGCACGTGGAACACCTTGTCGAAGGAGAACTCCGTGGTGGCGCGGGCGTCGCCGCTGCCGCCGAAGCTCAGCTTGGGCGGGGTGAAAGGCTTGGGGCCCAGGCGCGGCTGCAGGGCGAACAGAGCGGCGGTCAGCGCGGAGGGCGGTGGCGGCCGCATCGCGCCGTGAAACGCCCACGACGCAAGGGCATTCAATAAGCACTACAATGAAATCTGACGTAACCGGAAAAGCGTGTCCGGTCGGGACAGACTTCAATCGTCTATGAGTCAGAGGAACCGATTTGGATGGCCAGATGAAATATTCTACTCTCAGCAAGTCCCTCTAAAATGATGAGGAAATGCTGCCTCAATATCAATACAATAAAACCTCGATCGAGGAGACTGTTCTAGGAACTGCTTTCGACAAACCTCTAAAACGATGTAGAAATACCATATTCGATAAAGAAAGAACCTAGGTTACTCGAATTCCTTGTTATCTCGATTTTTTTTTGTTCCTGTTCATTGCAACTTTTGGAATGCGCCATTTGGAATATCGTTATTTTGAGATTTTCAATTACTCGAAGTTTTTCTTTCCGCTCTTCTGATTCAATATATTGAAGTTCCACTGATTTTGCTTTCTGAATTAGCAAAAATATTCAATATTTCTCTCGAATACATCATGGATACTGGCCATCCAGATGGAAACCTTTTGCAATACTGACGCAACTTCTCCTGAAATCACGTTATTATATTAAACACAATTTTTAACTTCCGTTCTGATGTTTTTTGACAAATTCGTGCAGAGGGAACGTGCTCTTGCAAAGGTTTGTCCATACAAAGGGATTACGAATATTTAAAGGGATTCACAATCTCCAGGGGCGTTCTAAAATAGCCTACAATAAATTTAGAGTGAAAAAAACACCAGTTTTCTGCGGGGGGGGGGGGACCACACCATTAAAGGGGCTCCACACAAGATAAACGATCAAAAGATAGTACTTGAATGAAAATTCGTGCAAGAAAAATCGAATGGCAAAACGCCAATGCGTACCGCCACTTTTACCAACTGTCAGAACGGAAGTTTCTACTAACATATAGCTGATTACGTAAACACACATCTGTGCAGATTTGGGAACTTTTGCACATTAGGACAGATTTATGCAGCCTCTCACCCTTTCCCATCTTAGTGACTCTGTGGCTCCCTGTGCTTCCCCGAAGTAGTCGTGTTTCGTATAAACCTCCACCTGGACAGAGAAGTCTCTCCACCTTCTATTCTCCAGCGCATTGCTAGGTATATCCACATGTGTCGCATGCACTGTGAACATCACTCAGTCCCGTAGAAATCAAAACTGATAGTGCACAGTATTCCATCAGAATCAAATACATACGTCGTGAAGACTAGCCCTTTGCCAGTGTAATCAAAACCTTGAACAATGATACTTGTGGCGTATCGTACGACCCCTTCCTCCAACAGTGGCCAGAGTGCGGTGGTGCGGAGAGGACTGCTCGGTGTAGGCCTTGTAGATCCCATGCACTGCACCCTCAGCCCCTTTGACGCACATGTTCTACCCAGCCCTTTCCAAAGCGCGTGCGTGGGTGTAGCAGCTCCGCGCTAACCTTGTAGCTCCCGGCGGCGGCCGAGGGGTTCACGGACGTCACCACGCTGGGCGGCAGCGGCGACGAGGTCGGCGCGGGCGCGGGCGTGGGCGTGGGTGCAGGCGCGGGGGCGGGCGTGGAGACGGGGGACGTGGGGGCGGGAGCGGGAGAGAGGACGGGACTAGGGGCGGTGGGGGCGGCGGGGCTGGGCGCGGGGCTGGGGGCCGCGCGGGGCCGCGCGGCCGGCCGAGGGGGCTCGTCGCTCTCCGCCAGCGATCCCGAGCGCGAGGGCACGGAGCGCGGGAGGGGCTTGGGCGGGGCGGAGACGGGGACAGGGACGGGAGCGGGAGCGGCCGCAGGGGGAGGTGGTGTGGGCGTGGGCGGGGTCGCGCAGCTGCCGTTCTGCTGCGCCGCCGGCCGCCGCCCGGAGCCCGCGCCGCCGCCCGCCGCCAGCCCCAGACCCTTCCCCGGGCCCGTGCCCGTGCCGGCCGAGCCGTTCTGGTGCGGCGCGGCGTTGGGCGTCGGCCCGTCGGCTTTGCAGGCGGGCGTCGCTGCCGCCGCCGCCTTGCCGCAGCCGAGGCGCTCCTGCAGGCGTGCGCGCCACTGGCCCAGCGGCCCTCTGTGCACCTGCGAAGACGCGCGCCGCCGCGCTGCCGAGGCGCCTGCCACCCACCCCCCACCCCTACGCTCCCAACGCCAGGGCATCGAACCGAGGGGCTCCGTCGCATTCATTTGCATTTCTTCTTATATTTAGTTCCAATGCTTCGAAAATAAACTATTGCTTAATAATCGGCTTTAAATAACAACCAAATGAAATATCCATACTCGAAAAAAAAGCCCACTCATTTCAAATCAGAATGAAAGTTGAAAAAAATTAAAAGTCGTATTTAAGTACTTCAAAATCGTTTTTCGATAATATAATTAGTTTTATTGAAATTGCAAACACTCGGAAAAAGTCGCAATTGCTTTTGTTGAAGTTTTGTTTTATAATAAAATAATAATAATAATAATAATAATAAATAATAAAATTTAAATAAACCCCAAATTTGAAATTTATCGAACACAACTGATGACACAGATCACCTTTAAATCACAAATTATTTTGTAAGTTTTTAAAAGCATGTTAGGTCTTCAAATATTTATTTTCCACAACCATTACCATAATAAAGAATGACATAAGAAAAAATGAAGTTTGAAGTTCTGTATTTTTCGAAGGTTATGCATTTTTGGGTTTCATTTTTCATTCCACAGTAAAATTTCTTAAAGCTCTCGTTTTCTTTCTCGAATTTTGTCCAAGATTATATCCAGTTCGATGCCCTGATTTTGCATAATGTCACATTTGTGCTACCACTACCACAAGCAACTATGAAAAACCAGCTGACTACTACACAGCACGCCACAAACCACTACTGTATTACACAACTACGATGCAACTGCTAGTGTGAGGTTCCAACTAAAGCCTACGGGAATCTACTACCACTGAGAAGCCAGGAAGCCACATCTATTAAACTACGACTAGTAATAAGCTGTTATGAGCGAGCATTAACATAACATTGTCTTTCCAACCATTGCATTCCACAACCTCTACACACAAGTGACAACATAATAAACAAAATAATAAGATAATATTAAGCATGTTCTACTGTTGTTTGCATAAACCTGAGTGCAGTGCTCCACAAACACTGTACATTTGTGTTTAGTGCATGCAGTGGCATAGACATACGTATTAATTATCAAATTACCACATTCACATGGATGGGAAAATAATTTTCTTACCTCTTCTCAATTGTTAATCAATTACATTCTTTGCACAACTATTCAATCCACATTAAGACAAAGTAAGAAATTATATACATTATGTTTTTTGTATATCTAAGCCACTGGTCACAAACTGTTCACAAGCAGACAAGACATTAAGTGCTGAAGGTCAACACATCTGCACATGCCCATTGGTTTCTGTGACAACCCAACTTGAGGGACCCAGCAAGTCCTTTTTAATTACTCTCATTAATCCCATTGGTGCTCACACCTAAAAATATCTATGCATTGGAAGATCAATGTTCTTCAATTTCAATTAATTTTTATATAATGAACAATTGTCTTCAATTTTAAAAACACAAATCAACTCTTAATTTGAGTGAACCACTTTATTGTCAGTTTGTTTCTCTTCGCAAGAAACAATTCCCAACTTATTAAAATCTGAACAAGAGTATAACCAAGAAATTTGCATCTTCTTTATCATACCTCAAACCCTTTTCAGAACCTTAAGAGATGCCCTTCTGCTACTATATCACCTATACCTTTATATTTAGCAATTTTTAACCCCAAATTATTTTTTATTTAATGTAACCTCTATGTATGAGAGTTGATATTACAAGTAATTGTGCTGCAATTTTCACAAGCACACACATTAAAGGCACATTACTCCAATTCATATTTAGAGTTATTTGCTGTTAGTTGAAAGCATTTCATTTGCTACTCGCATCACCAGGTTAACCCATTTATACCAATTAATAATACACACCGTAAGTGACATCAACACAAGCTTAATGTCAAATAAAACTTTTAAATCACTAGAAATTATGAGTCTTAATAAACAAATTAGTCCAGAATATCCCTCAAATTGGGTAGATGATAGTTTTGGAGATGAGGTATTGACATTTAATGTTTTAGATGGTGCATGACAAGCACACCTGTGGTGCAGCGCCTGCATTGGCACGGTTAGCTGGGTCCAAGCTAATGCGCGCAACCTGCGCATCTTTGCCACTAAGCCATTGTGCAGCTGACAATGGAGCTTCTGCGCCAGGTGTATCCGGATAGAGATCAGCATGAAAATCACGATATGACTGGAAAAAAGTTCAAGGCAAATTGAAGCTCTTTATCAAGTCACCTTTGCTGGTTTATGTTCTCCTTTCTAGTAACAGTAAAAATATCTTCAAGAGAACTGTTAAAGCAACTGAAGACATGCAATCAAAAACAGGTTAACAAATATTTTGCTGAAATAGAGATAAAAAAGCTTTTGCATATAAAGAAAATAAATGGACAGAAGAAAATGTTTATTTGTATTTTTTATCACAGTGGTAGCATCCCTGTAACATTATCGTAAGGCAGTATGTAACCATTTTAAATATTTCCTCCTAAGAGAGACCACAAAACTTGAAAAAAACCTCTATGTAGTAATAATCAGGGTCATTGAGAAGTGGAACTTCAGTCACCAACTGGGCATTCTGTAAACCTCTTTGAAACTGATGATGTGATGTACAGGAGAAACATAATCCAACAATTCTAATGTGACTTCAAATTCTTTGATAGTCATATGAAAATTTTTAAAAAGTATTTAATCATGCATCTTTCTTCAGCACTCTACAGAAAACCTTATTTATTAACATTTTGCTTATTTTCTGGCACTGTCATTTAGATCAACACCATGTCAGTGCTGTCAAATGCATCAAATGACATTTTTTCTATTGCAAATAGATTTCTAACCCTAGCTTTCCTCACCAACTCAATGCATTCATCAGGATCATAAACATAAGGAACTGTTCTTTTCTATGACAGGAGCTAAATGACATCAATTTTTTCACTCAGAACTACATGTGATCAGTATCCTGTGAGATTGTTAGAGAACAACCAAATGCAATATCTCATATAGTAAAGATATGCTTATTGCTGATCTAGCAAGACCACAGCGCCATCGCAACAGATGTCAGTCCAACTGAACTATTAGCCCCCAGCAAATTTTGAAAATCAAGAAATTCAAATCCCAATATTTTCATTTCCTTCTTTATTCTTATTTTCCTTCTTTCCTTAAAGACAGCCCATCTCACAGAAGACAGGCTGTCCCCCACATTTAGTGTCAGCATATAACTTGCTTTTTAAAAATTTGTTAGTTAACCTGTTTTTGCATGGTTATCTTCAATTACTCTCACTTCAGCCTGAAGTAGTAGTCTAAGAATGACAAATTTTTTCCAAGTATATCACTTTGAGTGCCACCCATTTGAAGCCCATTTGTTTCACCCCGAGGCCAAATTCTGTTACAAAGAAAGTTATTTGAAGTACACTGTTGAACAAGTAAGCAGCAATCTGCAGGCCATGCTTCAGACTCTTTTTGCCTTTCACTCAGAGAGGATATGAGCTGCTGTCACTACAGACGCTCAGTATCATGAAACAGAGCTCCTAAAATTTTTTTTGTGAGCTGAGTCCACCGGTGGACCCACGCCTCCTAGAAGGGGTCTCAGCTCAGGCTGCTGGCAGTCTCATGGCACTTGGTGTGATATTGAAAGGTACATCACACAAAGGGATACGTTATTAAATATTCTCCCACACTATTCAAATGTATTTTTTTACATATTCTTTCATCTACAAATACTTACAAGATATTTGATCCAACAATTTCCATTTTATGGTCATATAACCGAAACGTCACACACCGCTCTGAATTGAACTCACTCTCATATTCTAGGATATCTCATTATTGCAATAATTTGAAAAAATACACATTCATTGTTCATGAAATTATCATTATGAATTAAGATCAAATCATGCATAATTCAAATTAGATTATCCAAGTCTGTCAAACCAAAAATGTTAATTCACTGTTTTTTGGCCATGGAAGATGATATATATCTTTTTAACACATTCAAACAACAAAAAATTTGAATCCTTCGAAATACATCATATACTTTTTTTTTTGGAACAAATTTACATCAGCCATGCAGAGGCTTTGATATATTGGGACCTCAGAATGGCAAGAAATCTATCTCAGAGCATAATGCACTTTTAGATTAGTTGAAAGGATCTTGGTGTGTTCACACAAATTCACTGTTAGTTGAATTTCAACAAATGACAAACACCAACTTCCTACCTGCCACTGTTAATGTTTTAACAAGCTAAGTAACTGTGGACAACTGAAACAAAAGTATTATCATTAAGAAAACTGACTAGAAATGATAATAGCAAAAATAATATTTTTTTTATTAATAATTACTAATACTTATTCATAAACTACATAGAAAATAATATCTCTAATTGTTTTACTCTATTCCCTATAATTTAAGGAGGAAAAACTTGCTTAAGAAATGTCTGTATCTGAAAGGCAAATATAGTCGCTTACAGAAGTATACCATGACATACAATTACTATAATTTTTTTTATAATTAATACTTAATTTCACTTTTAAAGTTTATTTAAAATGAATGTTTGTCAGAACAGAAAACAAAAATATTTGGATTCTTCCTACCAAGTTTTTGGAATGGAATGTTAGAAAAATAATTTAAATACATTTTCTGTATGTCGATAATTTATTTAACTTCAAGAGCAGTCTACTCAATGGTATTGCCCAATATGTAAAGAAAAACTTCAGCAAAAACGCTTTTGTAATTTCATACAATCATAAATACTTATATGCCCTTTGGACACAGTCCATTTATCCACTAATATTAATTTTTTTAATGACCTACGTATTCTATAAATTTTCTTTTATAAGCAGGATGACAGAGAACAATTATAATCTCTCCTTCCACCCTACACTACAAATACCAATGAGATGAAGATTGCATTATATGCTAAAACACTGTTTAAAAGTGCCTCCTACCTAATTACATTGTACAAAATTTACCAAGAAAAAAAAATGTTGGAAAATATTGGAAATGAAATTATACTTAACTGTACACTTGCTTACTTTTAATAATCTGGCATCCATGACATTATTACTGTTTGAAGAAAAAGGACTCCTAAATAGCAAGGAAAATTTATCAGAAATGATATGTTTTGTGTCTTTTACATTCTTGGAAATCAAAAATGTAAGAAGATATGATAAAAACAAAAAATTCCCGATGATTTTCATCTGCATTATCTGTTCAATTCTTGCAATAACAGCTCTGTCAGCTGGAGAGTTCTTATGCAGTAAGCCCAGAATACAGCACTTGCTAAATGTAAGAGAAGTTGGGGGGGGGAAAGGACAATAGCATATTGATGAAGCCATGGTAACCCCGTTAACTTGGAGCTCTCACCCGCTCAGGTGATGCGCAGCTCATGGTACAGTTAGTAAATAGCATCTATGCAAGTTGTTTAGTGTGTTTTTGTGGTGCATGTTGGAATGGAGAATACTAATACTTGGATTCATTCACATCTGGAATTGGTACTAGAAAATTACAAAGCTTTCTACTTCCTCTGAACAAAATTCATTATTATAGATTATTTGTGTATACTATCAGAAAACAGGAATTTTCAATACTAATAATAGCAGTGTTCAGAATGTATCCTCCTCTTTCCAATATTTTGCCAACTGGGCATTAGTTCCAGAAGGATCAATCGTAAGTTCTATCTTCTTTCCTTAAGTAAATGATACGTCGTCCTCTTTTAGAAATGGAAGAATAATTCTTTTTGTTGATGAAACATATTCTTTGCAATAAAGAAACGATAAATACTTCAATTTCAGACATTTAAAATTAGTTTCATAATAACAAATTATGAGTAAATAAAGGAAAAATGGTTTCAACACAGTTCTGCATATCAAACAAGCAATTGTATTTTCCATTGAAAATTAACAATCTGCAATTGGTTGATACTAAGATACCACAATTTCTAGCTCTCTCAATTCAGTCAAACCTCACACGGAATCTCCTAATAAATGAATTGAACACTAAATTACATTCCTTATATTATCCATTCAGAATTCTTTCAAATCCAGACAGCCTGTGGGCAGCTTGTTGTGTGCATTTTGCAAATGTACATTCCCACCAGAGATACAGCATGATATTCTGGGGAAGAACATTCTATAGTATCCAGACTTTTAGACAGCAGAGAAGAAGGTGTGAATAATAAACAAATGCCATCCACGTGATTCCTGCAAAACAGTTTTTATTGAGCTAGAAATCTTTTCCTTGCCTTGCGTATTTATTTAATATTAATATTATTTTCTGTTAAAACTGACTTTCTTATGGTTAGGAACACATTTTCCTTCATTATATATATTTATAATTATAACACACTTTGTAGAAATCATATTCATCAGGTGTTAATATCCACGGCTCAGTACAAGAAATTCACATATAATATTTAATTATTTTACATAAAAAACAGTTAAAAACTGTGTGTGACATGCTACGAGGAGAAGTAAATTCTGTGCACATTTTCATAATTCTGTGATCCCTACCCTACACCATATATTACTTGAATTTTGAATACACAAAGAAATGAGCATTTTTTTACAAGGGCTGTTAATAAAAATATTTGCTCCAATGTAATAAAATCAATTTTCAAGGGTAAATCAGCTATAAATTTCGGCTCTTATCCCTCATTATGTCCTCCGTGAAGGAATATTATTTCCTGTTGCGACAACATGAAGAATGATAATTTGAATAACTATATTTTCCACTGAATTCTTGAAGACATTCACAGATAATGAAGTTACATTAATGTCCAGAAGCAAAACAAGGGGCCATCTCAGCATTTGCTCAAAGGATCATGGAAACGGCATGTAAAACTTGATTGAGATGGGGGTTATTGACCCAGAAGCTGTGGTACAATACTTGTTACAGGTTTTTTACAATTATACAGTCCAAATGATAAATAATACATTAAATATCACTGTTAAAATTAATGTTACTTTCTTTCACAGTATAGTCTCTAATTGTATAGAAACAGTTATGCAGCAGAAACCATTTTACTTGGGATTTAAACTTTTCTACCGAATTTAATCATTTAATATCATCTGGCAGAGTGTTGTAAAATAATGGACATGTATTGTACATGAACTTTTGTAGCGAGCTGTTGATACTGTCACCTGATGAACAAGATTACTACGTCAAGTGTTATAGATATAGACATCAGCGTTTTCAGTAAGTATATACCCGCCCTTAAGCAAGTCATTTTTGACAAAAAACACTGATTCATAAATTAATAGACAAGGTAATGGTAAAAATCCTAGATAAATAAAGAGAGACTTAAAAGAATCCTGGGGGTGGGTTTTGGTTATTCGTACAATTCTTTTTTGTAATCCCAAAGTCTGGGAACTATAAAATGTATTTCCCCAAAATATTTTGTTATATATATATAAACGTTCCATTTGAGATTGGACTGAATTGAGAAACCTTAACATTTTGTTACTTGTTCCTTAAAATCATAATCATGTTTTTGTCTCTAACCTCATCTTCACATGTATCAATGTTTCTATCGTTTTCATCGTCCTTCCTTGCTACGACATCGACATTTTAGGCCCCACTGAAGGTTTTGCAGTCTAAATAGGCGTTGCATATAGACTTATCAGACGCCACCTAAGGGCATTCTATTGTGTGTCGGCAGATTTTCTATCCATCCCGCACTTGTTCAGAACCTGTTTCTTTAACTGCTCAAAATGTAGATTCGCATTTGCCGGGCGTCGATCCGAGAATCTGCGCGGCTTCGTCGAACCCCCATCGTGTAACAAAATTTCGGCATTTATTTTCACGTTATGTTTCATTTGATACAATGTCATTTGTTTTGAAATTCTCTTTTTACAGGCCCATTTAAAACTATAGAGCTGAATTGCCCTCAAATTCGCGGTGGATGCAGAGAATACGGAAGCGAATATAATTACGTTCAGATACGCGCGATATTTTTACCGTCTTCACAGATTATTGCTACGCCAACATTTACGAGTTTCGTGACATAGTTCGGCAATGTAAAAACAAACTCTAACCGTCTAGGCTTAATCTGCAAATTTAAGACGACCCCACATTTTTCGACCGAGATATTTCGAAAAAATCTCGTCTTATATTCGTGTAAAATACAGTAAATGGGCGGGGAAGAGATTCTGGAGCTCAAGAAAACGTGCAAACGTGCACATATGCTTTTCCCCCTTACATTATGTGTAGTTTCCCCTGTTTTTTAATGAATGAATCTTAATTATTTTTGACCTGCATGAACTTACGATTATAGGTTTGAAAATTAAAGAGTATCAGTATAAAACTTCGAGAAATCAGATTTTACATTACCACTAGATATACTAAATATATTCCCTGTAAATTATCATGAGGCATACATTTGGGTGTATTTAATGGAAAAGAATTTAGAATATATTTGAGAATGCAATACCTCTATTAAATTTATATTAACTAATAATCAGATTAAAAGAGGATTACATTTCAAAATAAAATTGAAGCTTCGAATAACACCTACTACATGAAGATATAATTATCTCCAATGCTATTTATAAATGTCATAAGTTCATTTGAGTATATTAAAAGTTCTTTCATACATAATGTTTGAAAATAAATTAAGTTTCAGAAACAACAGTTTCAATAAAAAAGGGCTATAACATTGCCAAAAAATGCCATTGTGTAAAATGATTTCTTAATTATGGAGACAGATTACAAAAACTACTTTCAATCCTTTTTTATCATTTTCATTCTATTACTGTTTTGTATGACCAACAGAAGACTAAAAGATATTGTTTAAGTTTCATGATGTAAGTAGAGACAAGTATAAAGTGACAGTTACAGTTAAGTAGTTACAAAGTAAGTTAAGTTGATAAATGTACATCATGTCCAAAGAATCTTGCAGAGTAATGTATAATAATTATAGTTTGATTTCAGTCTACACACTACACAAAATTTGCGTTTGTTTATGTCACAAAAAGGAAATCTCTTTCACTCACCTTCCGAGGAACTTGGTAGGTGATTGGGACAACTGCACTGGAGGTGAGCTGCAACAGTCTATTCACCTCTCCTTGCATAACTGCAAGGGCTCGTTTGGGCACAAGGCATGCACCTTTAGTCTGTTCGCCTGTATGGCGAAGTCCCTCAGCCAAGAAAGGCTCTCGCTCTAATAGCTCAAGAAACAGCACAGTAGTGTCACCTTTTGCTGCAAGAAACAGCATGCCCGTGTCCGGATCAAATAGGGGCATTAACACCCTGCAGACAGAAACCAAAATTATTATCAAGGACCTCAGGTACAATTCCAGAGAAGTCTTGATAATTGGATGTCATTTATGGAAAAGAAACTAACCGAAATTTTTAAAATTTGCTAGTGTTAAAATATTTTCCTTAAATCCTTTCATGAAAAACCCCATTTAATATCAACAGTCATACAATGTTTTATTTATTTTCACTGAACATGAAAACTTATTTACATTTTTTTTTGTTTGTTAAAGCGATTAAGATTATGGATTTTCTCTACATCTTTGAAAGAACATGATTCAATTACAAAAACCTCTCCTCCAATTTTAGATTCAAAGGCAAAGTTTAGCCTATTTTAATACTTTTTTATTATGCTTATCTGCTCACAATACTACCCCTTCCTTGTTAAATTTATCTCAAACACTCGCATCTTTGACATTTTTTTTACCTTCAATATAAATACGTAATGTTCTAAATTTTCTCACTGAAATATGTCAATCTTCTGCATTAAAATCTGCAACTGATGTGCAGTGCTTATACAGAACTACCAAATTGTCAGATTCAGATTTATATTAAGGATTTTTCATCTTTCATTTATCAGGATCTTTTAATGCAAAGATGCGAAGGTACATATACCACAAGTCCAATTTCTTTTGATAATTTTTCTTTGCAATGTTTGTTGTTACTGACTGTTATTCAAATTGTTTCTCTTACAGGTATTCCTATGTTTCTGTGATAAAAAGAATCAGAAAATGACCTTTCAAATAATGCACTCGTCTTAAAACTAATAGTTTGAAAATGTATTTCACTGAAATTAAGTAAGTTTGGAAATGAATTACAAATCACCTTCACTTTAATAGTACGCAAAGGAAATGAAATATTTACATCCAAACGGTATATAATCTCTTGTAAATCAGATTTTGTTGCCCACGTAAAAACAGAGAAAAATAAATTAAAGCAGAAAAAAATTGCAAGAACTCACCCAGTGGAGCTATCAAGAACAAGAGCACGATCTGCTTCCTCAAAGCGCCGAAGATCTCTGAGGAATACTTCTCTTTGACGACCCTGCAGAATATCACAGCAAATTTAAAACAACATATTACACTATCAGAAGATACTTGCTACTGTAATTGAAGAAATAGAAATATGTATTTAAAAGTCAAATTAAAGAAATCTATTCCCATTCATAAATAATTATGCAGAAACTTACAGAATCAAATCCAGTGGTGAGAAGACGTCCTGAATCTCCTAACCACACAACTCTTGAATCTTTGATGCTTTGGTGGCTATTTGCAGAATGTGTAATAAATTTTGGACTGCGTGGATCACCTACACGCACTTGTTTGTCCTTGCAACTAGTTGCAATCAGTGACCCATCTCGCCGCCATGATACTGACTGTATCACATCTCCATGTTCTGACCCATTTGCTGCAATCATAACAATTTTGCTTTAATCACACTCATTGCAAAAGTCACCACCGACAAAATACGTAATAAGACTATCATATTGGACAAAATGCTCACATATAAAATTTAAAAGAATGAAGGTGGGGTCAACTAGGATAATAGGTTTACTCCAGCTTTAACACCAATACTTCGAAGTTCCTTTCTTTCTTCTCATACTTATAGGATATTGTGTACTGACAATGGTGAGACAAGTATTACTTATCAGACTGGCAATACAATTAGTACCTTACAGCCAACAAAATAAGTTAATTTGTATAAATAGCTATTGTGAACAGTTTTTAACAACACACTGCACACGTGTGCATAATTTTCAAATTAAGTTGTCCAAAAAGCAGAGGATTTGGACTCTACTTTCCCTTGGATTAACTCTAAGAGAAAATAGGATCGAGGGAGGGAGAAATCAACAAGTAGACCTGCATTGAGGTCTGGCCTTGGTTGGAAGTGAGAGGTCAGAATAGAAAATACTATTACGGTCATAGTTGTCAGTTTCAGAGGCCACGCTATGGGTGCTAGAACAAGACCAGTCGAAGAGTAAGCACTCACAGAAGACCTCCTGCTGGGCGGCGAGGTCCCAGAGGGCGAGCGTGGTGTAGGAGGAGGTGGACACGAGTCCGTCGGCCGTGGGGTGGAAGGCCACCGTCTCCACGCGGCGTTGCTTGTGCGAGAAGGTGCACTCGGGCACGCTCAGGCTCTCCTCCAGCCCGCCCTCGGGGATGTGCCACACCTTCACCAGGCAGTCCTGCGACCCGGTGGCCAGCAGCCCGTCGTGGAAGGGCGAGAAGGCCATGTCGGTGACGGTGTCGCTGTGCGCGTGCAGGAGCGGCATCGTCTTGCTCTTGCGCCCGCAGTCGTCGATGGGCAGCACGGCCAGGCTTGACCCTGCGACCCGACCGAACGCACGCCTCAACGCTCAGCGCCCACCACGCGGGCCGGCGCGATCTGTCAACCGCCGTGGGCGGACTCCTCTCGCGATAAGACGAGGGTGGGACGGAACGTCACTCCGCTTGACAGATCGCGCGGACCGCGAGCATCGCGTGAAAGCACGGAGTCGCCGCCGTCGCGCTCGCTGATTCCAGCTGTTACGTTTTTGCGAACGCAGCACACCGTCAAGGTACTCACCGTTGTGGTCGACATTGAAGGCCATAAATGCCGCGGAAGCGGCGATGTTATTTCCGTACGTCTGATAAGAACCGACGGAAATGTCACGGATGCAAGCTTCGGGTTTCGGGACGATGGGCGCGGCATTTTTGTACTTAGAAGCCTTGAATCGCCAAGCCATGATGAGCCCTTAGACGAATCGGTGTCAATATCATATACTGTCACCTTGCTGCAAAACGAAAACAAAGTTGCTCCCGGCGTCTGTCGCTCCGCTCGGCTCCGCGCCGCGCCGCAACACACTGCACCGTGCCCGGCAGGGCCGGGCCCGGTCTGGCAGGCAAAACTAGCGTCGAAGGCAGGTCGACTCCCCACGGCCCCGGGAGGGAACGTTTTAGACAGACTAATAACGTCAGTTCTCTTATTCTTTTACCATCGCGGCATGCGTATTGTTAACGACCCCCTTACCTGCTATTTCTGTCAAATTACACGCTTTCCGGCGACAATCTCTCCTCCTTGCTCAGCGTCATATGACAGGCGGCACTGGCGAGACCAATGGACGCGCTAATCTGAGATCGCGATAATGCACAGCCAAACAAAGACCCAACCTCTCGTTCCGAAATACATGGAAAATACCTATTAGCGAGATGGTATTTTTATCACTTTCGAAAATGATTAATAATGCACGAGTGGTGCTTTGACTTACGTAGTTCTACGACCTCAAAGTATCCTTCACGACAGCTTGTCATGAATTGTGCATGATGTGGGCGATTAGAGAAAGATAATGGAAACGAGCGATATCCTAACCAAATCTCTAGATGCCACTAACGGATGGCAAACGAGACGCCTAGTCAATAGCACGAACAGTACGCGGTAGTAACGCCAAGAGACAACCATAGATGGCAGACTTGGATCGATAACACTAGGCCCAATGACTCATGCGGTTAATGATCCCAAAGCTGAGCGTCTACAGAGACAAATTGCGAACATTTTATTTTCTTCATAGTTTCGCAACTCATGTAGAATTGAAACTAATCCCGAATCATTTCACGCGAATATGATAGGCATTAATGAGAAGCTGCAGTTATAATTAGAGTTCGTGTCAGATGTCGGGTAATCCGGATTCTTCCCGACGTATCTTCACTTTGCTACATCTGATACTGCAGATGACAATTAAAATTATATAAATTTACCCGTTCACTTCTTAATTGAATACATTTTCAGCTTCCTTATAAATTGTTGTTCTCGCTTTGGGTACCTACAGCGTCTCACTGAAATCTTATATTTTGCTTCTCGGCTCTTTTCGTGGGTATCCTGCTTACTATATCACGCACATTTCTGCCAAATAAACATTCCTTCAGTTTATTATTAAATATCTTTGTGTTGTCACCTCTTTTTTGAATCGTGAACATCCAAGGTCAACACAACCGGTCATCGGCATTCACCCTTTCCTTTGACGCTATTCTTTTTTCTCCATTTTCTCATTCTTTCGTAAAAAAATAACATTAGTCTTGTTTAAGATTGTTTTTCTATCAAAACTGTATTTGAATTCCAATTTAACTATATTTAAGTCTATTAAATATTTATTACTTCGAATAGGGAAATATTTAATGATTGAATTTATACAATATTTAAATTATCCTGCATAATATTAATTTCGTTCGTATGTGTCAAATTTCTTAAAAAGCATGGAATGTTGTAATTTAACAATTGGCCTGTAAACAAATTGTACAAGTTGTATTGTAACAAATAGCCTACACACAGTTCCTCTCATAGTTGTAACTGTTTAAAGTTTTTAGGGAGGAAAGGAATGTATATTAAAATGGAAGAGTGGCATTTTGGCCTGATGTGTACAAGTTATGAATGCAACAGCTTGTATTGCTAAATATTTGTCTATGAATAATGAAGAGAAACAAATGGAGTGTCACAGTTGATATACATACATTTATTTTCTTTACTTGTTACATTAAAACAGATCCACAAAAATATAGATTTAAACCATTTATATACATTATATTTTAAAAATAAGTTCAGTCAGGTAACAATAATAAACTTTCCCAAACATATTAAACAAAATTTTATAAAAATCTTATTTGAAAAGCACTGGGAATGTGAGGGTTTGGAATGAACAAAGGGAAACAACAGAACAATAAATTCCCATTAAAGAAAATTATCAGACTAATTAATATTTCACAATGAGGTGAGTCACCTTATGCTCAAAACTGAAACACTGAGACCCCAGAACAGCATATTCTATAAAAATATTTTCAACAAAATTAGAACAGTTTTTGGGAAGTGGAAATGTTTCCATTCTCTTGCTCAGGAAAATTAGTTTTGAACATAGGGTGAACTCAATTCTGGCAAGCAAACCCATATAAGAAGTACAATAGTACTTAATTCACAGACATAGATAATGACATATTCAATACACAAATGAAGCTACTACACTCCGAAAGTTGTCTTCTTTTACCACAACAGGAAATCTTAAGGAAATAAAGAAAACCACACCATTAAACAAAATTCTAATTGTAATTATATCTTCAAAAGTAACTGGCACATATAGTGACAACTCCATTACTACTGTTACTACATACACCACAAAAATAGACGACAAAATCTACACTGCACCAGTTAAGAATTATCAGAATTTTCTCTGATCTTAATTCTGGTTTTCTGAGCTAAGAAATTCTTCTGAAGGCAAACTGATAATAAATTAGACTTGCAGAATATTGCAGGCTGTTCTTCTGCATCTTTTTAAGTAAGAAATCACAGAATATAACAATTTGGCACCATTAATATATTTACAAAACTCTTCACTCTCATGAAATATAATGGGAAACAAAACGTTTCTCAGTCTTTATAAATAAAGAAATACAGTTTGAGCAATTCAATTAATAACACCAAAAACAAGTGTATAATGATTGAATGTTCTTATATAAAATATTATTGCAATGAATGATACAGTTTATTTCTGACAAATTATCACAAGAATGCTTTTCCGACACAAATAACACGATCAATATAACATTTCTCTTGTAACAAAAGAAAGAAAAAAAGAAGAAACAACAACAACAACAACAAACAGCAAAGATTAGGCAATACTTTTCCCCTATTTTTATCTCCAACCCTGTTACCTCCTCTTTTAACACATGAAATTGACAGCATTCTCAACAGATTCCTGAGAGTATATTTCAGAATTGTACAAGATTCAATCCTGATTAGTAACTTTCAGGGTTAAGAAACAGTTAAAGTATGTCTGTATGGACATTTGAAGAGTACACAACGAACACTGATATGCTAAAAATATTGAAGGGATGAGGTATGACATCTATCCATTGAACAGAAGTGGTTTCTTAACCACTGGGGAATCTACAAATTTAGAACCCAGAAAATACTGTAAGCACTAGCTTACGTGAAACATGATTTCAGGATGCTGTGATTATTCATATCTATACACACACATATCAATCTAACGTTGTTCATGTAACTTACGAGTTGTCATCAATTGAGTAAAAGAATTTTCAGAGCAGTCTTCAGACAATTGCATTCAATGGAGGTGGGGCCGTCAAGTTTTTGAAGAATCTACTTGCCCTTTGATTTGAAAACCTCAGAATGAATGGAAAAACTCAGGAATTTTGTCGACCTCTGGGTTTCCTCAATGCACAGATGGTAGTTGGGGGGTCATGTAGAGAGGGGTGCACAATAGCTAATAGACATTGCAACTTCTCTTCAGTTGTCAGCAATCCACAGGTCACTGGATCTTCAGCAAATTGCTCTTGGTTCATTGACAGGAAACGTATGTACGGTAAAATTTCTTCCAATTCTGTACGCATTGTGGGTGGGTCAGCTGTAATACCTAATTGATTAAGGTTCAAAATTAGACATTACTGACATGTTTTCTATCAAATGTGAACGTTTAGTAATGTGAACTCCAGAAGACAAGCATTGTTCATAAAGAATCACAAATCATCAATATATAATTTGCATAACAAGCACTGAACTAATGAAATATTCAAGCAGTGAATCCAGACAGGGGAACTGAAACAATGTTTCATTTTCATGAAAGATGGTACAAGAAAACTTTGAAGTAGGTACTTTTAATCATTGTATTCCATGTATCATTATAGACGTTTTCAACTTTCTGCTTCAATTTTAAACAATCTAATACATTTTTTTTTTTTTTTTTTTTCACTTGAGAATTTTTCTTTTAATTAATATATAACCTAACTTTTGTTAGTTTTGGAATGTTTCACCAATTAAGTTTACATATCAATGAGTTTTATTTTGAATTATATCAGTCTTATTAAATTTATGAACCCCTTATGAACAGATAATTTGGTATTCAGCATATCTTTTAATAGTGATTTATCTCTTTATTGAAATACATAAAAGTAATTAAAAAGAAATATAACTATTAATAAATTATCCAATAGACATGGAAGGTAAAAATGAAAGAAATAGAAGGAGTCACATATTGTAAGCTAACAACTGGATCAGACAGGCTTTGTCTTCAG
Organism: Teleogryllus occipitalis; assembly: GCA_011170035.1. Classification (NCBI taxonomy): domain Eukaryota; kingdom Metazoa; phylum Arthropoda; class Insecta; order Orthoptera; family Gryllidae; genus Teleogryllus; species Teleogryllus occipitalis. The sequence goes on along the minus strand of BLKR01000322.1, from coordinate 196,957 downwards.
AAACAATTGTCGCCAGGATGGTGAGACTGTGCTAATCCACCATATACTGTGCACCATTTTGAAAATGGATTGTTACGAAGTGTGTCAAACTTTGTGTCAATTTATTATCAATAAGTTACATAATAATCTCTCCTCAGAATTATTCTATCATGTTTCTTAATAACTTTTGAGTGTACATTATGAATACTTTTTACCTTTACGTAGGCAGCTGGCAGATGCCCAACGTAACACAGCTTGAAACAACTGAAGTTCTGAGCCAACTTTTAACTCATGAGCTTGAACAAGTGTTAGCAAACTATTTGCACTAAGAGCGCAAAACTCCTGGTGCTGCAGCACAGCGTCAATTTTCTGACCCACCACCTATACATATAATACATTCACTAGCTATACAGTAACCACTAACACAAGAAATAAGAAGACCAAATGTAGCCTAATCTCAATTCTTTAAACTCTTGCAAAATTTTTTAAAAATAATTGCATTTCATATTCAAGAGTAGGTACTGACACAATGAATAGTAACATTACAAACATAACGGAAAGGCTTTAAAGAAATATTATATACACCTTTGAAAATTTATTGCATTATTTAATAGTTTGCTTGCAGGTTTTTATTACGTTCAAACTGGTGTGGTAATGATTTTATGCACAGTTTATGTTCTATAAAATGCATAGTAATAAAAATCAAAAACTTTCATTTTTTACTTTTTCTCTTACTCCCCAGCATGATATTATATGTAGTCTTTTTCTGTTCACGATTGAAGTTGGAACATTGCAAATACAATGGTGGTAATATATACAACTTATCTTTATAAGTAATAATAGTAATAGTAATAATAATAATAATAATAATAATAATAATAAAAAAGAATGAAAGCCAGTAACAATGACATTCAATTTCTCCTACATAGCTCAACTGATTTTTAAGACACAGAAGTTACCTAGCTCTATCTCAAAAATTACTAAAATCGGTTGTGTCATCTTGAAGTGGATCACCATATAAGATTGCCATTTTCTATTGAAAATACAGATTCATAAGCCCTTTATATTACAATCATTTCAATGAATTTTCTACTTTTTTATTACAAAAAAGTCTACTTAGCATACATAAGAAAAGTTTACGTATTGTTAGGCCCAAGGCTTCCAAAGAATTGACTTTTTTAACAATCCTTAACAAACTGAACCCCAGATAATACAAGTTTTCTCATATCTTGGTTGCAATTATCTCAGATCACACAGATCAATAATGACTTTTCACCAGCAAAGCCAATAATCGTTTGTAATGAAAGCGAATGTGCTGATTACAAATATGGTTTTGGCTTATCACACACAGTTTCTTGGTGACAATTCTTCAAAAGTTCACATAGGACAGTGTTTCTGGGAGGTCTATGGTCTCTGGATTTCCCTTAGTCGATGTAATGTCAGTCATATATTCACACTTCCCAGAGAATAGATAATACAAATTCATTGCTATTTTTGTTGTGTCCGTTTAAAGGGTTTCTTAGTAAATAATAAACATTGTGTAGTGTATCTGAATCTGCAGTCTGCAGTAAGATCAGTGCCTCGTGTCAACAAAATGATTTGTTCCAAATCCTTCAGGTGAAATGAATGTATCTCAAGAAATGGAATGTGTATCAGATAATGGTCTTGAAGAATAATGTTTTTCAGATCCAGAATATTATGTATGCCTGAAATTTCCAAAACAGAATATAAATAAAGGAAAAACAAGAAGTTCCTCCAACCCAAGTGAAGAAAATATCCAGCATGTCCCATTGGTTGCTGCCCACATTCTTCTATTAGCATTGCATATTAAGTTTGCCTTAATTAAAACATTTATAAAAACTCTTGCTGAAAGAATTTCAAATGGTTTTCTTATTTAAGTCAAAAGTTTTGCAAAACATCTCCTGCCAAACTCAAAAAGGTGTTTATGGGATCACAGATCAGGAAGCCATTGCAGGACCCAATTTTTAAATAGCGACTAAGTAGTACAGAAAAGAGAACATGGAAAAGCTCTCAGGGGCTTTCACACAATTTCTTGGTAATAAAATGTCTTCTGATTACAAAAATGATGTGAGGAAATTTCTAGATGAATATCAAAGGCATGGAAGGCTACATGTCACGGAAACTTCATTTCCCACATGCATGTTTACACTTTTTCCCATCCAATGTAGCTGATGTTTGTGATGAGATAGAAGAAATGTTTCACCCACACATTAAAGTTATGTACCAAGGCATTTGAAATTACCATACTTGCATATTGTCATCGGATGCTTTGGTGTGGTAGACAAAACCTTTACAAAAGGAAATTAACAATTGTGCAATTTTAATTTGTATGTATTTAACTTGTGTCTTATTTTTAACCAGTTGCTTTACTCAACTTTTACACCTGAGATCTGTTAAATGTTTGAATCTAAGCTACAAGTTCGCATTTGTAGCCTACTAATTTAAAATACAGATCTCTCCATAAAATGTGTTTCATTTCAACTATAATATGTGATGCACAAAAGCCCAAATCACTATCCTATTGATCTTGAAGAACTACCACCTACTTACATGTCTGGCGATTAAACTTACTTTCAAATTGTTGACCTGCATAACTGCAATCCCTCTTTATCTCTACAAAACTCTGTACAATATTCTCTTCTTTACTTTCTGTTATTTCTACTTATTTAGTATTTAAAAATGTATACCTTCAATGCAGCAGTCAACAGAGAAGGAAGTCCATAGAAAGTGGCCATGTGTAGGGCTGACCACACATCATTAACATCTGTTGGCCACACATGTTTCAAACATGCAATTTGCAAATCAGCCACAAGGTACTTGTCTGCTACATAGTATAGATCCATTACCTCTTCTTGAGAGCCTAAATGTAGTTCACAACCATATGCAAATCTGTAAACAGTTTCTTTACTAGTAAACTCCAAAAACTATTTTTCATATATCACAACACAAATTATGCATTCTAAACATTTCTACATTCTATGAAACTTATGCTGTATTGTCATGTAGTAATACCATTCTTTTTAAAATTAGATATGTGTTAATATTTTTCAATGTCAATATAAAAAATAACTGTCCAAAATTAGATTATGGATGGACAAATAAAAAATTTAAACATCCAATATTCAGATTTGTAAAACATTTTTCAATGGGAATACTCGGTTATCCAGGTGATTCACATTTTTCAATCATCATGTCTTCATCTGAGATGTAGATTGCCAGGATAATGGGTGCTCAGATTTATGTACTAGTGAGGCCATGATACACCTAGGTCTTGATCGGTGTATCATGTCCTCACAAGAATTATAAACCTGAGCATTCACTATCCTACTCACCATCCTGATACACTTCAGCTCTGAGGAAAACCATAGTGAAAACGGTATCACGGTCTTCAATACCTACACTTTAAACAGATATAGCCACGAGCATTCGCATGGCTCTGGCTGTGAAAACTTTTGATGACACCTTTCACAAACACTACTATGTAGCATAATGACAGGATGAATATCATGATCATCATTATAATTATCATCAGATGATCATGATTATCCCATACTGGAAGGTCAGGCACATATTTTACCTAAAATAGGCAGGAAAAATATTTATTTTTAATAAAACAGGTAAGCAAAAAGGCATTTTTTCTGACAAAAAAATAGGGGTGCAAAGAGGCATTAAGCAATAAAAAATCTTTTAAAAAAAAAATTTTACAAATGCATAATAATGAAAATTATTAACAATTATATTTAGTCTAACTTCAAAACTTTATCAGCACTTACATGGAAGGAAACACTCTTTTGTTTGTAATATTGGTTGCACATGACAATCACATTTTCCTGTCCCCCTTTTTAATTTTTTGTATACGTATATACCGAGTAATATAAATAAAGTTGTGTAATGCTGCAGCAAAAAATGCCGATTTTTCGACGGAAAAACTCGTATAGTGAGGCCCTGATACAGAAAAAATGGATAAATCCTAATCTAATATTAGTAAATTATTCGCTCTAAAACGTATTGTAGTCAGATTTCACGAATAGTGAGTCCTTGAAACCGAAAAAGTGTTGTTTTTTTGATTTTCTCGCCCTTAAGCAGGTACTTCTTAAGAAGTGGGGAAGTTACGTAATGCTGCGGGGAAAAGCCGCGAATTTTCGGCAGAAAGGAACTTATTGCCGGGTCTTAATAACGAAAACGAGGATACATGCAGTTGCTAAATTTAGAAGAAAAAAGTCCTCTAACACGTGGGGTAGACATAATCCATATTTTGTGGGTCCTTTATACCGAAAAATCGAGTGACAGCAAAACGTCTGCCTTTCCGCGGCTAAACCGTTCAGCCGATTTTCTCCAAAATTGATATTCCTCAGCCGATCTAGCTGATGTCGCGGCCCCTTGAATTTGAAATCGATATTTTATTTTTTGGGAGTACTTTACATGAAGCCCATGGGGGATTTAAAAAAATGGCTCCAACGATTTTGATTACTTTTTTTATTTATTTTGTTGGATAGTGTGAGCAGTACCTTACCAAACGGGCCACGGACCGCGCGCGATCTTCCCTTCCCCTTCCTATCCTCTCCCTTTACACACGCACACTTACACTAACATGCACTACACTGTCACATATTCTGCGAGACCGGTCGGGAGCTTAGAGCTTGTCCCGACTGGGGCGGTGCCCCGTTGGTGGGAGAGTCCTGGTTAGGGGGAAACCTCCCCTAGCCAACGGTAGGTCGGCGCCGGATTTCGCCATCCAGCGGATGAAGATCACCGCCATCTCCCGAGGGAAAACATGCACTACACTTACGGGACAAATGACCTACGCTGTTGACGCGCCCGGAATCACTAACCAACCCACCAAATTTACGGTTGCCATGGCAAGAACTTTGTTATTAACAAATGCGTTTGTTTTATAAATAACATTGCGCCATTGGAGATAATTTTGAAGTGATTAATCTTTTGTGTGGTATATGTGTCGTAATTAGCGCATTACTTACGCAGTGAATGTATAAGTATTTCAAGTGCATCATTTGGATTGGTTTTATTCTTGAAATGTTTTTGGTTCCGAACGAAAATATTGTAATTCGTCTCGTACCTACGTCAATATTTTAATCGTCTCAATAGAATCGGCTAAAAGTCAAGTGGTTGAGAAATATAAGAAAACTACGATAACACCCACAGTGAATGATGACGCTGTATTTCGCGTTCATCCTTTTCAATCGTTTGTAGATAAACGTTCGCGATTAGTGAAGATATTGGATTCCTACGAGAAAGTCTGTGCCATTCTGTAGCACCTCCAGTTTTTCATACCACCAGTTACTTTCTGGTATACGCACGTGTATATGGAGAAATATCTGTACTACAGAGAACGTTATGTAATGCTGTGGAAAGACGATTTCGAGATTTCAACGGAAATACACGTAATTTGGGGTCCCCCTGATAATGAAAAAGTGTTTTCTTTCTTTCAAACGTCCGTCCGTGAACACCACTGGCGCCTAAACCTCTGGAAGATTTTTTTCCAAAATGGATATTCCCCGCCTGATCTGGCTTGACTCAAAGCTTTGCAATTTAGAAAACCATTCTCTAAACTTTGGGGGAGCTCTACATTGCCCTTGGGGCCCTTGGGGCATTTTCAAAATTTTCTCACAAAATTGCTCCAAATATTATACGCTTAGTATAATTACACTTATAAAGATGGCATTTGTCCGTTTTCCACTATTAACTGTGAATTTTCGAAAATTGCATAAGTTCCAAATTTTTCCGGCGTCCTACAACTACAAAATTTAAGATAGAGATTTCCCTTCAAATGATACTTGTTCATAATACGTTCTTTCATTAAGGTCAATATTTTTTTGACAATTTTAGTAGTTTTTGTGCAATATTGCATGAAATATGTGCAATAATAAAAAATATCAAAAACAAGAATTTCTCAAAAACAGCTCTAAATTTTTTCTTTAAATTTTGGGAGGGGATAGTGTTAAATGTACTGTAACATAACAAAAACGCCATTTTGCTGTATTTTGTTTTTTCAAAAATTACACAGGTAATTTTTTTTTTTACTTCTCTCATGTATTTGCACCAATGGCGATTTGTATACATTATTAAATTTGTTACAAGTGCTTCAAATTATGTCTTACAAAGTTTCTCAAAATCTCAAAGATTTTCTGTGAAAATGAGCTCAACATTCCGCATTTTCAGAAATGCTCAAACACCATTTTCTCAAAAAACAGCACTAAATTTTTTCTTCAAACTTTTTGTGCGAATAGAGCTAAATGCACTCATTAAGAAGAAGAAGAAGAAGAAGAAGGAGGAGGAGGAGGAGGGAGAAAAAAAAAGGAAAAAGCTGTATTCTTTTCTTTTTTTCCAAAAATTACACAATGTAATTTTTTTGAAATATCTCTCATGCCATAAATATGCACTCTTTCTGCGATTCGTATACAACATTGCATTGAGTGAGTGAGAGGTTCAAATAACTTCCAACGAAGTTTTTCAAAAACTTGAGAGTGCAAATTGCTTTATATCTCTTATGGATATATCCCATCCTGAAGGTTTAAAATTATAAATCTAATTATAAGAGCATTGATAAGGTCTTATTAAGGACAAAGTAAAAAATGATGAATTTTTAAAGCCTTTAAAAAGCAAAATTAAAAATGTAACTTTAACTGCTAATAACTTTGGCAAATTTCAATCTATCCTTGAGATTCTTTAACTACTAGAAACTGCAATGTCTTCGCTGCAATTTGACAACAAAACAACGAAAATGTGAGATACAGTACTTGAGAAAATGGATTTTGAAAAATAGTCATTTTTTACTTTGCCCTTACTATGGCTTTTTTAATGCCCTTACAATTAGGTTTACCATTTTAAACCTTCCAGATGGGATACATACATAAAAGATATAAAGCAAGTTACAAAGCAAAATCAAATTTGAAAGTTTTTTTAAAAATATAATACCCTCTAAAACGCATGCAAAACATGAAATTTCAAAATTAAGTAAATACAAGAAAAATGTGAAGCCATAATGACAATTTTCAGTGTTGTTTCTTCTTTTTAAAACGATTTGCAAAATTTCAGTTGAATCAAAAGATGGTTGGAAAATTTTGGCATATTTGACATGGTATGACCCATATGAGATCTTCTCAATTACCTCATTCAGCCAAGATTACTGAGCAACTCTTCATCAGAATTCAGCTGTCTGATCATGAACTGATTGTCAGCACAGTCTACTTTCCACCTTGAAGCGATTCTCAGTATATGCTGACTATGCAAACGACCTACTGTCAATATCTAATACTTATCCTTTGGTCTTGCCATTTCTGGCAGGTGATTTTAATTGACTCCAAGTGGATTAGCATAAGATCTTACGTGATTCTAGAATGATCTGTAATTTCTCCTGGTTTGGTGGCTTTACCTATTTTTGATGTTGCTATTTCATTGGATATCCATCAGTTAAATCATGTTTTGAATGAGCATTGCATTGCATTGAGTGAGTAGCCCCTTATTGGTTCTTACCTTTTCTGCCCTTGATCCATTGTCCATAGATTTGTATACTGATCCTTTTCTTAATTGTGATGCTTATTACCCTGCTAACTATATATAACTAACTATATCTGCACCATCAATAGTTGATATGTCTTGCAATACTGATCCTGTACTTTACCTCGAATTTGAACATTGCAATTATGGTGATTTCAACTTCCATCTTAATCAAATCGATTGGTCCTCCTGCTTTACAGGCAATGATATTGATATCAATGTTTAATTCTTTGACAACTGAACTTTATACTACTAATAATAAAATTTGTGAACGGTAATTGCTACTGACAAAGTACTAGTCAATTTGGTGTTGACATTTAGCATTACATATTAAATTTGTCCTTTATTTTTATAGAATTTAAAATTAAATACTTAATTAGCATCCTGTGAAATCCTCCGTGCTTATGAGGTTGCAAATCAAATTAAAATCAAAATGTTTAAATATATTAAAAATGTTTCATATGAAATAATAAATAAATGAAATAAATCTTAGAAATCAACATTTTGCAATTTTGCTTCACAAAAGCTTCAAAATTTATAACATGTATTATGATATTTTTTATAACTGCCTCGTTTGGATAGTTTTAATAACTATTAGCTAGGCCCTGAATGTTTTTGACCTAAAAAAGTTAGAAATATGAAAGCATTTATAACTTAAAAAAATATGACCATAATTATAACTTTAAAATTTTTTGGTTTTGATGAAAGCAAGATCTCGGTGAGTGTGGTACTTCCAAACAGCAACTTAGCAGTTAAGAAGATAGCTGCTTCACCTTCATTAAAAGCGTTATTTCCACAAATTTCTTCCACAACTATTTAATGTAAGTGCAATACAGGTATCATTTTTGGGTAGAGTAGCTACAGGCCTTTGCCATCTTTCACTATGTAAGGGACAGCATGATTAATTAGAGGCAGAACATTTTCTCTCTTTACTTTTTCATACCACAACAGATTCATTGCTAATGCAAGGTAACAGCAGTGGTTAATTCTGTCCAATGCTCCACAGGAAATGAGAAACTTATCTCCTGCTCGGAGTCCCTTTAAAACTCCTTAAAAATCCCCTTAACAAACGTTTGCAACAAGAATACTTTAATTTCGCACAGTTTACAGAACAGAACAGTACCATCTATACTGAAATGGTAATCTCCAACCTCCAGCACAAATACTCGCAATTTTTCACTTATTGAACCGTTAAGATTAAGGAATAATGAACTGAGAGTATTCATGATCAAATACAAACACCGCAAAATTGTCTATTAACTGAGCCCGCTGTAACTTTCCATCACCCTTCTCCTTTGGTGCCCCATGAAGACAATTCTACCGGCTTAAGTTATTTATAGAAGTGGTTGACCTCAACACAAAAATCTGACAAAGGTTCCTTCACATCTGGTGCTATCTACACAGCTGTCTCTTCCTATGTAACTCACTCTCCTAATTCATATCAATATAATATATTTTTAGGAATGAGAGACAGAAATTAGATATGACAATTGTAAGAAATTAAGGTAAGAATTAGATGTGAGACGACTGCAAGCAATAAGCTAAAATGGAATCAAAAAATAAAAATATGACAAAAATATAAAAATTCTTGGAAAAATATGACTAATGAGAAATATTAACGGAAAATGACAAAAAGGTTAAAAAACGTCAAAATATGACTGTGTATGACATGTTAAAATTGCATAATTTTAGTCATTGTAGATAAAATCATGCTTAACTTATATTTTCCATGGGAACAACACAAAGAAAAAAAATGTGACACGTCATAAACATCCAGGCCTTACTATTAACTTTTATTCTGACCGTTGCTTATTACTAATCATTTCTTCTTTTCTTGCTAATTCCTTAATATATGAAAGGGAGATGGTACAGATACATATCTTAACTATCACACTTACTGCAGCATTTTGTAGAAAGCATCAGGCTGCACATCAGGCACTGGTACAGGGGAAGTTTGTCTCAATTCTCCAAAAAACATAGTCTCAAATACAGGACTCACACGTGCTAGCATCAAGGCACTAGCTTGAAAAGACCTCTGTAATAAATCAGTTAAGTGCATCACTGAGTAAACCAAAGAGAAATATACATTCTAGTGATTAGTGTAACATCACATAATAATATTAACTAGTAGCCTTTACCAGCAACAGCCGCATCTATTCATCATCTATTGGACGCCACATTAAAACATACATACTGAAAAAACTTATTTTCTTCTTTCTCCAATGGTATTACAGCTCAAATAGGACACAATCCGGGTACTTGCAGTAAGCCAGAGAGTTTTTCTGCTACGCAGATTAATTCTTTCATTTGAATGTTACACAAAACAGCAGTGATTTACATTGTGCAATTAGCTTCACAGACGATGCATAGAGTTAATTTATATACAAGAGTTCTGTCAGATTGAGAAACATCACTTGTTTGTAGTTTAATTAGTATCAAAGATGTAGTAATACATTAGCATTTGTTCAAATAGGTCAGCTTAAGATATATTAAAATGAATGCAAAAAGTAACACAGATAACATTATCCTACATTTTTTACTATTATATCTGATATTGATAAACTGCTATTTAGATTTAAGAATTACACATAATGTGAAAAAACACTGTTTCAATCACTGAATTACTCTTTACTGGATCGTGAAATATTTATGCATTGCATATAGAATAAAAGAGAAACACTCTTGTCAAGCAACATAAAAGGGAACCATGAGCTGGAGCATAATTTATCAGTTACAAAAGTAACACTTCTGTTTTCTTAATCCCCCCCCAAGTTCTTGGATTTATAACAAAATGAACAAGTCACTTTCAGTCTTGTAGGTGCTGTAGTTCTCTCAATAGTTAAACCAACAGCCGATTATATACCCATATAGATAATACCAACAAAATATTACACTGACCTCTGAAATTGTCTTCATCAGATTTCATCTGAAAGAATTGAACTATATGATCGGGATTTTTTTCTTTTTCACACTCACCTTATTGTCATCCTTGCCAACAAGAAATTCACAGTCACTGCCCAGTCCTGACGTCAATAGGTACTGTCCACGATCTTGCAGAGAACAATTGTTCAGTTGCCTTGACAACAAAACTTCCTCCAAATTCTTGCTGCAAGAAAATTGAGGATGAAAATCCTAATTTGTATTTCACTACTCAGCGAAGTGCGTTTATTTCTTTCTGTCAGGGACATCTTTCTCAGTTTTAAGTGGAACTTCAATTAAATATGTTTAGGCTTCTTTTATGTTGAGTAGGGCTTTGATAATTTGAACTTCCAAAATTGAAATTGAGGGTTAGTTGGAATATTTGTAAAGGTCCATTGAACTTCACATCTAATTATTATAAAAGAATTGTGGATAATTTGAAGTTTCCCTTCTGTACATCAAATCTTGTACACCACTTGTATACACATAAAACGTGCATGTAAGAAAAAAATTACAAAAACAATCTGACATTTCATAATTTATTTTTGATTTGACGTAATGAATATTCTACTTCTGTGTACCTGAGTGTCCTTTAATTGCAATATGATTTCTTTAATACATTATTTCCAATTGTATTTTGTTTAAATATGTACGTATGAAAAAAGTACTCTATTCCACATAACCTCTGTCAATGAATATTTACTTATTAAAATAGTGACCAATTCCGGCACTTATTGAACCTAAAATCAAAAAGTTGTAACTTCTCTAATGAGAATGTTTAGATAACTTAAAATTCTTGTTGATCCCTTTTTATTATCCAAGTCCCACTGTATTACATAGTCATCGTAGCAATACATTTGTCATGTTCCTAAAACTGAGATTTTAAACAAATGTCAGTAAACTCGTGTTATAATTATATACCTAGAAGTTTTGTCATTTACAAGCTCAGAACTCTTCTTAATGCAGAGAGGTTTAGGCGACAGCAAGCTATCAACATCTGGTTGTGGAGGAGTGGCAGCTATTCGTACCTGAAGAAAAATACAAGTGCTTTAATAATAATAATAATAATATATTTGTCACATAAATACAGCATAAGCCATGTATGACAAGTCAGGACATTATATGATCATACAATGTACAATGCAAATATTTCAAATATTAAATACAATACAGGTATAAAATTGAATTCTGTTTTCATGCTAAATACAAATTAATTTTATAAATAGTAGGGTAAAGCTAAAGTTGAGAGCAAAAATAAATAAAAAGGAGAAGAAGGAGAATCTTCATGAGATGGATGCTTGGGCTGGATCTATCCTTTTATATCCATCAATCAGCTGGGGGGGGGGGGGCTTCAAGTCATGCAGCAGAATATGCAACAAAAAAAAATTATTTTTATTAGTTTATATTGATGTTGATATGTGTTTATGGTGTAGGTATTCCTTTGTACTGTAGAATGTATGGTTTAACAGGAAAGCTTTCAGTTTATTTTTGAATGTGTGTATTGAGTTTAAGCTTTTAAATTCACTAGGGAGTTTGTTATATAGTGTGATGCCTTCAAAAAGGGTACTTTTTTGAAAGAGTGAAGTTTCACAGTGTGGGACATGCAGATTCTTGTTTTGTCTAGTATTATAGTTATGAACATCAGTATTTAGAGTAACAGAATCCTTGTTTTCCATAAGCGTCTTCTTTGTGAAGATTAATATTTCAAATATGTATATGCATGGGAGTGGTAGGATTTGTAATTTCTTGAAAAGTGGTTTGCAGGACTCATGTTTGTGAGTGTTTGTCATTGTTCTCAGTATTCTTTTTTGGATGATAAAAGTGTGAATACTTTCTGGGGAGTTTCCCCAGAATATGATTCCGTATTTTAGATGCGAGTGGACATTTGCAAAATACACTGTTCGGAGTGTATCCAAATTTGAATTTGACTTAAGGATGTAGATGGCATAGCATGACTTGGTAAGCTTGTTGTTTAGATCTGTGATGTGATAATTTATTGAGATCTCCTTTAGCTATTGTGGTAGGAGTAAAGCCAGTGTGTATGTGTATGTGTATGTATGTGTGTGTGTGTGTGTGTGTGTGCTTTCTTTAGCAATACAATAAAATCAAAATTGTTGTTAGTTTACAGATGCAAATAAGTAATACTTAGGTATTACTAGGGAGCAAAAATCCGTAGTTTTCAAATGTCCTATGCTATGTTGGTACTGTTATTAATCATTTAACTATGTGTAGTTATACTCCTCTCAATAGGTTATATAATTTTTTCACACTCTTTTTGATGAAATAAATCAAAGCAAATCTCCTCCACCTAACTAAAATTTGACAAACTGAGTTGTACTTCTAACAGAGGAATTGTATATTGAAGTGTGGAATGCCAAAAGTATTAAACTAAAAGGAAATATATAGTCTCTTGTTTCACTTTTTCTCTACTTTAATTCTTAATTTTTATTTTGGATGTTGTGTTATGAAAAAATTTTGAGAATATTTTATTAAAACACTTTGAACAGAATTTATTTTATATGTTTAAACTAATTTTAACGAGCAGAAAAAAACAAACAAGATAAGATACATGATACAGCAGCCTCACTTCAGTTAAGATTTCTAAATTATGAACTGCCAAATTTATTTTTAATGAAGTAAATATTAAATAAGAACCATGTATGCTTCTGTTTTAAATGAACAAGACATGCATTACTATAATTTGTACTTTGAGGAGTGGTCTGGGGTACAATTTACCTCTAACATATGGGTTTCAGTGTCTGTTCGAAGGAAAATTGATCTCTGAGAGGGGCGTCATTAAATTAAAAGGGTGGTCTTTCAGAGAGGTCTCACTGAAATATGAAGATACTAGTGATTCATCATAGTAAGGCATTATGTAACTTTTCTTGTACATCAATACCAGTTTTAAAGGAAATATTTTAGATTTTTTCATTAAATTTAGATTTTTTATATATAGATAAATATATTTTAGATTTAAGATTAAAATATATTTTAGATTTTTTCATATAATACACATACATAGTGCTCTTTGTCTGACCATGCACATATCAATACACAAAATTAACGAAAGGCAATGTCGAAACATAAATCATCAGAATGAACTCATCTCATGTGTACCTAGAGCTACCCTATTTTCGAATAGGTCTTTGCTCGAAAGAGCTTATTATTGATGTAGACTTATTATTAATATAGAAACATACCTCCATTGTTACTTGATCTTCCTCTATAAAGCCTACACTCCGTGTTATTACATCATGCCAATACATGAATTTTTTGAAACCTAAATGTGTCCTTATTGAAGTGTTGAGAAAAGCAGCGAAGTCTGAAATAAGGAAAGAAAATTTCCAGGTGATCAGAAAGCATTATGAAACACAATTTTCTCAATCACATTCATTAATTACCCTTTGTAACAGTTTTCTTTGCGGAAAATTGATTAATAAGTTTTAATTCCACTTCCATGTTGACCATTGGGCAAGAAGGGTGGACAGTACCTTTGAACTGGAACAATCCAATTTAAATTATTGTTTTCTATTGAAAATGTATTCCACTTTCTGTAGGGAGCTAAGATTAAAAACAACGTTTACAAACGAGACTCACAGCAATGAAGAGACCAAACACATCTTCATTATGCTCTGGGGGTCTATAAACTTTGTATGCAATGGACCAAGTCATTTGCTGTACACGAAACGTTGGCGAGTAATGAAAGATATCACGATCTATTGAAGTGATATTCCTTGCGCTATGCCTAAATACGACAAACGAACAGCAATCTTCATCGTTTTCTGAAACATTAAATCAAAATCAATAAGTGGAAAATTTGAATGTTGAGAGCGTTTGTTTTCGTTGCGACTGCTTTAATGTCAAATTATAGTTCACCTTGGGTGATATCAGAAGACTGCATGATACGAATTTGGACAATACCTTGCCCTGACTATTGTTTCCAAGACAATTTCAACAAAATGTAAATTTCTGATCAATATCACGTACAACCGCCCACTTCCAAGAATCCCTTCAAGCTCTAGCGTTCGCGCGTTCAGGCATTGACACTTGCTAACTTGTATTTCTCGTGATTTCTCGCGGTCCTCCCAAGCACATGCCAATCACAAAAACGAACAGGTGCATTTTAGTTAGCACAAGAAACGTTTGATAGAGAGCAGCACTTACGTAAGAACTTCAGATTATCATCAATAGATAGCAACACTAGTCCTCCCAAAATGTTCTGCTTTACTTTCCGAACAGACAGACATGTCAAACCGCGCCCATCCGCGATCCAGTCGATCATTTTGGTCGGGGCCATCAGTTTTTGCTAAATAATAAACATTTATTATTATATTGTATATTATTTTTGTAGTGTATATTTGATACAATATTTTTTATATAATTAATACATATTTCTAATATAAATATTTAAATCATTTTTGCCAAATAAAAGTAAGTAACAAACGAAAACTCGTTTGTTAAAAATGTGTTTTTATTTTTTTGGGGGTGGGTGGGAGAGCCCCCCCTCCCCCCCCCGATCGCCCACTGCTGTGAGTACGGGCTACTTCTCCTGGCTCCGCTCTCATTTCCCTTCCAAATTCAGAAAGAGGTGCGGCTGGTGCCCCGTCAAACTGTGAGTTGCAGTTCCATCGAATGACGGGAGTGTACGAGTAATTTCCAAAATTCAGAATACTAATAAATAATAAATTGTAAGAAGTTCATATAAATTAATTAAAACTATGTGTAATAAACGTCTATATATTCAAACATTACTTACATAATTTTATGAGTATTGTCCGCGACAGGTAAATTCACCTTCCGCAGACGATTTGGCTTTGATTTCCAATGGGCACTCGAGGTTTTGTGTTAGTTCTGCATTGAGACAATTGATGGTAATAAATTTTATAGAATAAAATTGAACTAGGTTTCGATGGCAGATCGCACTCCAACACTTTGCCACAAACCCTATTGTTTGGACACGTTTTACTCTAGTTAATGATCTTAGTTGTTATTGCTGCTACTAGTCGTGATGATAGTGGTGACGAAATGAAATTATTTTACTTCGAAAATTTCACTACTGTGGTAGCATGTTGAAGTAATTAACTATCTGTAATTTTTCAGGAATGTATTCTCGCTTAAATCTGTGAAGATCCAAATGAACTCTTGGGAAAATCACTTCTCGTTTATTCTCAACACACAGAATACAAACTGTGCATTCCAACAACCCGAAACTCTAAATGTGCAGTTCTCTGCCATCCAGTGCCTGACTTTGACTTAAGTGCGCCCTTGGCTGTCAAATGTTTTACCGCCATTTTAATTTGCTTTTATAAAACATTTAAGCTATTTATAATATTTTGAATAAAAAATTGTTGTACGATATTTGTAACCGACGCAAATATTGCGTACGTATGAATAATTGATTATACGTGTACGTAAAAATGATTATCACCACGATATTGATTTAATCAATAATATACGACATTTTTGCATTCATTTTATCTGCATATATCAATGGATATATTTGATTAATTGACACTTTCTTTTTTTACAAATATTGTAAGAAATATTTCTATAAAAAACATTCAAAAGTTCGTCTTATGAAGTTTTGAATCCGGTGAAATTCGTTCGTCCCTAAAAATTGCGCGTTCGGTAATCTGGCACTGCTGCCATCACCCGAACTGAAACCGCTAGAGCAATAAGAAACCTAAAAAACAACAAAGCAGCTGGTCCGGACACCATAATTAATGAACACATAAAATATTAAAAAAATACCTAGAGTGCTGGACAGATTTATTTAATAAATGTATCCAACTCAGAAGAATACCAGATAACTGGAGGTGCACAACAATCAAAATCATATATAAAGGAAGAGGGAACATATAGACGCAACAGACTCCTACAGAGGCGTCGCGCTTAAAAACACTTTGTTTAAGCTGTTCACAATGGTAATAAGCAGCAGACTATCGTCCGTCACGGACACAAGACTACCCCCAACCCAAGATGCCCAATTTGGATTCAGACCAGGTCGCTCCACCGCAGCAGGCCATCGAAAACGTACTGAATGAAATTGAAAGATAGCTAGATAAACAAAAGAAGAATTATGAATATAAGCAGTATTTGTGGATAAACCTAAAGGAACATTAAGAACCTATCCATCAAAACCGCATTGCGTCTATTCCACGCGAAAATTCTCCCGATAATGATTTACGAAATTGAAGCAACATGGCCACACCTGAAAAAAAGCATCTACAGATCATCGAAGAAATCAAGGTCACCTATCTGAAAAAAAATAGTTTGTGACTCAAAGTACACTTGTAGATTGATAGGCCTATACGCTCTAACCAAAGAAACTTTCCTAATAGAAAGCATGAGGTTACTTTTCTCTCTGCCACACACCGAGGCATACGGGGCTGCGATGTCGGAGAGGATACATAAGAGGGACCTAATAGACGAAGAATTCTATTCCTCGGATCCCATGATACTTTGAAGCTGGATGGAACCAAATAATAAATGCGTCATGACTAGACTAGGCTGGCGGTCCATGGCTACCACTACCAACTGTGCAAGAGGGAACACTTCCTCGAATCCGCCAGTGAATGCGTGTGCAAACTCTGTGAAAATACATGTCCAAAATACCATATAACATCCTGCTGAAAATTGGACAAAACTTTGATACAAGTTATTGACTACAAGCGTGTGAAACGAGTCTAAATAATTGCTAAGTGACTTACATTCAACTAATTCACTATTTCGTGCCCTTTTGACATTAAAATTGGTGGAGATTCTTATTTACTTGAGAAAGATGATTTATCGGCTGCAACAACAACACTTATACAGGGAAGTGGCCACGTTTCTTGCAGGTTATGGATTTTATTTGATATTAATATCATATCATCTGCTTATAGGTAGAGAGAGACTCCATAGCTTCAATAATGCTGCCGACACCTTTGAGTACAACATTTATAAATGTATTTCCACCATACTTATACAGTGACTGTCTCTCGAGATCTTCGATTTGATTTATTTTTTCAATGAACAGTAAACACCGTGTGTGATGTATATGTAGAAGTACAATCTGCGCACGATTTCTTGAGCTCCAGAATCTCTTCTTTACCTTTTAATCATAACTATTGTGCATCCAAACATTTGATTGCAGTACGGAGCCTTATGAAGTATTGTCCTCTCTTTCTACCCAGCACAATTTTACGTAAGACTCTCTCTTTCTATCGCAAGCTGTATTGCCAATTCACGAGGCTCGGGGTTATTCGGCTCGTCCATCCAGTTCTATGCGACAAATATTTAACATGTTTACTCAACGATAGCTTAAAATGTGATCTTAGAAAATTGAGCTTTGTATCCGTTATTCCCAGAACTCTTATGAATATGATGGTTATTTTGTAATTGAGTTTGATGGTTTAATTTCGCAAAATTAATTATAAATGATAGCGAAGTGTTTACTTCTACATTTTGACGTCCTTAAAGTTTTACCAAGAAACTTTTTTATTATTGAAGAAAAGCACAAAAAAATAGCGAATGAAGTGATAAGGAAAGTCCAAATTTTGATGTGAGACCAACCACATTTCTGTATGAATCAAGGTTCTTGAGTTAGGCGGTAATAAAAATAATATTTTGTGCGCTCGGAACGAACATCTCATGTCGTTATGTGATCTTGAATACCTCTCAGCGATTCTCAATTGCTGATGTGGAAGGAAAATAGCGTATTTATTTTTGAATTTCACTTATTAAAACAGTGAAATACTTATAAACACATCTAAAAATGAATAAGAAATTTCACAGTTAACAATATTAATTCCAAAGCATTCCATTCCAAATTTAATTCCATTCCAAATTTGACAACTGACTGCGACGTGACGCGACCTGACAGTGATAATGGAGAATTACTCCAAAAAGCGCGCAAAGTAACGGAGGATTACTCCACAGCGCAAAGCGCTCAACGACCCGTAAGGGTCTTCGAGACGCGTTGCATCAAAATGGACGCAACAAATTAAAAAAAAAAAAAAAAAAAAAAAAAAAAGCCATTCAACGAGAAATTGTTCTAAAATTTGTTTTAAAATGTACAGATGAGACGAATTTTTAGCTGGATGTTCAAAAAGAATATTATGCATTGTCCGCACAGTCTTATAGTATCTGGTACCATCCAAGTCTCATCTTTGTGATGCATTTCCCCTTATTTCACATAAAAAATAAATATGTGAATAAATTGGACATGCAAAATGACTTGAGACCTAAAATTAGTAACATTGATCTTTATATCGATGTTGTTATTCGTGCAAAACAACAATTCAAGTCTCTTAGTGTTTGATGGGTAAACAATGTTTCACATGGAGTTGGACTGGTTTTGCTATTGATATTTCAGTTTAAAGTCTCATTTAAAGGTCTGTTTTTTTTACAAATAATAATTCAATACATATTTTTTATAAAAAATATTTCATTTCTAATATTAAGCCATCTATTTAAAATATTTTGAAGTGATTTTCGTTCAAGTTCTAATTTTCTCCTGGCTTATAGGTAGTATGTAAGATCTGTAGGTCGAGACACTCTGCCGAAATACCGTCTTACTTATTAATACCAAAGTAGGAAAAATATCTTTGTTCTCCGTGACCTTCACGCTCACAGACGACTGGCGAAACCTTGAGATGTCGATGTCAGTCGTCTGTGGGAAGAGAGCTTCCCTTTCGCGGGACATCCGGTGATGGAAGCGAGTGCACCAAATATTCACACACCATTCATTCAAAATTTCACCCTATGGTCGAACACCTTGCAGAACTAAACCATACTATTCAAATGGTGAAGTGTTATGGAGTATTATAAATTGTGCTTTAGAGAAGTTTTGCATCAAGACTTTCCATGACCTCAACGCTTCCTGCAGCGAGCAAAGTTTATTTATTTATTTTATTTTATTTATTTACGTCAAAAAACAGTTAAAAACTGCGTATGACGGGCTATGGGGAAAAGTGAATTGTGTGCACATTTTCAAAATTCTGTGATCCCTACACTAAATCATGTACTACTTAAGTTTTGAATTTTGAAAGGAGAAAAAAAAAACTCCCATGTAATAAAATCGATTTTCAAGGATAAATAAGCAATAAAATTTTGAATTTTGAAAGGGAGAAAAAAAAACAAAAAAACTCCCATGTAATAAAATCGATTTTCAAGGATAAATAAGCAATAAATTTTTGAATTTTGAAAGGGAGAAAAAAAAACAAAAAAACTCCCATGTAATAAAATCTATTTTCAAGGATAAATAAGCAATAAATTTTGGCTCTTATTACTTCCTGCCGCGACAACGTGGAAACGATAATTTGAATAATTGTATTTCCCACTGAATTCTAGAAGACGTGCACAGAAAATGAAGTTACATTTATGTCCAGAAGCAAACAAGGGGCCATCTCAGCATTTGCTCAATGGATCAGGGAAACTGGACGAAAAACCTGATCGAGATGGGGGTCATTGACCCGGAAGCTGTGTTACAATAGTTGTTACAGGTTGTTTATACTCATTTATACAGTCCAAATGGTAAATAATGCATTATGTATCATTGTTAAAATTAATGTTACTTTTCTTGTGATGCTCAGTATAATCTCTAATTGTATAGAAACAGTTATGCAGCAGAAACGATTTCACTTGTGATTTAAACTTTTCTATTGAATTTAATCGTTTAATGTCATCTGGCAAAGTATTGTAAAATAATGTACATGTATTGTATGTGAATTTTTTGTAATGAGCTGTTGATACTGTCACCTGATGAATATGATTTCTACGTCGAGTGTTATAGTAATAGACTTCGGCATTTTCTGAAAATATATTCCCGCCCTTAAGCAAGTCATTTTTTACAAAAACCACTGATTCGTAAATAAAAGACACGGTAATGGTAGAATTCCTAGATTAATGAAGATAGGCTTACAAGAATCACGTGGGTGGGATTTGGTTATTATTCGTACAATTCGTTTTTGTAATCTAAAAGTCTGGGAGCTATAAGATGTATTTCCCCAGAATATTATGCCTTATCTCAGGCGGGAATGAACATTCGCGAAGTATACACAACGAGCAGTGTGAAGGCTGACTGAATTTGCAAGAATTCTGAACGCGTAGCATAATGAACTTAATTTTGTGTTCAATTCATTTAAATGGACGTTCCATTTAAGGTTTGACTGAATTGAGAGACCTAAGAATTTTGTTGCATTAACATGAGTCAATGGTACACTGTTCATTTTCAATGGAGCACAGAATTGTTTATTTGAAATGGAAAACTGCATTAAAACCGTTTTCTTTTCGTTTACTATTAATTTGTTATTTCCGAACCAATTGGAAACATCTGATATTGTACTATTTACGGTTTCTTTATTGCAAAGGATGTTCGTATCATCCGCAAAGAGAACCGTTCTTCCGTTTCGAATCGTCGAGGGCATATCGTTTACGTAAAGTAGGAACAGAATAGGGCCTAAAATCGATCCTTGAGGAACTCCAAATGCAACGGGCAAAGAGTCGGAAAGGTGTGTACATAATGTTCCATCATTCCAGTATGGTATTTCAACTCTCTGAGATCGTTGTTTAAGGTACGAACATAACCAATCTAGAGCAATACCACGGATTTCATATGAAGGTAATTTTGAAAGTAAAATGTCATGATCAATGATGTCAAAAGCTTTTGAGAGATCTAAAAACAATCCAATAGGTGCCTCGTTTTGATCTAATGATGAGGCGACATCTTTAAGAAAAGAAAATATAGCTGTTTCCGTTGATTTTGATTTTCTAAATCCATGTTG
This sequence comes from Teleogryllus occipitalis, assembly GCA_011170035.1. Taxonomy (NCBI): domain Eukaryota; kingdom Metazoa; phylum Arthropoda; class Insecta; order Orthoptera; family Gryllidae; genus Teleogryllus; species Teleogryllus occipitalis. The sequence goes on along the minus strand of BLKR01000322.1, from coordinate 175,754 downwards.
GCAATCTGAAAGCGCGTCGTGTTTAGTGAGAAAGGTTTCCATTCGTACGTAAAAAAAGTCTCTCCAATATTTTTGAAAAAAACTGATAGAAGAGAGATGGGCCGATAATTTTGAATTTCATTTTTGTTGCCTTTTTTGAAGAGCGGCTTAATTTTAGCTGTTTTGAAAATATCTGGAAACGTTCCAGTGCATAAAGATGCATTAAATATGTGAGTTAACGGGTGTATAATGGTATACGCACAAGTCTTTAACAAAGAATCTGGGAATTCATCTAAACCGGACGAATATTTATTTTTTAGTTTACCGATTATTTTGAGAATTTCATAGGAAGAAGTTTCGGAAACGAACATTGTGTCTAAAATGTTGGGTGCACTGTCTGTTTTTGAATTTTGTGCCTGAAGACCCTTAGTGAGATCGGCAGCAATTCTCGATTGCATCGGCAATTAGTTGCAATTAGTTAAAATGCAATTAGTTGCATCGGCAGCGCCAGAAATGTCTGTCAACCGGTGTCATATTTCAGGCGCGTTCGTTCTTTCATGACTGATGAGTAAGGTCACATTCGTTAGTCTCTTTTTACGAGTAGTTTCAATGACAATAACACGCGTTCTTAATAATTCTACCACACTCAGTTGTACGAATATAGTGTAAACCAATGATATTTTTAAAAAAGCTCAAAAATAAACTTACATATGATGCACTTAATGACATTGTTACACTATGTTTTAACACTTTTTTATTAGAATCCTTTACTGAGAAAATTTTGTTTCTAAGCAAAAGTGAAGTGTATTTATTTATCTGCCCCATATCGAGATAACATTTTTAGGGACTCATTTTTGGAATAATTTTATTTGGATTATTCACGCGTGTTTGACCTTCTCGTCTTCCAAATCTGCCATGTAAACATCCGTTTGTTACTTCCTGCATGCCCTCCGAGGCAATTGAGACCTTGACAGATAAGCATATCTGCTGTGGCGCGCGGCGATTTCCGCGCTTGGACAGGCAGCAAGTCATGAAAGGTCGGAATACTAATTGTCACAGAACCACTATTTGCAATGCTCCATAGCATATATAAAATAATATTTATGGATTTTGAAAGTGCTGAACAAGGTGGCAAAATTCCATGTCAATACGAGTGTGCTGCATGGCCAGTGTTGCGTGGAAGCGCTGCTGAGAAGTGGCAACGCTGTTCTCCATAAGCGCTGTACTGCAATAAAATGCTTGGCCACACAAAATAGTTGAAAGACGAATAAAACTAGTAACACAGCGAGGTCAGCTTAGCAATATTTGAATACTAGACATTTTCGCTCTCGAGCTATAGAAAACTTATTTGCTTCGGTAAACAAACTACAGATTTGATTGTTTGCTAACATAATAGTAACCCATACCCTATGCTCTACTCCTTCCACTACTCCTGCCAGCTTACGTCCAGAAACAAAACAAGAAGTCATATCAGCATTTGCTCAATGAATGCGGGGAACTGAACAAAAATGGATCGAGATGGACGTTATTGACACATTAAAAATCTTATAATACAAAAGTAAACTAATGCATTGTACATAATTGTTAAAATAAATATTATTTTTCTTTTTCATGGTCAGTAGAGTCTCTAATTGCAAAGATATGCAGAAAAAATATTTTACTTTGAATTTAAATTTGTGTATCGATTTTAATAGTTTAATGTCATCTGGCAATAAGTTGTAAAGTAACGTATATGTGGATTTCTTGTAGTGAGCTATTGATACACCTGATGAATGTGATTTCTACGTCATGCGTTGTAGTTATAAATATCAGTATTGCATGAAAATATGTTCCCACCATTGAGTCAGTTTTGACAAAAAATTACAGATTTGTAAATAAATAGGCAAGGCAATGATAAGATTCGAAGCTCAGTGAAAAGAGGCTAGTAGGAATTACGTGGATGGCATTTGCTTATAATTCGTATATTTTTTCTGCAATCTAAAAGTCTGGGTACTATAGGATGAGCATGGCTGTGTGTGGCATGAGTGTGCCAGGCTGAATTTGTCAAAAAATGCTGGTTGTTGCCTTCATGCATAATTGTTCTCAGTAGTACAGTATAATGACGAGGGAAAAGGTTCCTGAGTTCAAGAAATCGTACACAGATCGTACTTTTCTCCAAGCATCACGCACAGTTCTTAACTGTTTTTAACGATAAAAATAAACACTTTTTTTTGTAAGTCATTGCGTTGTTGTTGGTGCAACGCGTCTCTTAATCCTTGTTGGGCGTTGAGCGCTTTCTTCGGGAGTAATCCTCCGTTACTTAATTACCTATTTGTCAAGTCTCGTCACGTCGCAGTCAGTCAGTGCCTTTTATCCCTTCGGCCAGGGGCTCGACGCCGTTAGATCCCGGGGTTCCTGGCCGATCACCCAACCAGGAACCTGCCAGGTTACCCAACCACGAGTCTCGAATTCGCTTAACCTTCGTGACTTCACGGAGCGTAGTAAACGAATTCGGCTAGCGCCGCCGACATTTAGGAAGAAGGGTCGATATGACATTTCAAGGAAGGCGTTTGGGTAACGAGTTGTTACAAAAAGTGGTAGGGAAGGAATTTTTTTAAAAAAAAGTTCAATTTTGCGAACGTTTTTTTATGATCTTCAAACATTATATTCTGATCAACCGCAATTCCAGGATAATTTTGGAGATATCCTAGAACGATATTTGAACAACAAGATTTACCAGTAAAGATTAAAAGTAGACTTCGAAGATATATGAGAATATTCATCTATGATTTTCTATCAATCTTTATTAGCTGATCAATACATAACATGCATTATTGCTCTATGTTGAGACATCCTATTTCACCCCAACTGTACACAGACATGCGAGAGAAAACCCGAACATTGTTTTGGTCGCTCTTTGTCTCAAGTACGTAGTATGAAATAATTTTGTTCGCACTGTTGCTGAAAGTGTTACGAAATGAATGGAAGGGCAAATGTATAAAGCAGTTATAAACTAGTTGTGACCTTGGTTTGACGAAATTCTAACTAACAAAATTGACAAAATTGCGTTTTCCCCTAGAAATCTCTTATAACAAAGAAGTCCAACTTCCAAATAAATTTCAGGGTCATTTGTTGAAAAACGAAGAAACTAGCAGTGTGTCATACTTCTATCTGGTGAAAACTTTTGAAAATTATTTTGACAAGGTTCTAATTGCAAACGGCTACAAGATTAAATCTCGTGGTCAAAGTCACACGTACGTTGTTAAAGTCAGTGATTGAGCATTGCTCAGATTTTCTCATATTATTTATATTTGCTATCTTATTCATTATTATGGTTCTAGTTCCTAGCATAATAGCTATTCCTGGAGTCACAGGCGGATCCAAAAGCATTTCAGAGTGTGGGTGGGCAATTTCAGTTCAGACCCCATTGATGTTTTTTGAACATAGTTTATAGTTGTTAGCTTGAATTAAAACAATATACTAGTATTGAGAACAATAATATTGAGAATTCTGTAGTACTGAGAATACTATTTTGGATCTGATGAGATCTATACACAGTAATCTCATATTATTTCGAATATGTTTAGAAAAACTCCAAAAAGTGTGGGCTATGGCCCCTTGGATCCACCACTGCCTGAAGATGATGCCACTGTCAAATGATTTCAATGGATTGGGTATTATGGCGATAATATGAAGCAATGGTGGAATGAGGTACAGGGGAAGCGGGAGAGCCCCCAGAAAACCTGGCGAGAGCTCGCTTTGTCCACCTCACATTCCACGTGGATCGATGTTAGTGTAGTGGATTTGCATGTGGGGAGATTTTAGAATTAAAGCCAAATAAATGAAGCTATGGGTGGGAACCAGTTCAAAGCTGATACATAGTTTTTTTAGAATGAAATTAATATACAACTGGATTCCCCTAATCATACTCTACATTGGTGAATAATCAGATAATTCTTTCAAAATTATTTTGAACTGTCTATAAGAACCTATGTATATTTAAATTAATGTATTAAATACTCGTAAAAGTGTATACGATTGTGTTAAGAAAAAATCAATGTCTTTAATTAATTGTGGGATATAATGAAATAGATTAGATTAATTATTAATCCTGCAATTAAGTTTAAGAACTTGATGGCAGAAAACGTCAACTTAACATTACAGAATTTAACAACTTTACAAATTAACATGAACATTTCACCGTACAAGCGTCCAAATAATCAGGTAAGTTAAATACCTTCTGGTTGCTGAGCAATGGGCGCATGTGTCCTTATAAACATGACGTAAATTTTATAGTCATAAAACAGAACAAGGTAAGTTGATTTATTTATTTATTTATTTATTTATTTATTTATTTATTTATTTATTTATTTTACGTCAAAAAACAGTTAAAAACTGCGTATGACGTGCTATGGGGAAAAGTGAAATGTGTGCACATTTTCAAAATTCTGTGATCCCTACACTAAGTCATATACTACTTAAATTTTGAATTTTTGAAAGGGAGAAAAACAACAACAAAAAACTCCCATGTAATAAAATCTATTTTCAAGGATAAACAAGCAATAAATTTTGAATTTTGAAAGGGAGAAAAAAACAAAAAAATCTATTTTCAATTTTTTTGAATTTTGCAAGGGAGAAAAAAACAACAAAAAAACTCCCATGTAATAAAATCTATTTTCAAAGATAAATAAGCAATAAATTTTGGCTCTTATTACTTCCTGCCGCGACAACATGGAAACGATAATTTGAATAATTGTATTTCCCACTGAATTCTAGAAGACGTGCACAGAAAATGAAGTTACATTTATGTCCAGAAGCAAAACAAGGGGCCATCTCAGCATTTGCTCAATGGATCAGGGAAACTGGACGAAAAACCTGATCGAGATGGGGGTCATTGACCCGGAAGCTGTAGTACAATAGTTGTTACAGGTTGTTTATACTTATTTATACAGTCCAAATGGTAAATAATGCATTATGTATCATTGTTAAAATTAATGTTACTTTTCTGGTGATGCTCAGTATAGTCTCTAATTGTATAGAAACAGTTATGCAGCAGAAACGATTTCCCTTGGGATTTAAACTTTTCTATTGAATTTAATCGTTTAATGTCATCTGGCAAAGTGTTGTAAAATAATGTACATGTATTGTATGTGAATTTTTTGTAATGAGCTGTTGATACTGTCACCTGATGAATATGATTTCTACGTCGAGTGTTATAGTAATAGACTTCGGCATTTTCTGAAAAAATATTCCCGCCCTTGAGCAAGTCATTTTTTACAAAAACCACTGATTCGTAAATAAAAAGACACGGTAATGGTAGAATTCCTAGATTAATGAAGAGAGGCTTACATGAATCACGTGGGTGGGATTTGGTTATTATTCGTACAATTCGTTTTTGTAATCTAAAAGTCTGGGAGCTATAAGATGTATTTCCCCAGAATATTATGCCATATCTCAGGCGGGAATGAACATTTGCGAAGTATACACAACGAGCAGTATGAAGGCTGACTGTTGGTATGAAGTTGAGTATGAAGGTATGAAATTGAGTTGTCTAATTCAAGATCTTAAATATTGAGTATTGAAGAAGGTCTTGTCTCATTATTCACGCTGTAAAAATGATTTGAATTCGTTTATTCAATTTATTCCGTTTATTCAATATAGAATATTAATTTAAATAATCACAGGATGGCAAGATGTGGTTCTCTTGTAAAATTTAGTAATCACCAATTTATATCTTACTAAAATGGTGTAAAGCTTTCCCATACTCCTATGGATATTTCAGCATCTCTTGCAAAACTCTCTTCACAAAACTATAACACAGCATTTCTACAAGATTTATCTAATAAGTATCTCTTATTTGCTGCATGTTTTTACCAACGCGTGTATAAACGCTGAATCTAAATATTGATTGATTGATTGATTGATTGATCTAAAAATTGATTGATTGATTGATTGATTGATTTTCTGAGTGAATCCCACGAAAAAGAGCAGTTTCTCAATTTAATTCATTCTTTTAATTTAGATATTACAGTGAACGTACCTACACGGAATACTCTTAAATCACAAACAGCAATAGATCAAATTATAATTAACAAAACCACAACTAGATATGAAATAATAACGAATAATCTAGGTTACAGTGACCACGATGCACAAATTCTTACAATTACTAATAACATGAATACTGACACAATAAATAAAACACGCATGTACAGAGCATTTACTACAGTTATAACATAAAGTTATTTACGGACTACTTGCTGAATGAATCATGGGAGGCAGTTTATAACGCTATTGACACAAATGAAAAATATAATTTATTTTTCTCAAAGCTTTCATTTCTCTTTAACGCATGCTTTCCTATTAAAAAGAGAAAATTAAACATTTCACGAAAAAGTAATACTTGGATCACAAAAGGAATTAGAACATCGTGTAAAAATAAACGTACTCTCTACTTTATTTCTAAACGTCATGACGTATCTCAAGATTTCCTTATCTACTTTAAAAAATACAAAACATTGTTACGAAAAGTCATAAGGCAGGCTAAAATCATGAAAAACGATCAGGATATTTTGAACTCAAATAATAAAACAAAAGCAATGTGGAATATAATAAACAATACTACCAAATCAACTAGAAAACCCGTAGAGAATGTTGTTTTAAAATATAACGATATAAATGTGAACGATCCGGCAACAGTGGCTAATCTCTTTAACCAATACTTTTCGAGAATTGCTGCCGATCTCACTAAGCGTTTTCAGCCACAAAATTCAAAAACAGACAGTTCACCCAAAATTTTAGACACAATGTTCGTTTCCGAAACTTCTTCCTATGAAATTCTCAAAATAATCGGTAAACTAAAAAATAAATATTCGTCCGGTTTAGATGAATTCCCGGATTCTTTGTTAAAGACTTGTGCGTATGCCATTATACACCCGTTAACTCACATATTTAATGCATCTTTATGCACTGGAACGTTTCCAGATATTTTCAAAACAGCTAAAATTAAGCCGCTTTTCAAAAAAGGCAACAAAAATGAAATTCAAAATTATCGGCCCATTTCTCTTCTATCAGTTTTTTCAAAAATATTAGAGAGACTTTTTTACGTACGAATGGAAACCTTTCTCACTAAACACGACGCGCTTTCAGATTGCCAACATGGATTTAGAAAATCAAAATTAACGGAAACAGCTATATTTTCTTTTCTTAAAGATGTCGCCTCATCATTGGATCAAAACGAGGCACCTATTGGATTATTTTTAGATCTCTCAAAAGCTTTTGACGTCATTGATCATGACATTTTACTTTCCAAATTACCTTCATATGGAATTCGTGGTATTGCTCTAGATTGGTTATGTTCGTACCTTAAACAACGATCTCAGAGAGTTGAAATACCTTACTGGAATGATGGAACATTACGTACGCACCTTTCCGACTCTTTGCCCATTGCATGTGGAGTTCCTCAAGGATCGATTTTAGGCCCTATTCTGTTCCTACTTTACGTAAACGATATGCCCTCGACGATTCGAAACGGAAGAACGGTTCTCTTTGCGGATGATACGAACATCCTTTGCAATAAAGAAACCGTAAATAGTACAATATCAGATGTTTCAAATTGGTTCCGAAATAACAAATTAATAGTAAACGAAAAGAAAACGGTTTTAATGCAGTTTTCCATATCAAATAAACAATTCTGTGCTCCATTGAAAATGAACAGTGTACCATTGACTGATGTTAAGGCAACAAAATTTTTAGGTCTCTCAATTCAGTCAAACCTTAAATGGAACGTCCATTTAAATGAATTGAACACAAAATTAAGTTCATTATGCTACGCGTTCAGAATTCTTGCAAATTCAGTCAGCCTTCATACTGCTCGTTGTGTATACTTCGCGAATGTTCATTCCCGCCTGAGATACGGCATAATATTCTGGGGAAATACATCTTATAGCTCCCAGACTTTTAGATTACAAAAACGAATTGTACGAATAATAACCAAATCCCACCCACGTGATTCATGTAAGCCTCTCTTCATTAATCTAGGAATTCTACCCTTACCGTGTATTTTTATTTACGAATCAGTGGTTTTTGTTAAAAATGACTTGCTCAAGGGCGGGAATATTTTTTCAGAAAATGCCGAAGTCTATTACTATAACACTCGACGTAGAAATCATATTCATCAGGTGACAGTATCAACAGCTCATTACAAAAAATTCACATACAATACATGTACATTATTTTACAACATTTTGCCAGATGACATTAAACGATTAAATTCAATAGAAAAGTTTAAATCCCAAGTGAAATCGTTTCTGCTGCATAACTGTTTCTATACAATTAGAGACTATACTGAGCATCACCAGAAAAGTAACATTAATTTTAACAATGATACATAATGCATTATTTACCATTTGGACTGTATAAATAAGTATAAACAACCTGTAACAACTATTGTACTACAGCTTCCGGGTCAATGACCCCCATCTCGATCAGGTTTTTCGTCCAGTTTTCCTGATCCATTGAGCAAATGCTGAGATGGCCCTTGTTTTGCTTCTGGACATAAATGTAACTTCATTTTCTGTGCACGTCTTCTAGAATTCTGTGGGAAATACAATTATTCAAATTATCGTTTCCATGTTGTCGCGGCAGGAAGTAATAAGAGCCAAAATTTATTGCTTATTTATCTTTGAAAATAGATTTTATTACGTGGGAGTTTTTTTGTTGTTTTTTTCTCCCTTTCAAAATTCAAAATTTATTGCTTATTTACCCTTGAAAATAGATTTTTTACATGGGAGTTTTTTTGTTTGTTTTTTCTCCCTTTCAAAATTCAAAATTTATTGCTTGTTTATCCTTGAAAATAGATTTTATTACATGGGAGTTTTTTGTTTTTTTTCTCCCTTTCAAAAATTCAAAATTTAAGTAGTATATGACTTAGTGTAGGGATCACAGAATTTTGAAAATGTGCACACAATTCACTTTTCCCCATAGCACGTTATACGCAGTTTTTAACTGTGTTTTTGACGTAAAATAAATAAATAAATAAAAAATAAGTTTTACAGAATTTGTTGCCATAATAAAAATACTCTCAAGCCTCTTTAGCATTAAATACTTAAGCTCTCGCACCCAAAATCAATTTATCTACGTACAGGCAAACCCTAATTTTGAGGCTCGACATTAGAAATGTATTACATAAAGTTATCGAACTCATCAAAATTCATACAACTCTTTATCACTTTAAAATTCCCATCATTTAGTTTGGCCTTATCTCTACAGGATGAATCAGGAAACTGTGTCTTCCGACATTGAATGATAAAATAATACAATTCAACGATCTTCTGCTCACAGCTTTCAGGCAACTTTTCTGGGTAAGTTTAGTACTTGCGATGTACAAATGTTTAGTCTTTCGCGTTTGATGTACCTGAAGCCTTCCTTTCTGGTAGGCCTTCCTTTCTCAACCTGAAGCTTCTAATATGCTTATCAGCTCATGTAAATGAAGCTTATAATAGGCTTATCAGTAACTTTTTTTATTCATAAGGGTAAAGGCGCTTATTAATGGCATATTATACGCTGATACAATACCTCTTTATTACCTGCGAGTAAAACAAATTTTCTCTTCTTAGCGCTTCAGGCGGTGACGCAGGCGTTCCTGGCGGCGGCGCAGCAAACTATTCGTACTCACGTAACATATTTTTTATTTTCCTAAAAATTGGAATAAAACCAAACCAAATATTACAAACGATGATAAAGGTTCTATCGTCTTGTGTAATAAATTACAATTATTTTGCAGTAATTCACATGGCCTCATGCTGAACCATTTTTGTGGTCACAGGAATTCAATTGCCACTTGCTCTTTATTCCATATCTTCAATTACTCTAAATCAGGCCATTCTGCTCGATTCCATCTCACGGCGTTCTAGTTCTAGTGTTAATACTGCTACTGAGGGCATTTAAATATATTTTATCATTCAAGCCATTGCACTTGTATGGTTTGAGAGTACCACGAATTAAACGAAAAAAATTATTCCGAGTAACACAATAGAAGATTTATAAACAAAACATTTATTGTATTTTAATAGAAAATAATTATTGTTTTAACCTGGAGATGAGTAAAAATATGTACTCGTAACGTTGCAGTAATGTAATTATCAAAACAATTGTGACTGAATTAACAGTATGTTGTACAATTTGAATTTTTAAATGTGTTAAAAAATAAACATGCTTATCTGTAAAGTCAAGGCTAAGAATAAAACGTTTAAAATAAAAATGAAAAAAAAGTTCCATGAATTGCCTGAACCGATGTTTCTTTCGACCTATATTTTTAAAACTCCTGCTTAACATTTTTTCTATAATATTTCTGTAAAAATAATTGAATTGTTTAATGTACTATTTATATTATTATAACATAGAAGCTAAATGAGAGAGGGCAATGGAAAGGATTTTTTAATTTATATGAGTTGGATATGAGGAAAACATAATCTTCCACATTTTGGATCAAATAATATCACTTTTTTTTTTGTATTATATTTTTTATGAAAATTCATATCGCACAACACGACAATGAATATTTTTTGTTATCGACAAGAAACTCAGCTAGGAGAGCCTAATTTAAATTCATGACAATCTACTGAACTGTAGACAGAATGAATTTATCAAGACATGTAAAGAACTGCTCACCTAATTGAGTTTTTATTTGCAAAACGTTTGACTAAAGTTATATTATATTTTTCATTGTGCAGTGTTGTTAATTTGCTTTCAAAATCCTTAAAAACAATTCAAATTAGTGTCAAATACAGAAGAAATAAATTTTGTTTTCAACTTGAGAAAACAGCGTCATTTAAAATGCAAAACGTTTACCACACTCGCAGTATTCACTGAATCCTTATCTTGGCTCTATCACCATACTAATTAATTAATAAATATCCAACTGGTTTCTTGAGTAGAACGATCACATTTTAAACTTTCTGTCGAAGATGAAGTGATTTAATAGGAACGCAAACTGTTCAGATTTTATGATTATGGACAACGATGCCGCCTGAATCTATGTCTTTTCCAGCTAGGTCTTATTCGCTCTCCCTAACAGCACCGCACCAAGAATTCCACCACAGGCGGATGACGGCAAGAGACTATTCACATTTGAGCCTATTTTAGGCCTGTTTTGCCCTGTGAAAATAACTTTATCAGCGATGTTTAATTAAACTTTGTATACAAAAATTACAAACGACGAATTTATTTATCTAAACCCTAGTAACTTGCTAAATTTGTTTTGAGCACCAAACTTTAAGGCATGTCACTGTGTTAACATACAAGAATGTGCAGACTTTTGTTAATTATATTTTTCTTATTCTTTTATGAAAGCAATATTATTTCGGAATGACATACGAACATTGATTATATACATAAAACTGTTCTTTGTCTTGGGCAGGGCCATTAAAACCCTGATTAACTTGATATGATTAACTTCCTGCTATCAAAATGTTGAAGAGGTAGTGTTGCCATGAGAACTTTACTGTACTGATTGTTATTTTTAAAACATCTTTGACAAAAATCTTTCACAGAGCAACCAGCCTGAGGCTGAGAGGGCGGCGGCGTCTTCTAGTACTCCTCTTCGTCGGGATCGGAGTTGGCGTCCTCCTGCACCTCTTGGTAGTCAAGCTCGAGGGCGGCCAAGTCCTCCCGCGCCTCGGAGAACTCGCCCTCCTCCATGCCCTCGCCCACGTACCAGTGCACGAAGGCGCGCTTGGCGAACATGAGGTCGAACTTGCGGTCGATGCGCGCCCACGCGTCCATGATGGCCGTGGTGTTGCACAGGCAGCACACCGCGCGCTCCACCTTGGCCAGGTCACCGCCCGGCACCACCGTCGGCGGCTGGTAGTTGATGCCCACCTGCGGCGGGGAAATCGCTCGATTCTTTGATTAGTGTTTCCGGGCGCGCCAACTGCTAAGGTCATTCGATTTCTAAGTGAAGAGGAATATTTTTTATCGCGGGAGGTGGCGGTGATCTTATCCCGATGGATGGTGAGATCCGGCGCCTACCTACCCGTCGGCTTGCGAGATTTTCCCCTAGCCAGGTATCTCCCACCAGCGGGGCACAGCTTCAGCCGGGATAAGCTTTAAGCTCCCGACTGCTCTCCTGGCATCTGTGATAGCGTAATGCATGTGTGTGTAAGTAAGGGGTGAAGGTAGGAAAAGGAAGAGGAAGGAAAGTTCGCGCGCGGTCCGTGGCCCGTTTGATAGTGTACTGCCCCGGCATTCGCCTGGTGTTGATGGGAGAAATCATTGAAAACTAACGATCAGAGCAGCCGGCTACTCGAGTTCCCTTCCAGACAGCGGCTGTTCTCGGCTCGAGTTCTCCTCCAGACAGTTCGAGTCCCGATAGTGGTAGGATTATTGACACTAGCTTTTTAAGTAGGTCGAATTCAGTCGCTGTCTGGAGGAGAATTCTAGCGGCCGGCTGCTCTGATCGGTAGTTTTACGTGTTTTTTCCGATCAACACCAGGCGAATGCCGGAGCAGTACCATAACAAGCGGGCCACGGACCGCGCGCGATCTTTCCTTCCTCTTCCTCGTCCTATCTTCACCCCTTACTTAAACACACTTACACTAACATGCACTACACTACCACATATCCCGGGAAACCGGTCGGGGAACGTTAGAACGTGTTCCGGCTGGAGCGGTCTCCCACTGGTGGGAGATACTTAGTTGGGGAAAACCCCGTTAGCCGACGATAGGTCGGCGCCGGAACTCGCCATCCAGCGGGGAAAGATCACTGCGACCTACCGATGAAAAAACATGCACTACACTTACGGGACTAATGACCTAAGATGTTGAGAACGCGCTCGGAATCACTAACAACCAACCAATTTTGAAGGGATCGTTCGTAACTTCTTTATTACGAACGAGGGGTACCCCGACTTGGGACAAAATCGAACTCACATATTAATAGTTAATTGAAATGAATAGTAGAACACAATTCAATTTTTTAAATACTAAATTTAAGTTTCTTCGTGTGTTTGAAATTTAAGTATTTCAAACTTTACTTTATTATCAATAATACGTTCTCAGTGGTGCGCTAAAGGGCCGCGAAGCTATTTTAGGGAGACTTTGAAGGAGCCATCGGGTGAAATTTTGTTCTATTTGCGATTGTTGCCGGTGATTGACAGGTCCCAAGAAGAAGTCGAATTTAGTTCCTTTGATATGTATTATAGTCGTTTATCCTCACTGTGTTCTCCGAATCCAACGCGTGGGTATCAAAGATTAGGACCACTGAATTTCCAGAAATCGCACGTACGAGCGTGCTACGCGCCCAAACCGTTAGTAACAATATGCAAAAAGCCCAAAGTTACTATCTTCCTTCAGCTGCTCAAACTTTACGATACAATCTCGGGGACGCAGGAAATTATAGATGTCTCGATGCTCCTATCTGACGTCGGCGGGACGCCGTAATGCCCCTTCTTTTCTGCTTCTATCATAAATATGCTTTACTAAATTTTATTACCGTTTTCTTAAGTCTTATATCAAATAATGGACAATATTAATTTCTCAATAGGTATCAATTAAAAATCCCGAAGATGGGTTTCTCTATTTTTTAAGGCGATATTCCAAGTGTCAGGTCTTTTGACTTCAAGATGGCAACCCCTGTTCTCCACACCTAAGTTTCTGTAGTTAAAGACCTGAGAGGGTTATTTATGGTATTTACGGACACTGCATAATTTAATACCTCTTAATAAAAAAAATCATTAGCAGTTCTATACAATTTAAAGTATGTTAAATTTTTCGATAAAATATCCCAGTAAATTGAAAGTGAATATTGCGAACAGAAGGCTGGATTCGGACAAAATGCAAAGACAAGTTTGGTATTTAAAATTTCAAGTGTGTCTTACGCCCATTTTGACATCATTACCTTACACTACTATACATTACACTACATTACCTTAATATAATGCTGAGTGGAATTGTTGAATTGAGTTAATGGAAATTTAAGTACATTTTGACCATTGTTCATGCGTGCTTATGTATCTTTTGATGGAATATTAAACACAGTATAATCAAATCGAAAGTTGTGGAGGCAATGATTTGTAGTACATGTAGAAACATTTTGACTTACATATACTATAACATTTTGTGTTTTCTTGAAAATACGTTGAAACCGTAAACTGTTCTCTCACCGTTCTTGTTTTCCAAATCACGAACTTTGAAGAAAACTCAACAATACTTGAACTTTAAAGAAACCCCCCAAAGTGTTACGTCGGGAAATAAAGTGCCGCCAAAATAAGATTAATATTTTTTCAGATTATCAGGAACTACTAAAAGTCGCGCATGGACTGTAGAGAAGTGAAGCGAAAGATCAATGGCTCAAGTTTACAACAATATTCATTCTATCTCTTTCGTCTCTCGACTGTACAGCTATGAGAGATAAGCGACGGAATCGCCGCACCGACCCAAGCACGCACAGAATGCCCAGCTTGCACTTATCTCCATAGTACGTCACACACTTTTAAACAGTTTTTGACATTAAATAAATAATAAATAATAACACACAGACGGAGAGACTAACGTAGAGACAGGCAAACATAAATAAACATTTTTTTGATACCAGTATGTATACCATTAGGTATTAGAGGATCTCCAAAAACGTTTATTTTTGTTAAAATATAGACATCGATTTTTTGCTAGCATTATATAATTTTCAAGAAAACACAAAATATTACACAATGTAAATCAAAATGTTTCTACATGTACTACAAATCGTAAGCGAGAAGGTGAGTCGTTGAGAGACTGTTTCAGATGCTTTGTTGACAACATGGAAGTAAAAATATAGAATAGTTGGAAACTGTTAATTGCTCTAGTGTTGTGGTGAATATCGAGGGAATTTAGTTCTTCTCTACTTACACACTCCGCGAGTCATGCAAGGAGATTGATTAGGATAACTCCTTTCTTGTCAATAAACGAACTTATCAAATGGTAAAATTTGATGAATTAGGCAATACAAAAACAAAAATCATACCTAATAATAAATAAAGAAAAAATAAACATAAATACACCTTTATAAAAATAAATGTATGTAAGTATAACCAAAACAGAGAGTGGGTTGAAATAGAAAATTGGTTTCGAGTCTTCGTTTATGTAGTTAAGATTATTAGCTTGTTCATCAATAATTTTATACGATTTCTCTTTCCCCCCTCCCCCTATCCGGCCCATTCCTCTTTGCGCTTGACTTGAGAGCGCAAAAATTGTCTTCATTTGAAAATGAATGGTAGAGTAAAATTATTTTCTGTGGCTTGACCGCGTACCAGAAGCGATATTGCCAACCTCTTCCTACCCCGCTCTGCTGGGCGCGGCCTAACGAGTCCGTGGAATGTTTCACGGTCTTATGGAAGTCTCGGCGTTGCATCGTAATGCAGCCACCGTAACGCGAAGATGCAGGCGGTGCATTGCACTGGGATCATTCGGTCGTGACTTCACCTGCATAACAAGCACCTCTTTGTTCTTGGTACTTGAATGTGGGAAACGAAAGAAAGGAAATAAATAAAGAAATAGAGTAAGAAAGAAAGAAAGAATACAACAGCACACACTTTCTTGCATTATTTCTAACTTTCGCAGTTTTCAAAAATTCAAAGGGATCAATGAAAATCAGACCTGTACCATTCTTTTAAACGTCAACCCATGAAAAAAAATTAAAGGAAAAATTTTGGATAATAATAAATGGCATTTATTTCAAGTATAATTAACACGAAAACGACTCCTTATTACAAAAATTGAAAATGACCTTATTTAAAACCTGTTTTTTAATAGAATTTATTTAAGAAAAACATATCTATCATCAATGTCATTTTTACTACGCAAAATTACGCTGAACTCCTCGTATTTAAAAAAAATGTACATGATCTTTTATAAAAAACTGATTTTATATAACAGATTTCAATTAACAAAAAGCATCAATATTGTACTTTTGTCATGTTAAATTTTTGCAATTTTCGAAAATACAAAGTTCGCCGAAAATGGGGCGATAATTTTTTTTCCGGCCTTTGCTATATACGAGAAAATAATGGAGGCATTTTGAGAAAATAATTGTTTAAAAACTGCCTATATTTGACCCCAAATGAGCGAAAGCTACTCATAATTTCGACAATTGGACAAGGCCTTATTTCGAGTTCTGTCTTTGAACAATATATTTAATCAAGGAAAAATCTCATCTTCAATATTGTAGTTGTAGAAAGAGGACGAAAAAATTATGGTTTGCAAATTTTCAAAAACTCGAGGATGCCAACGAAAACAAACTTGAAGTAGCTTTACGTATCATGAGGCTTCATGAAAAGTATTCCCAAAAATCGAATTATCCGTTTCAAACTCGCAGGGCCTCCAGTTCGTTCTGATCGACAGACGAACGTTTTGCTGCCAATCGATTTTTTTGGTATCCAGGACCCACAAAATTTGAATCTGGCTACACCACATGATAGAGAAATTAATAGGTTTCTCACCCTCTCAAGTATCAAGGACAAAATATAACTTTGCTCCCAAACAACAAGCCAGTCAAATATCTCGGTGTTGTATTTGAGAGAAGTCTCACTTGGAAATCAAATATCCTTCACCGAATGACTCTGACCACCCGTAGAACCCATCAAGCACATCCCATACTCAAAAAGTCATCACCCCTGCGAGTTCATGTTGCTACTCACATACACCCATTAATACTCCGTCAAATCTTATACTAGTCTTCTCCTATCTGGACCTCGTCCAGCAAATTAAATATCCAAAAAATCGAAAGTTTCTAAAATAAATTTCTCCAAACCATCACAAAAGCACCCTGGTTCGTACCTAACTCCCAGTTACATAACGAACTCGGCATCACCCCGATCTCTGTCCATTTCTCTCTTCAATCCTCTCGCTTCTCTCCTAAAATTCCCCAGATTCCCTCAGCCATACATTTCAAAATCGGAAAACAAAATCCTCACTACAATCTACTAAAGCGGAAACTACCACGACAGTTTTTCGTCCCTCCCTGATCATGTACCTGATGTGGCTTTGCACATTTAATCTACAAAAATTTATTCAATCTACTAACGTGTCCGTGTACTTAATGTATTCATCTGTCAATCATGTTTCCTGATTAATGTTAATATAATTCAATGTATTCCCAATGTATAGTACTCGGCTGCTGAGGGCCTTGAGGGCAAGCAGAAATAATTGAAAAAAAGGAAGTAATAGGAGCAAGAGAGCGTGGAAATGAGATTTATTCACTTTTTTGTTACCAGGGCCAAGCAATAAGAGTTTTTCTGTCGAAAAATCACCGATTTCTTCCGCAGGATTATGATACTTTCTCTCTAGCACATATGTAGAAAGTCGAAAAAGTAAAAAATCCGTAATTTATTGTGGGAACGACAGAGGAGAGAGAACTATATGTTGTTCTATTCAAACTTAAAATGTAAATTTTGTGCAATTTGGGGACGGAATGTGAAAATGGTAATAGGATAAAATTCTTGTAATAATAATAATAACATTAATAACAATTAATGTTGAATTGAATTGATGTATAGATGCGAAAATAACTTCGCAATTGTTTAATTTACTAGCCATTATTTAATTACTAATTAATTATGTTATTTACGAACATTTGACTATAAGAATCGACTTTTAAGTAACATAATCGCAGATTGTGGTTCTATGTCGATCTACGTCGAAGATAATATAGATAGAACAGTATTTATAATATTACAATTTTCTTGTCTATAAATGGTAATACTCTTCAGAAATAATTTTAAAACACTTTTCAATGATACATTTTACATTTCTTTGATGAGTAGAAAAGAAATCCAAAACAACTGAAGAGATGTACCAATGAAAATGATCAATTGTTTACAATTAATTTTTTGGCTTTGTTTCTTTTAAGATTTCATTGCAAAATGTTTCCTTCGGAAAATGACGTGCGTGAGACACGGGTGTTTATCAAGTATACTGATTCCGATGTAGTCAGAAACATTAATAATGTTGAAGGCACTAAAAAGTGGTAAATAGAAACATAATTTTTAGTACTTTTAGATACTGTAACATTACAAAAGAACACTACAAAATGAATACCTAGAAGATTCTTGAGTAATAAAATTTGCATGTAAACGTCTACGCTTGCACAGAGGGCTAGCAATTTGCAGCAATCAATTCTACCACCACGATCAGCTCGCGGGCGCAGTTAAACACCCGCTCATGAGAACACTGACCTTAAATCCCGTGGGGCACCACTCGACAAACTGGATTGTCTTCTCTTTCTTGATCATGGAGATAGCCGAGTTGACGTCCTTGGGCACCACGTCGCCCCGGTACAGCATGCACACGGCCATGTACTTGCCCTGACGCGGGTCGCAGTTCACCATCTGGTTGTTGGGCTCGAAGCACGCCTTGGTGATCTCGGCGACGGTCATCTGCTCGTGGCCCGCCCTCTCCGCCGACAGCACCGGCGCGTAGGTCGCCTGCGCAGCGCACAGCCCTCTCGCCTCACCCCCTCCCGTTTCTCCTGTACGCTTGTCCACTTTGGACAAATGCTGCCAGGTATAATATCAACAAAATTCAGGTTATTCAGAACAAATACCTAAGAACTATCACCCACGCCCCCTGGTTCATTTCCAATAAGCAATTGCACCACGAACTTAACCTAAAACCCATCGCACATCACATAGCCTTTCTTGCCAATAACTTTTATTCTAATCTAACACTCATCAATCATGAAAGACATATAAATTTAGGAAAATATAATGAAAACCCAACTAGAATAAAAATCCGATATCCAGTTCATTCTTTTCTCAACATTTTTTCAAACCTCAGTAATTTTTAGAGGTGCTCGGTGAGTCTCCTCGTCAATTGTAGTTTAGAGTTGGTATATTAGAATTAGATATAAGTCAATCATACAAATGAAGAGTTTCTTGCAAACTGAACTTTGTAAGTCAATCCTATACAAAATAAAAATTAAAAAAAAAAAACCTCCCGCACAAAATCACAAATAAGCTTACAAATCGAAAATTCATTTTAATACTATTAATGATTGGGGTGGATTCGTAGTTTTCCGCGGCCGGAGTCATTTGGTACTTGGCAGTCCGGGATGAGCCACATCACAGTCGGTCAAGTTGACGTTTCGGTCATCATGTCGTGGCCTTCTTCTAAGCTACACTTGGCCACAATATGTTGGTCGAAACATCAGCTCGACCGACTGTGACTTGGCTCATCTAGACAGCCAAATATCACTACAAACGATTAATTTTTAAAGATAAAAAATTTGAATCATTAATAGAAAAAGTAGTAAACACCAATAAAATATATATATAAACATATCATTTAGGTGTTTTATTTTCAAATTATTTATAAGTTAAAGTATTAAATTGAAATGAATGTGTAATTTAAATTGCTGTTGCCACAAATAGATCCAATTAAAAATGTTTCCTTTAATTCCGTAAAATGCCTCTCCCCTTCACTTATTTTCTGATGGCGCCCTTGCTCGGAGGCAACGTCGACGAATTCCCAGAAGCGAGTTACATCCTTAGTCGAGCCTCTTTACCCAATTTAGACGACAGAATAATCCTGTACTGCTGCGATCGCCAAAAACCCAGAGCAACAAACGGGCGGGTCTTGCGTAAGAGCGCGTGCTGTGTGCGCATAACCCCACTGTCCGTGGCAAGTGTCCACCTCGCCTTGGCAGCGAGCGCCTCGATCGCGTTGAACGGGCCTTCGACCCCGTCGCGTCGCGAAGCGTCGCGGCGCGAAGTGGGACCTCGGGCTGACCTCGAAGACGTGTCAGCGAACTGCTCCGTGCCGCCAATGACAATCCCTGCGACCGCTGGCGCGCGCGCCCGACCCACGCGGACGCGCATGCGTGCTGGCACGACGCACTCCCACAAAATCAACCCACACAGTGGGAATACCTGCGGGAGGGGTGGCCTCACCTCATCCTCAAACAAAGATTTTGGTGGATGAAAAAATCGTGATCGGTGATACCTGGATGATTTTGAAAACATTTCGCCATTTAATTTATTATAAACAGTAGTTGAATGAAATCACTCTCTATCTCGACTCGTTTCTACAAAAAAAAGTTACACAATAGGGAACTTCTGCAAGGCGGACGACATGACGTCATTCTTAAACAAAATTTTGATGAATTTAAACAATAGCAGTCGATAGAATCTGAACAATTGTGAAAACTACGGCGTTTAATTTGTCATCTACCGTAATATAAATGAACCCTCGGTTTCATACTATATTTCTACAAATCAGACCCTAAAAATAGGGAAATTCCGGTGAGGCAGGTTAGATGTCATTCTTGAACGATATAAATCCACGATAAAAATATCGGGTATTTAATTTGTTGTAAAGGAAGATATTGTATTCTAAATTGCGTAGACCCCCGCGGCGGCAACGTTCGGTTCTGTGTTTGTGGGCTCGCATAAGGTGAATAATGATAGAGTACAAAAATGACACTTAATGATGAGATACATAAATATAAAAAGTAGTTCAGTAAAACTGAGAGAGATTGTGGGAGAGAAAGAAAAAGCGGAAGATTTCGAGCCAACGAAGTAGTTTCAATGTGCTCTTTGAGTGGTGAAACGTATGAAAGAAGAAAAGTAATATTAATGATATCTAATAATATTTATAATTAAAGATGACATTATAAAGTATATTTAATTTAATAACTAATAATTGATGTAATAATAATAATAATAATAATAATAATAATGACAATAGCAATACGTAGCTCAAATACTCACCAAACCTGTGACGTCCATTGGACTATGAACAACCTCTACCTCCAAAAAATCCATACTGATAATGCGGTGGAACAAAAAATCTGGATATTGTTATTCGAGATTTGAAGAAAAAATGGAGTGAACTTTTAAATGTTGCTCTTTCATTCCATCACAATGGCCAAAGAGAAGAGAAACGACTTAAATAGAAGAGTTTGAAAAAAAATCGAGATCAGCCGGATGTGGGACGAAAAAACTCAGGTAAAGCCGATAAATATCGGAACTCTGAGACTTGCTCCACAAAATTTATGCAAAAACTTGTCCGAATTCAGGTCATTAAAATGACTGGGAAGTGCAAGACATCGCGTTATTGGCAGCATCCCACATTTTGCGATAAGTATTTTAGAGGCACCCACAGGTATTAAATCTTCTTGCGAAATTTGCAGCAAACTGGAGTACATTTTATATTTAACCGACGTCTAACATTGTACGTCAGTAGTGAATTTAGAGGGTAACAGTTAATGGTAAAATATTAAATGAGTTGTAGCAAGGTAAGCGCGTCCCGCCCAGGGCTGTGCAACGCACCAGAGGGAAGTGGATGCGCGGGTAGGGCACGAGGTTCGTCTGGAACTCCGTGAGGTCGACGTTGAGCGCGCCGTCGAAGCGCAGCGAGGCCGTGATGGACGACACGATCTGGCCGATGAGCCGGTTCAGGTTGGTGTAGGTGGGGCGGTCGATGCTCAGGTTGCGGCGGCAGATCTCGTAGATGGCCTGGTTGTCCACGATGAACGCCACCTCGCAGTGCTCCAGCGTCGGGTGCGTGTACAGGATGGCGTTGTAGGGCTCCACGACGGCCGTCGACACCTGCGCACCACGCCTCAGAGCGCCCGGCCCTCCGCTGCGCCCTCTCGTGCCCCGCGCGGCCCTTGCCTTCCTGCCCCCCCACCAGCCCTCCGCCCCCGCGCCCACCCACGCCCAGTCCAAAGATACAGAGAGGAGCACAACCTGAAGGGCCGCCGCCATTTAACATTTTCTCCTCCGATAGCGCCCCGCCAGGCAGCATACAGGAGTTGAGGAGCAATTAATTGATTGATTGATTGATTGATTAATAGTGATTACGGGAGGGTCAACGGCTAAGGTCATTAGTTCCGTAAGAGTAGTGCATGTTTTTTTGTTTGAAGGTGGCGGTGATCTTGCCCCGCTGGATGGGGAGATCCGGCGCCAATCTACCGTCGTCTAGAGAGTTTTCCCCAGCCAGGTATCTCCCACCAACTGGACACCGCCGCAGCCGGGACAAGCTCTAAGCTCCCACCCGTCTCCCGGCATGTGTGATAGTGTCGTACATGAAAGTGTAAGTGTGTGCAAGGATAGATAGAACAAGGAATGGGAGGGAAAGATCGCGCGCGGTCCTTGGCCCATTTGGTAGGGTACTGCTCCGGCATTCGCTAGGTGCCAATCGTAGAAACCATGGAAAACTGCCGATCAGAGCAGCCGGCTGCTAGAATTCTCCCTCAGACAGCGGCCGAATACGACCTAGCTGACAAGCCAGCGTCAAAAATCCTGCCATCGTCAGGACTCGAACTCCAGGTCAGAGGCACTGCAGCAACATCAGTTGATGCCCTGAGCCACCTCTCCGGTGTGAGGAATAATGATAACTTAGGATGTAAATGAAGGTTTTCGAAATTAATATTGAGTTTTGGGAGTTTGAATGTTCCCAACAATGCAGCTCAATTTAAATCCCCTGAAAACTAGATAAGAATGGCGGAATCGGAAGGCGTAAACATATGCGCTACTCCTTGTATCTTGGGACTCTATCCTTTCCCTGTTTTCCCGCTCTCTAGTATCTGCTCCCGTTGCCCATTTGCCGTCTATCGCCCTCTTCTGCTATTTTACACTATTTATCGATCACTCCTGCCCCTTTCCGTTGTCTTTCTCGTCATCTCCTGTCCTCTCTCGTCCTCAACAGTTTCCTCCTGCCCTCCCTTGTCTTCTACTACCCACTTCCCTCCTCTCTGGCTCTCTGCTGTCTGTTCACACTCTCTTCCGCCGTCTCTCTCTACTATTCGTTCCCATTCACATCCACTTCGACTCTGTCTCCTGTCCCTGTCCGCGCTCTATTCAGGAGATGGTTTATAGGGCGGTCCAGTATTAGGAGATGTTGGCGATTGTTTCTTACGAAATTTCCTTCCTTTTTTTTGGGCAAAAATGAACGTGAAAGAGATTTCCCGTCAGCATCGATAAGTTTGCTAGCAATATTTTTATTGTCATAACCTACACAAAGGATTTTAGCAGTTTGAAAATCTACGTAAAAATGTTTTTTAAATTCGTTTAAAAAAACAACTAAAAATTACCATTTTAGTGCGGTTGTGTGTAGAACACACTTATCTTAGCACCATTCAATTTCTCCTTAAATCAATCAAAATATTCGAAATGTACCAAAAAAAAAACGAAATTAATTAATACTAAATGCACATTTGAGAAAGCGGTGTTCGAAAGAAATGCCAAGGGGCTGACGGATATTAATTCGCTACTGAATCTATTATCAAGTTTCCTTCATCTCCCACTTTCGCTTACCTTCAGATAAACCTCATACACCTTACTTTGAAAATTTGCATTCGTTTAATGACTCGTAAATGAAAAAGATTGTTAAACATCACCTCACTTTGTATCTTTCCCTAATGAGAACTCCGCTTTTCTCAGCCTTCTCCGTCTGTCCGTAAATGTATCCCACCTTCTTCCACCATCTTGCGACCATTGAACCACAGTAACCACAGAGCCAGTGAATGTGGTGTCGAGTTGCTCTGTCACGGAATCTTTCGCGAGGAGAAAGTAAATGAAACATAATACATTCATTATGTAATCAACAGTCTAACTATAAATTAATAGCATGGCATGTCGTGATTTCACAAACATCCAAAGGCGATGAACAATTTCAATAAAACACAACGTGTATTAGTAAAATTATTTTAATAGCAATAAATACACAATGCTTATAATGGGATATCTTGGTTCTTACAATATCTTTTCAGATTTAAGTGTGAATATGCAAGATGTATTAAGGGTTTTTGTTTACTAGTCAGTCGTTACTCGCAAAATAAACGACCGTGTCAACCTCGTATTTTGGATGTTCTCCCGCTTGACAGCACAACTCATTATTCTCGACACAATCCACGACTACGTGGTATCCATGAACCAATGTATTTATCTATTCCTGCAGCATCTTCAGAACGGACGACTCCTCTGAAATTCGATATACTTTGATGGAAAGAACAAAAATGGTAGTTTGGATTCAATGTCCTGCAATTTTTGTAAAGTAAATAACACATGGGCACGCATTCGAATTTACTGATTGATTTTTTTCCATCATCTGTCATGAGAACAAAAGATTCATCGTACGACGTGATATTTGAATTACTTAAAGTATCGATCGATATTCTTAGTTAATTGCTGTGTTAATTTTTGAATGTAATTTAAAGAAACGATGCGCATAATATAATAGATGTACGAAGTTATTTTATTTCTAGAAAATTGCTGATTGTGCATTAATCTTTTATTACGTCCGTAAAATGTACTATTGTGCATTATTCAATCTACTATTGTGCATTACACAAATGTAAATTGTGCATTGTACATTTTACGCCAATGAAATAAATTTCTTGTTGTGGAAGTAGACATTTCACTGTTTGTATGACCAACATTATTTAATTCAAGGGTGTGAAACACCGAGTCAATGGTTCACATCTTACTGGTTCTGAGAGAAAAAAAAAGAAGAAAACTGTTGATTAATTTCAAACGAAAGCGAGAAATATAAATAACAAAGTGCGGCAGTTTTGGATTATTCTTGGTTCTTTGACTTTTTCACTTTTATTACTGGATGTAATACTAAAACAGCTAGCTAATCTTTCACCAAAGTGAGGGATTCTTCTATTGATGTTTCATTCATTTTTATAAACTTGATTCTTAAAAAAATAGATAACCCCTCAAAAAGCTTATGTAGCTGAATTTAAAAAAATCTTATTCCCTTTTAGGCTATTATTAAATTTTAATGGTCTGAAGAGACCTTTAGTGGAAAACTTGGAATTTTCAATAATCTCAAACACGAGATCGTTTTCGATTCCGCTTCACTACCAACTTTTAGTCCGGGAAGTTTAGATGTTCGGAGGTCACTCACAAGCTATTAGGGGCGACCGGGAAACGAGATAGTTCCTGCAACTGTTTTACATTCATCCGCTCCAACAACGCCAGATCTTTTTACAACCTACTCCTTTCCGGACTGAAAACCTAAGTATTTCGCATGGAAACTCATTAACAAATAACTGGAGTGCGTTGTTCAAATAACAACTTATCGACAAGTGTTAAGGAGCTTGAAGACAAGATCTCGTCGGGAGGTGCAAAATCATGCCCTAGAGCAAAGACTGCTTCCGCCAGACCTTCCGTGGACTTCCGGCGCGGGCCTTCCGGTCGCGCGCCCGCCTCGCCTCCTTCTCGGCCGCCCTTCCGCCCACGCCGCCGCCCGGGGCGAAGCCTCTTCTCTGGGGACAAAACATCTCCCTCCAGGAGGCACAATTGCAATCAAGTATGTTCTGTTATAGAGTGGCTTGCGAAACGGCGGTAAACCTTAGAGAATGCATTCCACCGTACTGTTAGGTATTATAAACGTAGAGGTATCTCGATACATAAAATCTGAAAGGGCAAAAGAGAAGTTCTAGTTACTGAATATTTCAACTATCTAAGCTTCATTTATCAAGAGGAATAAACAAAGCTTGCAGATTTTTAAAGACGTCATTTACTGACGTCACCACATTCTTTCATACGCTTTTAGTTGAATTCATTGCATCCACGCGTCCCATTGCAGGGCTAAACCTCTCACTCAGAAGGGGGAAGCACATACAGTACTCGCTTCAGATGAGCAAATCCCGAAGAATTTTTCCCTTCTAGTTACAAAGGATGCGTAATCAAACGTGAAAGCACTTATATTTATGGGCCTGTTGTTGCAAAGTCGACATATTCTCTTTAAAAAAACAAACAGAATTTTACAAAATAACAAACAGTTAATTATATTCCAATTATTATGTTAATTATTAAGGTTGCAAGGTAAAACCCCTAAAGAACACAATTTTCATTGAAGTTCTTTCGTAATGTTACATTATAGAGCTACACTAACAGGGATGTGTTTGGGAATAAGCAAAAATCGAGATGAGAAATTTTAGTTACCAAGTTTCGAGATATTGAGGCTTCACTGTATCATCGTGAGTCGGATATGCTCGGTTTTAGCATGGTAATTTTAACTGCATTTTAAGGGCTTTCGGGCTTGTTTGTCTGTTCTAGTAAATTTTCACTTACATCTTGCTCTGGACCGACCAGGGTCGGGCGAAAGGAGAGTTTTTTAAATATTTTGTTCGATATTTTATTATTATTATTATTATTATTATTATTATTATTATTATTATTATTATTATTATTATTATTATTATTGTCTTGAAAGAAGGTTCAGCTTTGGGTCCGTGGTGTGGCGTAAACGTAAGAAGTCGAAGAGGCTTTTCGTCCGCGCAGACGGAAGAGTCCACACTGCGCGGTGCGCGGCGGACGCTGCGACCTCGGCCCACAGCCCCCGGCGCCGACGCCTCGCCCCCGGGCGCCCGCCACATGCCACACGCCACGCGACTGCGCGGAAGTGAGCCGCGGGCGGGTGGACGCGCCAAACGCCCGCCCATTCGGCCTGCCCGCCAGCCTGCCTGTCCGCTCGCCCACCCGGCCCACTCATTCGCTCGCTCGCCCCTCCCCCGCTCGCCCCCGCCCCGCCACTCGGCCGTCCGCCCGCCCACCCGCTCGCTCCCCCTTCCCGCGCTGGCCAGCTCGCCCGCTCGCCCGCTTGCCCGCCCGCCTGCTCGCCCACTTGCCCGCCCGCTCGGCCGCCTGTCCTCTCGGCCGCCCGCTCGGCCGCCCACTTGCCCGCCCACTTGCCCGCCCACTTGCCCGCCCACTTGCCCGCCCACTTGCCCGCCCACTTGCCCGCCCACTTGCCCGCCCACTTGCCCGCCCGCCGCCCACTTGTCCGCCCACTTGCCCGCCCATTTGCCCGCACACTTGCCCGCACACTTGCCCACTCATTCGTCCGCCCGCCCATTTGCCCGCCCGCCCACTTGCCCGCCCGCCCACTTGCCCACCCGCCCACTTGCCCGCCCGGCCACCCCTCACTCGGCCGCCTGCCCACCCGCTCGCTTGCCCGCCCACTCGCTCGCCCGCCCGCCCACCCGCCGCTCGTCCATTTGCCAGGGGAGCGACGCCGCGTCGTCGCGTCCTGCCGCTCTCCGATTCTGCTGACGGCTCGGAGACGACTAGCGGATCGCCTGGACGACTTGGCCCACGCTCCCTCCTCGGGTCGAAACACGGTCAATGGGTCGCCCAAAGGCCACAGGCCTCACGAGTCAACCAGATAATGATGTTTTGTTGGCTGTGACACTAGGAAGAGGAGGACATTTGAACGACAAACCGCCGCTCAACTGTAACGTGCTGTTTTTTAACAAATTTTTTGGCTGAAAATTAGGAGGCAATTAGTGAAGATTTGTGCACTTAAAATATTTTCTATTTTAATGAGAATCACACGCCCATTTTGATCCCGCACATTATATTTACAACTATTTATCATAATATTCTACTAGACAAGAGAAAGGAAAAATATACCAATGTCAGTAAAAAATGTTTATTTCGATGTGATCTTTTTCATGGTGATTTCTAGAGTACGGTGATTCAATTCGATAATTAATAAGAAGCGTCCACTTGTTTTCCGTATTTTCACCGAGGTTCCCGGGCGGTACAAACTATGAACAGTTTTCTTTCGCTTCATTGAATTGGCGGGAAACGGTGTTTCCAATGCCGAAGGCGCTTGCACCTTCCTTAATGTTTCCGCAAACGGAAAAAAAAAGTTGTTCGATATTTTCTCTGTGAAGGAGGATGTGAAACTTTTTTACTTCGCCACGCGCATAAAAATTAGGAACGTCAGTGGAATTTGACAGCCTCATTATCGACCCCACGCACATTAATTCCTGCTGGAGCGAGAGAATAAGATTAACCTAGTTTGTTGTGAGTTGTGAGAGTTGCAGTAAATCTTGAAAATATTGCTCCAGAAGAGAAGTACATATCTTTAACTAACTTTGTGATTAGTTTCAGTGATTAAGGAAAAATCGTTGGTTCATTAGTTGCACTATATAGTCATTAATTTTATCTAAACGGAATATAAGTGTTAGAACCGCTCCGCTTTGCCAATGGTATCAAGCAGGCGATAGTATTTTTCACATATTAAAATAAAACTTCTATAACATAAAACTTGCCGACATTTTATACTGAACAGATTGATATACCTGATAATAAAACTCAAATATTGTACAGATGCAAAATAAATAGTAATTTTAATTATAGTTCTTAAATGTATATTATTTTTTACGGAGTAAAAGGTATACTGCATTCATAAGCAATTTCAACAATAAAATGCATTCATATTTATTACACGATGTTTGTAATACACAATTTACATTTAAAAATATTGTGACCTGTTAATATACACAATGCATTTTAGTACTCATTCCCGCCGACAATATAATCGAAACCTTATTTTCAGGTCAACGTCAGGATCCACGAATTTTATTATGCATACGTCAATGTAGAACAAAGGGAAAACTTCATCACTGACAGCAGAAGTTGCAGAGTTCCCACATTTTCGGTGGGAGAAACAGGGTCAAGGATACTGTTGTTTTGGCTTCCACCCGCCGCACTTCAGCTAACGCGAGGACCGCCAACGCGCGGAAATGGAACCATAAGTGACCCGCCGGATATGACGCAGTCGCACAAGAACGTTCTTGCAAGGTGTCGAGACGAGCGACTCGCAATGGGGCCTTTTCCGCTACGATTTTACAAGTCCTCTACCTAAATGTCATGTTCAGTCGGAACAGCCGACTTATGGCGCGCAGCATTATCATTGAGGCTTTTGCCACATGATTGAATGAAAGTTTTTTCTGTACAATTTTCATTGATTGGTGGGGTAAATTTAGTTTAGTTGATAGTATTAATTACAAACTATTCTCAGATCACTTGTATGTATAAATTAAAAAATATATGGAATACATGAAATTAATATTTGTATATATGACATAATTTAACCATTTAAAGGTGCAATCAGGAAAAACCTGCTTAAGGATTCGTGAAACGTACAGCATTGCCATTCCGAATTAGCCCCAGCAATGGTAACATCTCGTATTTTGTTTTCTTAAAACGAAATTATTCATTATTTGGAGGTAAAATTAAACCAACATATTCCCAATATCTTTGAAGAAAACATCTGGATCCCTGTAAGGAACATCAACAAAATATTATTTCAAATATGAGAGGAGTGGTGATATATTGTATATTGCAATAAGGCAACATGACGTTTTCATAAGCAACATTAATATATTTTCATTGCAGTTTTAAATAGACTAAGATAAATTACGTAACGCAAATTTGGAGTATTTGGAATACCCCCCCCTCTCTCTCCCGTAAGCCGCGTTTGACCCACCTGAATAATTATATTTGAGTCAACTCCTCCCGAATTACAATAGGTAAAAATAAAGTATGTACCAGTAAAAAAATTGAATGAATTTTATGTGTTAAATATTAAAATTTAATTAGATTTAAATGATAATTAAAGCAAGAATTAGTTGGCGATACTAATTGCACAGTGGGGGTAGATTTTGAATGAAGGAAGGGCCAGGGACGCCCACAGAAAACAAATGATCAGGGGTAGTAAATATGTGGGGGCCCTCTTTTCAAAGGTTATACTCCAATACATAAACAGAATTCATTTCTCCATGCAATAGAAATGTTTAATGGTTAATTTGAATTAGAGAAAAATACCCCGCTCTGGATAAAGAAAAATCGGAGTTTCAAATAAGACTGTGGCCGTTTGTCTGAGCTGCCCGCAAGGACGCCTAGGGGATAAAATTTCTGACAAGTTGGGTACAAGACGTTGTGGACGACGTATGGACGGGAGTCTACAACGGTAATTTAAGTGGATTCTATAATACATCATAGATCAGATTTGAACATTTTCTTCCTAATTTAGCAGATGTTATTAATATATCATTGATTAAAAAATATCCCCATTCATTGTAAGAATTTAGCATTAAAACTTTTTAATTTTTTATATTTTTTAATATGTTCATATTTTTATTTTTTATTTAAAATTATTTTATTAACATCTAATTTTTTAATATATTTCATTTTTAATTTTTTAATTATTTATATTTTTAATATGGTTTTAATGTTTTGTTTTAGTATAAGATTAAATAAAAGGAATTATTTTAACAAATCAAATTTTAACAAAATGAATTTTTTTAAATGTCAGCATTACGTAACATTAAACAAACACCCTCTGTAACTCAACTACCCCTCTTTAGAGTTCCGCAATTAATGGATGATCCCTAATAACAAAACACAATTTGAACAACAAAGCAAAATATACCGATTTTCCTTTAAAATCATCGCCAAGTGGCGAAGTAGAGTCCGAATCACGTGCTACACGAGATATTCGAATACACTAGTGTTGGTTTGGAGTTCGAAGTTTGTGAAGTTCAGGAGAGCTTCACGGAGGAGCCGAGCCGTTCGGAGATGGAGCAGAAAGTGGAGTTTCCCGTCCCCGCGAGCGACGTGGCGAAAGGAAGGTTTTCTTACGTGGAGAACTGCGACGTGGTGATGGTGACTAGGATGCCCTCGAAATGAAAGGCGATTCATCGACGTGGGAGTCGGAGGAGAAGCAACTTACCTTTCTATTTGCCGATTTTTAATTATTTCA
This sequence comes from Teleogryllus occipitalis, assembly GCA_011170035.1. Lineage (NCBI taxonomy): Eukaryota > Metazoa > Arthropoda > Insecta > Orthoptera > Gryllidae > Teleogryllus > Teleogryllus occipitalis. The sequence continues at coordinate 145,254 of BLKR01000322.1, read as the reverse complement.
GGGGAAGGCGCTCATATACAGACGGAGTCAATATATAGCAGATGCCCCATCCTCCAGAAAATTTAAATATTTTGTCAGTTTTATACAATTCCTGATAAAGAGTCCAGAGAATTGTTAGCGACATTATAAGTGGAGAATTATCAATTTTGAAAACACGATATTCATGAATGTTTCTGCATTAGGTTATCTAATATATATGGTAAATATTTTTAAAATATATTTATGGTAAATATTGAGCCAAAGAATTTGAAATAAACGTCGAAACACATATTTAATGACATATGCACGAACGTATTTTTTATATGGGGAAATTACGGTTATGTATTTCCTGTAGTCTCTAAAACTTGTAATACAAAAAAATATTAGATACATTTATAACGGCAAAATTATTGAGTTGTCGGGTACCATTAAAGTCTTTTGTTGTTCTAGTACACAGATTTTTCCTACCCTCGTTGGAAGTTGCTCTGCACTAATTTCCTAACTAGAAAGAACACAGGCAAGGAAATGGAACGGAAACCCTTGGCGAAATGGGAAATTACCGCACGCCTCGTGTCGCCATTGCTCTCCCCTCGCTAGGGCAGGTCACAACTCTGCTACATGCAGTGGGTTCCCCATGATACAAAGACTGGAGGATATTCAGATATGTGGGAGAGAAAACGTTTGCGTATCTACGGGTGTCCAAATACTTAAATTCACTGGACTCACATGACGTTTTTACGAAAACGAAGAGATTGGGCGAACAATCATTCCGTAAGTAAAACAATAATTATAGGGTATTAGGCCTGCATAAGTATACAATACACTCCCAAATTTAAAACACGCTAACAAATCTTAACTTAAGCGTTATCATTTGGCCTGATCCCATGCCTTGCCCGATTGTCTTTTCTTTTTCCTCTCATTCTTCATCCTCGACGAGTCATGTAGATACTGTAATTTTTTTTGGCCGCATTGCTAAGTGTTTCCCAAAGATCACACTCCTCCTCAATGAGCCTTGTTGTGAGTGAGTCTAGTAGTGATGAGTCTCAATGATCCCTGAAGGCTTATTGCCAGCACTGCTAGGAATTGCGCAGTGCCATTCTGAACCCATGTATCACTGAATCCTTTGGTCTTATTGTCTGTCCTGCTATGAATTGCGCATTGAGTTCTACACGCTTTTTATCTGCATTGCTGATGTAAGCGTAATATTACATCTTTCTTGTATTACTGAGCCCTGCGGTCTTATTGCCAATAAGACTGGGGATAGCACGATACTACACACTTGTTTCACAGAGCCTGGGTGTTAATTGTCTGCATTGCTCATCATTGAGGCCTTCATCGACGAGTTCTTAGCCCAAGACCTCATACCACAGACATTCGATGTATCATGGGAGCATCCCTTTCTGGACGCCAACCGCCCGCCCCAGCAACAGGCCCCCCTGCTCCCCTGCCCCCCGCCGCCGGCGGCGCGGCACCTCGCGCCCACACGCTCACACGCACGCCCGCACGCACGCTCGCCTCGCGCTCACGCTCACGCACCGGGTAAGGAGCTGGGGGCACGGGGCGTTTGCTATGTACACTTTGGCTTTAGGCGAGCCCCGGGTGGTGGGCGGCGCCGCGGGCACTGATCTCCATTGGGAACTGCGTGAAGCCCTTCGTAGTAGAGCGGACCGAGAAAGTCCCTCCGCAGTGGCACCTTGGTGGTGAGAGTGATTGGAACAGAAATTGTGTTGGTAGCACGAGCTGCGACTAGAAAACGTAAATTGCCTACTAACCACTATCATAATAGATACTAGAAGTGTTGACCCTTTCACTTGTTTCCCAAGTGATCTGATTGCTACCAACACAAATGCAGTTTTTAATGGGAGGCCCTGATTCGGCTCAGTGCGGAGAGAATTTCCTGGCACTCTGTGAATTATTCTGGAAATGAAATTAGAATGTAGTTGACAGTTCGTTGTCTCACGGTAATGACAGTCCCGTAATACTAATCAACGACGAATCAGAAGTTTTGGAATTTGTACAGTGTTATTACCTCCAATTGTAGAATGTATGAACCACATGACTTGAAGGAGTTAATGCATGGCGTAGCGTTACTTGCGTTCTTAATGCCTAATTGCGTATCGAGTCGTAGTAGCTATTTCATATCGTGATAAAGCACATAAGACGCGGCCGTCCCACTTCACACCTTCACATTAATTTTTAACAAATTATTTATTGTATTATTTACCATTTGCACTCTATAATTCATTAAAACTTAATAAGCTTTTAACAAGTGTTGTACTTCAGCTTCTGGGTTAAATACCCCCGTCTCGATCAGGTTTTTTGTTGTTTTCCTTATTCTTTGAGCAAATACTGAGAAAGCCCCTTATTTTCCTTCTGGACATAAATGTAGCTTTGCAATCTACGCATTTTCTAGAACTCAGTAGGGAATACAGTTATTCAAATAATCGTTTTCCATATTCTCGAGGCAGGAAGCTGATTTCGTCACGAAGGGCATGATAAGAGCGAAATCTATAGCTGATTTGCCTTAGCAAATAGTTTTAATTACACTAAAGCGAATATTTTCTTATCAATTCTTGCCTAAAAACGTCTGTTTCCACCTACATTTCTAATCCAACTTTTATACGAATGAGGATAGGATCCCCGAAATCAAGAAAAATGCACGGTATACACTTCTTCCATAGTATATGAGGAACAATTTAAATCGTTTTTTGATATTAAATAAGGAAATAAATAAGTCAAGTGTCAACCACATTCTTATTTTATTCTGGCCTATTCTGACTCAAAGAGTGTCGTTCTTCATGACAAACGAAAAACCTTTGTGGGGTATAAATATCGGAGAATTAAAATATTATAGAATAATTTTAATTTACTAAGTAATTCCAATTTGAAGAACTCTGATCAGGGTAGAAAGACATCAAAAACCACAGAGAAATAGAAGCGTAGATTCACTTAAACAATTTACTGTTTTAGTAACTTTAACAAAATGAATGTGATTGTCATGTATGCAAACATAACCATTAAAATGCATTTCATACACAAAGAATAAAGTAAAAAGATACTTTTCATGGTTATGACGTCCGAAATAACTGATAGAGTTTTTTTTGAGTCTACATTATACCATATTAATTTAAATTTGATTTTATCTTTTCAAATGCGTCATACATTTTATGAACACTAAATTTGTTTGTTTACCTTTGGTTATCTCGATACTTTCTTATGTAATGAATAACCATCTTTATGTACTAATAGATCAGAAATACTCGCTGAATAATTTCTCGACAAATTAGATCAGAAAACCTTTTTGTCAATACTCATTACTTCGGCGCACATGGGTTTCAGGCCATCTTAACTAGTGCCGCATTGCAGTACGCACTTTTTTATTAACGGGTGCTCTGTACCTTTCCCAATGTTTGAGAGCTCTGCTCTATCCAGTGGAAGAAATCAGTGCCGCAACCGTTGCCGCAGTCAACCGCGTCACCACACGAGCCTCTCGATGAGTCACCGCTAGAGTGGGCTACAGTTTGTACAGTGCGATGACTGTGACTAGTAGACTACTGTGTCGTCTACGTGGGCGTTAAGGAACATTCACGACGTCGTCACTCAGAGTTAGTGTGTGATGCTGACTACTGGATCAGTGGTTCTCAAAATGTGAGCTTCTCAGTAATGGTATTTTGAGCGCCTTATTGTTGGTGAAACGATGTTCCAACAAAAAAATTAATAATTGGAATTTTGTGAATGGGTTACTGAATTGAGTGATAAAGCTTCTGCAGAGATGGATATTGACAATGAAATATTCAATGTTATAGTGAATTATGAACTGGTATCATTTAATACAAAGGGAATAAGAGTTTATATAGTTAAATATACTTACAGTTTCTTTTATTATTCAGATATATTTATATTCCTACTCTCATACAACCATTCTCATTGTTTTTTTTGTTCGATGCTTCTGCTGAATATTTTAAATAATTTACAAGAATATTTGAGAAACGAAGTGTTGAGAACCACTACGTCAGGGCATGCCTTGCACTAAGATACATTTAAGATTAAAAAATATATTTTCATAATAGGTGAGTGTAATTAAAATTCTAATGTGGAAGTGATGTTTGATTTTGTGTTATGATAAATTTATGATTCATTCATCAACACTACAGAGAATTGTATACAATTATAACCAAAGTGCTAAGCATGCAAAATTACAAACTTACGATAGAATTAAAATTTATGTATGATGTACAGACAAATGCCAAGCTCTACGAATTATTTTAACATCAAAAGCGAACTAAACAGTACTACGGAATAGTATCTACTACTACTTATATTTATTATTTCTGAGACTGTTTGTTAGGTATTAGGCGTATTAACATTTGTAAGAAATAAGAGAGAATGAACTTAAACAAAAATGGTGACAAATATTGCTTTCATATCCTAAAACATGAAAACAATAGTATCGCACGAGGAATTCAAGAACTGTTATGTTCGTTGTGTTCTATAATTAGTTATGTTATTCCTAAACGTTACTCATATTTGAATTTAAATATTGATTTCATTAATTTAACTGCATACATTTTCTATTTGAAGAAGAAGTAAAAGAAAATGAACAGTTTGAAGCGAAGGTTGTGTAAGGATAGTTTGAGTATGCAAAACGATTACATTTTCATTCTCTATTTTGATTTATGAATGAATAATGGGAAGATCTGAATTACTGAAAGGGAAATTAAACGAAATTTGCACATGGGATTGTTCTGGCTCTACAGTGAAGTCAGCAACTCGTGAAGGTTCAGCCAGGCGCAACACCTTTCTTTCGTTTCCTAGTCCTTGTCTTTAATTATGCAGCTTATCGCATCGCTATCGTCTTATTTGACGTCATTCCCTCTCTCGTAATCAGTTTCACTTTCACAGCCAAATGAACGAAGCGTAACATCCGACCGGACTGTTTATATCCTCATTTTGTTAGGACAATCATGAATTGTGCGAAGTACAATTTTCTCCGATGATCTAGCCTCTAGATCTAGAAGGAACTGCAACCCATGACTGAATCTTAGGTTAGAAATTAAATTGTCATGTAACAGGGAGAATTTTACAAATCACATTAAAAAATTACATGATTGTTCTACAAAATATCAAAAACGTAAAAATTTAATTTAATAGTTTCAGAGATGCTTTCATATTGTTCTTTGGCAGAATTATCTACTTTTCAAAATTTAATTTCTTCAATTTTTAAGATTTTTTGTTGTCACAGTAAAAGTTCTTACCTCGCAGCAAACGGGCCATCTGACTGTTTAATAAGAGGTATGTACAGTACATAGTCATTTTTTCAGAATGCATTTTATTTGCACTTTTATTTAGAGCGGGAAACTAAAAATTGTCAGTTAAATAGATTGAATGAAAGACGCAATAAAAACATAGCGTACTAAAGTAGTGAGTTGTAATATGTATAATATGTATATCGACGGATGATAATGTTTTAGCATTGTTATAGTGAAAAAATATGTAGTACATATTTTGAGAAATTGTTTTAGAGTACCTTACTGCACTAAGTGTAAACGACGTGAGTTTCGTGTTGTCATGACCAGGTACCGCCACGATCTGTCGTAGCTACACCGACATTTGTCTTTTGTCTTTTGGAATAAAACATCTGATATGGTATTTTGGAGTAAAAACATGAAACTCTGAAGAGTGTATCGACCGTGAATGTATAACGCCGTGAATGGTCCTTGCCGAAAAAGAGTAGGTGAATTTGAGGGAGGTGCCCGGCGCTCCAGCAGTTCGTGTTTTCGAGCGCGTGCTTTGATCGAGCACGCAGCCAAAACGGCGAGTTTCTTCAGCCAGATGCTTCAGAAATGTATAAATAAGGAAGAGAAAGAAACGGTTGCGAATTTAAGGCAAACTAGGTAGCAAACACCAACGTTGAGTTCTGTGGTATCTGTTCGTGATTGATGTTGTACAGGTATATATACTCGAAAATGCATTCACAGTGACTATTGTGAACATCCATTTACATTAATAAAGTATGACGAATGATACTGGATGTGTATTTTTAAATATTATTGAATGTAACAAATGAAACTCGACTTAGCATAAAGGAAAGGTCAAATATTTATTATACAATTCAACACAATATTTAATGTTGATAGAAGTCGGAGCAAATTACGTAGATTCAACATTTTGTTGAACCGATTTTCAATATTTGCCTCAAATTATTTTTGTGGTAGAAAATATTTAAGAAGCGTCTGGCGAAGAAACCGTCGATGCGACAACGAAACCCAAATCAACGCTCTTCACTTCCCTGACAGCCACCGCCGAACACTTAATATTTCCAAAATTACGAAATTGAGACATCAAATACTCTTTATGTGATAGATACACAGATATAATGTAGTTCCAAAGCTTATTTAGAAATCAGGAAATTGTTTAACTAATAACATCTATAATATATGTTAATTAAATGAGAAATTCTTCTTTTGGTCTACAAGAAGAATGAATGAACGGCAATAAACATTTTTGATTCCTTTGTTCAGGATACTGTTCAATATTCAGCACAGAATGGAATAGTGCCAATAATTTGCACAAATGTAAATATTTTTTAAAACTAACTTCGATTTAGAAACTAAAATGTCAGAGCAACTGAAAATTATGCCGATTATCGAGAAGATATTCTCTGTAAAATTATTTTGTATTCACTTTATAAAAATGGGCATTGTGTGATATGGATAAAAATAATACTATACTGTTTGAAGATTCCCAGAAGTTTTAAACAAGGGAACGCTACTGTAGTAAACGTTAGTAAACGCGGTGTGAATATGAAAAGTAAGAGTTTTCATATTCATACAGTCAATACTTTCAGGTGTTTCGTTCGTGTATTTGATGCTACCAATTTCATTGCTTTAATGCAAGGCGAGCCCTTTCCTTGAGTTGCTTTGCGGTGGTGTCGCCGTCGTCGTCGGGGGAGGTGACGAGCGTCGGAGGGTGGCCGGGGGGGGGCGGTGCGCGCGAGCGGGGGCAGCGGGCGGCGCCGGGCGTCGCGGCGCCGGGCGTCGGGGCGCCGCGCCTACCTTGGGCGCGGGGTAGATGGAGAAGGTGAGCTTGCTGCGCTTGGGGAAGTCCACGGACAGCCGCTCCATGAGCAGCGACGCGAAGCCAGAGCCCGTGCCGCCGCCGAACGAGTGGAACACCAGGAAGCCCTGCAGCCCGTTGCACTGGTCCGCCATCTTGCGGATGCGGTCCAGCGTCAGGTCGATGCACTCTTTGCCTGCAACCAAAGGGCGAGGACCACGGCTTGTTGTGATGGGGAGCACGAATTTTCCCAGCCGCTCCGTCTTGCCCGGGCGACTAATAGTACAGCGCCAGAAATGTCTCTCTGCATCGAGCCGAATTGTATTTATGTTGGCGGCAGACAGATTTCTGGGAAACAAGTTTAGAGGACAACACTTCCAGTATTTGTTATGATTAGACATCGGATGTTTAGAGAAATTCCTATTTTATTCTATCGAATTTATTTAAAGGCAAATAATATATGTGCACGAATCATGACAAATGATGACATATAACAAATTTTATAATGCTTATTTTTGCTTATTTTAGCATAAATGCCTTTTTTGCATAAATATATTTTTAGGACTTTTTGCCTTTTTATTTATTATTTTTATACACAATGCTAAAATATCGGAAAATCGGCAATGGTCCAACGTGACCATTCTTTACGAAATCTTCAATTCACATCTTGATATTTTAAATTACGAGAGAATTCCTGAAAGTATACAAACTGATTTTTCTCCATTTCCCTATTTAATAAATACCAGTCATGATCTGAGAACAAGGTCGATTGTAAATACACCGAGGGTACCGAAATTGTAAGTGGAAATAAATATAAATTTCCAGAAGGTTTCAGTGTTGCTAGCGTTAGACTTCTAAAATATATACCAGTCACATCGTTCAGATATCTTTCTCCACATTCAAACTAATTTGGTCTCCCAGTCGTCGTAAATTTGAAATTGTGATCCCTGAAAAGTTACTGGTAATATGCAAATATTACTAGTTAATGCAAACTATTAATAATGAAATGTAGAAGAGTTGTAAATTTGTAAATCTAGTTTTACATTAAAATGTACGAACTTATTTTGTGCATTTCAATTTACAAAATAGTATAGACAAAAATTACAATTTTTCACTTTATTGTGTATGTAACATATGACAATGACTTTTTTCTCCTTATTCTTGACATTTTCAGTGCCTTTTTAGGCGCCAAAAAGAGGATTTTTAGTGCTTAAACATCCGATGTCTAGTTATTATTGTGATGTGTGTGGAATTTACGTCTTCTTTTGTTACTAGCTGCAGCTCGTGCTACCAACATAATTTTTGTTGCAAACACTCTCACCAGTAAGGTACCATGCCGAGAGACTTTCCTGGCGCGCGTTACTTGATTCTGACAGAAGGCGTGGAATTGGCAGTGACATGACAGAAGGGTAGAGCTGACCTATTCATCGTTCACGCTCACCTAACCGACTCCTAGTTCGTGAGCGCGATATTTACTGCACATTAACTGTATATATTATTATAATTTACATATTTCGGCCGTTTCGTATTCTGTGAGCATGTATTTGCCTTAAGGTTGTTTCACAATTTGGACAACTCTCTACTACATGGTGGAACATGTTGACAAGTTCTTATGAGACATTCAACAAGAGTGGTCGAGGATGTTAGTCCACGTCTGATTTCGAACACAGTGTAATTCATAAGTATCCTTAAAATTGGAAGAAGTCATCACGCATTAAGACTAACGTATTTATTACTTTAATTTTTTTCTTCAGAAGATGTGTTAATGCAGGTCTCAGAAAGAATGGGTAAGTAAAAAAAAATATTTGTTTAATCCCTCCACTTTGTACGTGATTTGAATGAAATTTGATACATATTATCTAATGGTAAAATTCAATACGTATGAAGTAGATTAGTACTATTAGCGTTACTGTACCATTGCTATTTCTAAAGGTGTATTCACTCCCAGTGATATTTCATTACAGCCATGAAATATGTATTACATCCGAATGCGTGTGATAGAACTGCAAACCTTTGAACTATTTCGTGAGATCAATGCACCCTTTAGCCGACGACCGCCAGAAGGCGTCGGAAGTGACACCGGAGCCGGGCTGCGCGTTTCACGACGCGGGGATCCGGAGTTTTCTAACCGGAGCTCCGAGTTTCCCGGAATAATCACAGCTGCGCTGATGAAAGTGGTCGAAGTGGTCCTGCCGAAACAGGATTCGGGCATGGGACACGTAGAAATCGCTCCCGAGCCACAAGGGTGCTATCAAGTGCTGCCATAAAAGACAAAAAGAGAACAGAGCTAAATGGACCTACTCTTATGTAAATTGTAAAGTCACGTCACGAAATATCGAACAAGCATTGCACAGTCAAATGTTTCCTAATAGGAGAGAGTAGTGTTACACTAGAGCTTGAAGAATTTTTGATGATTGTGTGTCTTTATGTTAATGAAACTCACAATATGCAAATACATACACTTGTATGCAAATGTTCTACAAAATGTATCTTATCCACACTAATAGAGGAAACATTAACCAGCAAAACGTTCTGAGTCAAATTATTGATTCAGAGAGATTGCTGAAATAATTTCGTCAAGGGTCGTATTTACAGGTGCGCTGAACGGACTATAGCCGATAGGCTGCCAACAATCAGAGGGTTCAATAAAATTTTCTTTTTCAATTAAAAAAAGTTCACATTTACAATGTTTCAATTGAAAAAAATTGTCTAAGCATTACTATTACAACCTTATTAAAATTAAATATTTTGTCATTTTAACAATATTGCAAGATTTTAATTTTAATTTCGTAAAAATTAATCTTTGATAAAGTACATTTTAATTATAGCTAATTAAATAATAAATGGGTAGAAAAATCAAGTAAATACTTAACCAAATTCTGCTGAGAAATAATTAAAAATGCATTACACAGTATAATAAACGATTAACACACAATATTCATAATTATTAATATTAAAAATAAACATTAAGTCATTATAAACAGATTCATTAAGACACACGATAATTGAGATAGTGTTTCTTGCTATATTAACTTGTTTAGAAGAATAGTGAAAAAATACCCCACCAAACATCTTCCTTGAGGCCTCCAGTAAAAGAAATCCTAAACTGATTTGGACAAATAGTGTAATAATGACTAATGCAATGCAATTTCGGAATACTACTAATACTTTTATTATTATTGTTATTATTATTTTCAATAACTCTAAACACGATGGAATCCAGGTGAGCAATGAAATATTGCACATTATCGTCTATGATATTTAACAAGTCAGAGAAATAATTTACTATGCAGTCGTTTTGAAATCATGTTTTTCGTGAAATACAATATTTTTATTCTACTTTCAATTTTCGAAATAAATATTTCGAAAATAATACGTAGATTCATTAATTTGTTGTAATAAACTTGTATTCGGTGTACTTTTATTCCAAAATTCGTATCATTAATATTTTAAAACATATGTATACTAAACAACACGAATAATTTCCATAATATTATAAAATATGAATTTACTTCACAGGACATAAGCAAGTGCATTGGAAGAACGTACTGCAGAAGTTTCAGAAATTTGTTCCATTGATTCGAACTACATCAGCCAAACTGAACGGTCGTTGGGGCGATATTATATTATCGCCCCACTCAGTACCTTCAGTGTATCTCGGTGCAAACGGTTGTGAATTCAGTTTTTCAGGGTCTATTTTGCCTCTTCTCTGACGCATGTAGGTGTGTGTGCAGTGTCATGGACGGCCTCGCGCTCTGCTGTCCTCAAATCCAAAGCGCTTTCGAGCAGTTACGAAATATTTTCAAATACTTCAATCCCTATTTATGCATGTAATTGGGGACGTGACCACGTGCAAGTGTTAATGTGCTCTGAGCCCTTGCAGGCGCGCAGCTCTGGATTCACCGATTGTGTAGTGTCCTCTTGCGTAGTTGTTGGCGGCGTCCTCCTTGCCCGTGATGAGCTGCTCCGGGTGGAAGAGGTTACGGTAGGTGCCGGTGCGCACCTCATCTGCAACAGCGCAATTGGTTCACGCTTCAGCGAGTAATTTAAACTTATGAGAACTTATTCAACGTTGTCATTTAATCTATTGAAAGTGTTATAATAAACGCAATATCTATAATATTTCTCTGAATTTTTATTTTCCTTTACTTCTGTTTTAATTCTGAAAAATGTATGCATTAATCTCTTTGATGATATGCAGACAAAATGATATACTGCTAGAAATTGTATTAAATAACAGTTCGTTAACTTTCAGATGTAGCATTATACAATCAGAACAGTTTAATTTCAAGTAAAATGCTTATCGAGATATTTAGGTAATAATATTTTTAAAATATGAGTAAAGACATCAAACAATATCAGAGTTATACTGAATAGTAGAAACAGGAATAATAATACCGGGGAGAACGGTGAGGACACTTTGTGCAGGCTCGTAGGAATGGAGATTTAGGGATCACCTGAGTGGACAACTGGAACAACGGTTTTAGACACGAAGCGTATAATAACTGTGCGGGCAATATATTACGTGAGGAGATATTATGTTATGAAATCGTTGGAACAAACTGGCGTCATAAATAATCATGCAGCGAGGCGATCTGTGTAGCGATCGGGAAAAAAGGTGACTTAAACTAGGTTGGGACGATATGTTATTCTTCTTTTGCCTTCAAACACGTGTTAAGAATAGAACTGTATGAGATTACATTATACTATCTCCGTATGCCAATTACAACTGATTTCCCCTCCGAATTGGTGGGATTCAAAATTAATGATGCATTAAATAGGTAAAAAGAAAATAGCTTCAATAATTAGACAGTTTTTTGAGAAACGAAAATAGGAATTAGCTACAGGATTATTAGTAAGTAATGTTAGTAGAAGTTAATTTTCATAAATTTGTCTAAGGAACCCCAAGAGAAACTGACAGTTACAATATAACAAGTGTTTCACTGTATGAATATTGAGTGGTTGGCTTTCTCATATTAGAAGGTAATTCACCGGTATATCACTCTGTCCATTATCAATCATCTATAATTATCATTTACTCATTACGATCATGCCTATATCCTTCGTATAGTGGATAGAAAAAGGAAACCAACATCGTGACCATCTGCTAGGGAGAGCGGAGGACATCAAGATACAAGTTAAGGCTCCTGCGTAGCCTACCCTCAGAAAATAAATGGCACTTGTCACACACTCATAGCTTAAATCATGGACATAACATGGGGTCAAAGTTTTTGGGGCACCAAAAAAATTTAATTAAATTATTAAATATAAATATTTATTTCAATGATCATATAATTTTTTTATTATTGTTATTGTTGTTATTCAGCTTATTCTGAAAAAACGCTACATTTTTCCATTCCCCACCCACTCTACACTCATTGCAGAAAATGCTCCCACTCAGAGGGCCAACTCATTCAGTCGCTAGCATTTCAACGAACTCCTCGAAAATAATTTGCCTTGAGTGTGAAAAGCGGAGTGGGGCACGCTTTATTCGGGATGTTAAAAAGAAAGAGCTTGACCCAAACTGAAGGGTCGAATCGCTGAGATTAGAAAGCTGTCTTGGAAGCTGCACTACTCTCAGCTTATGCTTTACAGCACAAACTAACTGATGTGGCGCTTCCGAGAAATGTTGGAATATTATTCGTGAGATGGAAAGAGGACCTCTTTTTATAAGTCTAAATTGTACAATTCTTTTTTCACACATTACTACTTCTCTGTAATTATTCGATAGTAATTCAACAGCTTTATGACGTTTTTGATATTTTATTTAATAAACTCAATAGGAGAATGAGCAACATGTCCCCTAAGTTACACCTATGGTTTAAGGTACTATGTTCATGTCAATCGCTAGTCAAATATTCAACCATATTATACATTTATAGATTAACAATAGATGCTTGTAAATGTGAATGTACCATTTAAATAATTGTTTGTAAGTAGTTACAAGGGAAGTATGGTATTGTTGCTTTATGAAACCAATGTTTAGAATTAAATTAGTCTCCCGTATGGTTTTTCAATTTCATAAGTTGGCAATACTTAAAGTAGCTTAGCTCCAATACTTTTCTTTCATTCTGCATTGAATATCAGTCCACATTGTTTACATTGAAAGTGAATTAATATCATCTGATTCTTCAAAAAATTACTACCAGTTGAAAAAAAATAAAAAAGGTACTTTGACCGTATAACTTCATCAATAACTTCAAAAAACCTATTCCCTCCTAAAGTTTTTCAATAAAATACTGTAGTACTAGTTTACCTGGAGTACAAATTTAAACTTCTTTTATTCAACAATTAGGCCGGTAAGGGTAAAATTTTTTACCATCTTGAAGAACAGAGACTTTACTTTCATGTAAAGTATTTCTGGGGGGGTACTTCACTGTGGTCGATATAACAAACGTACTATTACCTGAGTAAATTTTCTTGAACTATGATCTTGTTTCCCCCTCCCTACTGCAATAAACAGTTGAAGACCAAAGATCGCAGCAAGCACTGATGACAACATTCCAAACACATTTTCATTAGCGCGTAAGAAAATATATTTATCGAGAACTCCTAGTCGTATTTTTCTAAATACCATCTAAAGAAATGGCCAAAGCAGATCCAGTTCCATCGCAGGAGATACCTCCAACTCCTGGGGAAATTAGAACTCAATTTATTGAGAAAGTTGTGAAAGCATGACTGATATTCCAGAGATTGGCATTGCTTCGAAAAATCTAGTGGCCGATGTCGTAACTGATACCCCTACTCTACCCTCATTTCTCCTAGCCATTGTTCAAGAAAAGTTGCGTGATTATAGCTATTAACATACCTAGAAATGTTATGAGTGTTGTTACTGCCAAGGTCAAAAGTTAAAAATCGAGGTGGAGCGTAGCGGTGCCGAGATTTTTAATTTGGACAAGGCAATAATAACACTAACATTTCGTGGTATGTTCAGTATTTTATCGGTCACCATAAAATCTCACGAATTATGCGAAAATTACATTACTGCGATAGTAAACATATGAATTCTGTTGCTGCGGCACGTTAGTACAATATTGTGGGTGTCGCTCGCGATATATCTACATAAACAATATTCGTATACCATGGTTTGAGAAAATTGGATGCAAATAATTCACCTGAATCAAAAGATACCTAAAGAAATGACGTTCGGTTAGGAAATTAGCGCGTTGATTTCCACTGTCGATACCTTCACATCGCCAGTAAATACGCTTTCTGGAGTAGTTTCATTTGATGGAATGTGATAAAAATGAGGTTAATTTACCTAATATACATTTTTCTAATTGTACCATTAATAATATTACAATTAAGAATAATTATTCCCCAAATCAATGTGAATTACTTCTGAATTGTTTGAATCTGATTAGTTTTGTACATCGCCATGATTTTTCCTTAACAAACATTTGCTTACGATGAATCGATGGCGGTTTACGTTGCTAAGGATGTTAAATTTCTTAACATACAGGTAGGTAATATCGTAGGCTTCCGCGGCCAGAGTCATGATCTGGGCTGTCCGGGTGACGCCGCGTCGAAGGCTGGGGTGCCGACGTTTCGACCGACATATCGCGGTCCTCTTCAGGGTTGTACTGCCGTACTGCCGTCGGCAGTACAGCCCTGAAGAGGACCGCGATATGTCGGTCGAAACGTCGGCACCCCAGCCTTCGACGCGGCGTCACACGGACAGCCCAGATCATACAGGTAGGTACAAGTGTACTTCACAAACATGCATGGTTGCATGTTAACGGGAGTTAAAAACCGATGAATACGTTAACGGGCCGCCAGCGTTCTGCTCACCAACGACTGTGGGCTCGAGGTCGACGAAGACGGCGCGGGGCACGTGCTTGCCGGCGGCCGTCTCGCTGAAGAAGGTGTTGAAGGAGTCGTCCCCGTAGCCCACCGTGGTGTCGGCCGGCATCTGGCCGTCGGGGTGGATGCCGTGTTCGAGGCAGTACAGCTCCCAGCACGCGTTGCCCATCTGCACCCCCGCCTGCCCGATGTGGATGGAGAGGACCTCGCGCTAAACAACAAATTACATCTCAAATAAGCAAATGTTATATTAAGAAAATCAGAAAGTTTTCTACAATTTTTTTTACTGGTGAGAGACATTGCGTTGGTGACACTTTCAGATTTTTTTTAGAATTCTTTTGCCACCTAACAATTTGCGGAGTGATATGAGAATTTTAAAGTCAATATGAAATTTTGTTTCACCTAATTTCAGTGAGAGGTGCTTGTGTGACACAATCTAAGTCAATATAATCGTGTATTGTTACTAACATTACATACGCCAGAAACGATTCGTAAATCCAAGTTTTAAGTTATACTTTTAAGACAAATTTATACTATAAATATGTGAAATAACTTTTGCACGGGTGCTTTCAAAAATAATATTATTATGTGTTGTCTTTGAAGTTATGAAAGATCTCAAATTTTTATTAGTCTAATTCAAACAAATATGTAAATAACTGATTCTGCATTCACTTATAGAGTGCAAGTAAAAGCGTTTAAAATATCACTTCAGGAAGAACAGTTACTTGCCGGAACGCATTCAAATAGCATTAATTCTCTACCCAATAAATTCAGTGTTGCTCCAATCTGACCACTACCATTAGATGGAAACGATGAAGTATCTAATGAGGTTACGGAGACAGGATAAACACACAAGAGGTTCCAGTGAGAAAATGTAGTGACAGATTTGGGAAGCATTGTGTATTACAGGAAATTCAATCCTGAAAACCATTAAAACTGTCTGAAATTGAAAGAAAAATAGAACTTACAAAGAGAAAATATTGAGTTACATCATTATTTATTTTTATCTCTGGTCTTTAGAATTAGAGTCTCGTTGAATTTTTATGTCACAACCGACTGTATACACTATCTTCAAGAGAAATAGTAAATTATATAAATCTGTGTACATTTTCAAAAGATATGACCAAAGAAACACAAAAATGCACGACAAAATGTGATAGGTCCTTTTTTAAGGCCTGTTGAAAATGTCGAAGTCGCGTAGCGAGCGTGGGGGGAGGGGGGTCGACCTTGGCCTTCTGAGAGACCAGATGGTGTTTCCAATCGCATACCTGTGTGATACGTATACAGGTCTCGCAGCTATAGTCTTGCGTATCGATGTAGCGTTTCTGTAGCAAATGGAATATTTTAGAACTTTTATTGAGATAATTTCATCATTAGATATTACTCAGTTTGATACGATTGTAATTATTTTGGAGAATATAAATTGGAATGGAAATAGCCTTTCGAGAATGCAGCAATAACCATCCAACACAAGGAAAGAATTTTAATGCTACTGAAAAACAAATTTACATTTTATTAATTTAAAAAAGATACTTAATATTTGTACCAAAATAGAAAATTTAGTAATTAATATGACTCATAATAATTGTTTAAAAATTATTTTAATTTATAATAAATGTATTTTCATAAGCATGATGCGCAATTCGTTTTTTGTTATCTAACGTATGTTCATTCAACTTTTATATGATAATAATAATAATAATAATAATAATAGTAATAATAATAAATTACATTTTAGACAGAAGAATCAATCAGTGTTCCGATTTACACTCTTCACATTGCTGCACGAATTTAATAAATATTTCTCCGCTATTGAGCAACATTACATCACTAAAACTTTTGTAATAATATTTGTTTGAGAATACGTGTATAAATAGTTTTATTTCATTAATTTTTATTTTCTACATGTGTCAAACCATTTCTATTCAGCCAGTAATTAATTGTTGCAAGATATCATTAATGTCTCCAACTGTCATACGATTTGTTTGCATTCTCACAATACATAAAAGTCCCCAGAGAACTTTCATTTAATTTGTTTCAATGAATTGCATCCAATAAGAATATTTCTTTTTTCGTTTCAATGGTAGTATATATGGTAATATATCCCACAAAATAATATCCCATAAAAATTGCAAAAGGAGCTGCCGAAGAACATTGTTCTTCACGGTGACAAACAGCGTGTTCCCCCGGAGGCCTCTTCTGGCAAGCAATTCGCGTGTGTCGCACATCGTCATCGCCCCGCACCTTGGTCCGTCCCTGACCACTCACGAGCCGTGACGGCGCGTTGTCGCATGCGCCGTAAACCCATTTGGCGCGGGCGCGCGTGCAGGACAGGGCACGCGTGCAGAAGCGCACACATGACGGTGCGCCTGGTGACGACCACCCGCCTTGCGCGCGAGCTGCACGGGCGGCCGATTCCCGCCCGCCGGCGCACGGCGCTGCATCGTCACGCCACGCCACCTCCCTCCCTCACTCACTATCCCTCCTCTGCATCTCTCTCTCTCTCTCTCTCTCTCTCTCTCTCTCTCTCTCTCTCTCTCTCTCTCTATCTATCTATCTATCTATCTATCTATCTATCTATCTATCTATCTATATATCTCTCTCCCTTCTCCTCCCAACGACTTAGGTAGCTGCGGCATGAAAAGATTTCTGCAGTGCATCTGACAGGGAGGTCCCAGGGTTTTACTTCCGACGATACTACGATTTTCAATTCTACATGTATAGGTTGAGTTCAGACGCTGTCTGGAAGAGAATTCTAACGGCTGGTTGCTCGCTTCGGTAGATTTCCGTTGTTTCTTCGATCAACACCATGTGAATGCTGGAACTCTAACAAACGGGGCAAGGGTTGTGCGCGATCTTTCCTTCCACTTCCTTGTCCTATCCTCGCCCTTTACATATAATTATACTTACTTGCCCTACATCAGCACACATGGCGGGAGACCACTCGAGAGCTTAGAGCTTGCCCCGGATGGGGTGGTGCTCCGCTGCGAGGAGATACCTGGTTGAGGAAACTCCGCAAGCCGCTGGTTGGTCCGCGTCTTATCTAGCCATCCAGCGGGGGGAGATCACAGCCAGTTACCACGACAAAAACATGTACAACACTTACGGGACTAGTGACAGCTGTTGATGAGTCCTAAATCACCAATCAATCCACAGTTTTTTCTTTCTCTCTCCCCTTCTCTCTCCCTCTCATTCTTCTCTCCACATCCTCTCTCTCTCTTCGACGACACTTCAGCCCATTTCGAGTTCTAACCATTACCGGTACTCGCAGCACTCACTGGTTCTGCCGGTTGAGCCACATGGGGTTATATGATCAGCCTAATGCACAGCACTAAGGATGCGTATCGAAAAACAACGCACTCGGTACAAGTACCATTCTACATGGTCGCGGTTCATCATGTTCCTGGATTTGATTGAAGCACACCCAAACGACATATCAAAGAAGACTGGTTTTCTCATTCCGGTTGTAATGTAATCCGACCGATCTTCTCAGTTTGAGTAGAATATCCAGTATCGTCAGCAATAGAACCTAGGACTTCCCGGTCTACAAAGCTGCGTTTGTGAAATCGCGACTATAGTCGATAACGACCACAATCATTTGCTCACGGATTTTCTTGTGCGCGAACGCAAATAACGTTCAGTTGAAAGGCGAGATGCTGAAGTGGAACAAAGAGTTGTGCACGTGAACTTGCGAGTTGACGTGAACTTTGAAACTTTCTTTTAGTTTAATAATTGGAAAACCCGACTGATATAAAGTAACTTAGGCCGGCCCGGTGGCCGAGATCGCTAAGGCAGTAGTGTCGTAGTGATCTCTGACCGAATGGTCGCGGGCTCGAGTCCCGCCTCAGGCATGGTTGTATTTGTGTTCATCCTTTCACCCCTTATCATTATCATTTCGTTTCATCTTCATAGTTAACGTTAACTCCAATAGTGGTCGCTAATGACCTAGATGTTGATGCGAACTTAAATTTTAAAAAAGTAACTTCAGTTGTTTTACTCTTGAATAGTACTTTTTCAGTGTCCAAAAAGTTACTTCAGAATTGATAATTGTTTGATAAAATAGATGCAAAACACACACAACAATACAGTTTTATTTAATTGAATTCAATTTAAGAAATCAAATTGAATTCAATTAGATTTAATCGCACAGAAAAATATACAGACGTTAGTTTTATATTTTTAATTTTGTCATCAAGCTGAAAAAATACGTACCACATTTCTTTCACAATTAATAATATTGGTACCTTGAGGATTAGTACGATTGAAATTTGACTTCTAAGATCTCAAAAAAGTATCTGTTTTTAAAAGTGACATGAGATCGAATAATTTGGTTCCATAATAGGAAGAATTTCAATATTGGTTACATAAGACAGGATTAAAAATACCATATCGATAGTCATATGTTATTCCAAATATGTGTTTATAAGAAATGTAAACTGAATTAACTTCTACGTTTAGACATTCCATACTCAAAGGACGATTGGTTGGGTTCTGGGACTGACTGGAGTTTCAATTTTGAAAAATCTTGTCAAATGTGTCGTTTAAATGAGTAAATTGCGATTCAATCCATCTTTGTTTTCTTGCAAAAATAAGTAGAAATATTTACTTTTCTCAAGACTGTTATCAGATTGTTCACTAGTGCAGAATGTCTTACGTTATCTCTGGCTAGGAATTCGCAACTTGCTGGAATAATAGCTGTTGACATATCGTGTAATTTTTAAATTGAAATTAAAATCCGCAAAGCTAAAACTTTGGCAATTATAAACTTTCCTTGGAATAAATGGAACTAAGCTTGTACATTTTTAATATTCCCGTTTCAGATATGGTTTAACATTTCCCAAATCCTGCGCAAATTGATTCAAAAACTACAAGCCAGGGAAGTGTACTTTCTGACCATAAGATAGCGCAACAATAAAATATCGATCGTCCCACATTGCAACATCTCTAAAAGCGTGTGCTGCTGTTAACATAATATCTGACTGCGATGACCTCAATGAGTATTCACGGAATATTTAAACGACGCCATGAATTCTGAAAAGTGCTTTGGTTGGGGTAAAGGAGCACATTTGCCAAGCAGTGTAATAATGAGTGAAGTGCCAATAATTAGTACGGTAGTGTGTCAAAGCAACCATTTTCAGTTATAACTAATTTTACCGCTTAACTTCATTTATTTGTTCCAAACCGTCCAACGTATTTATTTTCTGAGAGCTACAATCATGTATTCTCTCTGACAATGAGAATAAATGCTCCTCCGTGATTAGAAGCCGGTGTGAAGTCGCGAGGCCACTTAAAAGTCATGGTATGAACAGCCTTCTAAAGAAAAAATACAAATACATATATGCGCCAGGTGGAATACAACGACATTTTAATTAGTTTCCACGCTTACAATGATAAAAAATAATTAAATATGGCTTTCATAGATGTTAAGATGTGTTTAGGTTTTCAGTCACAAACTTAACTGTGTGACGTAGCAACAAAGGAAGCCACAGAGCATTCATGAAGCTATTATTCTCTCAATGCTATTCCATTTATGCGTTTCGAAGCATTAAAAAATGTACTAACATTGTAATTTATGATAATTATAATATTCAATTTTCATATTTCGTTATGACGTAAAAATATTAATATGCGTTTTGTCATTGTGGATATAAATCTACACATGTTTATTTATTTTTACGTAAAGAGTCCTTGGAGATAAAATGTGACCTAATGACACGCTTAACAAGCACAGTAAATCTACCTAACTGTATCGTGGCCAAAAAGTACTCACGATTCGATCAAAGATTACACGATACTTTGAAAGGAGGAAAAATATGAATTTCCCACTGGCAAACGTGAGATAAATTAGGAAGGCCGTTTATAATAAAGATAGGTTTTATCTTTCAGATTTCGATTCGGCATAAGAGAAAGTTTGCCACAGAGATTTACTAAAAGATATTCACAAACGCTCATATTAACTGAAGATCTGAAGGACATTCGCAGGAATTCGTCATTACGAGCAGCTTTTCATTCAGAAGTACTAACGGTGTATGTGCTTCTACCATAATGTACGAATACTACAAGATCCGCATTCACGTGGTTAAGCTAGATCTATAGATCAACGTACGAAGTAGACACGAAGTTTTCTTCATAGATTATGATATTGTTTTAAACATCATTAGAGGATACATTATTCATTTTGTCCGATTCGTCCAGCAATTAATTTATCCATGTTTTTGCATTGTGAAAAAGTGCAATTACTTTGTACCTTAGGCACTAGTTATGTAGTATATATAGTACGTGTCTAAATGAATTAGGTACATTTATCTCTTATAAATTTGTTATTTTTAATGTATAATTCATTGTTTATTCTCTGATTCATCATTCTTATCGTTCACTGCTTTACGCCCTGATAATAATTGCAGCAATTTATTTAGCAGAAACGTTTGCCTGAAACATTCGCCTGAAGCACTGAATACTATGACTGTTTCTCCAATCGATATATTATATTTCATCTTATGATGATTCAATTTTCTATTGATTCCCCAAATCAGATACAGGTCACAATGGTCCTTAAATGACACATTATCCGTCAATCCCAACCTCATACATTTTGCTCGTTACACACTTTCGATGTTTCGGTGGCCCGATTATCGATCTTTCTACAAGGAAGAGCCTGTCGATATTTAGGTCAGGCCATCGTGGGAACACGTACACATCATCGGACCGACGTCACGCAGTCTGCGGGACATCACGTGACATTCCAAAGTCTCGCGGGCAGGCATTATGGCCGTCACCGGAACACGCGTTAACGAAGCCAGACCTGTAATTGGGCTATCCTGCCTCGCAGACGCCGATGAAGGAGCCACCACTCATTGGTCATTATCAAACTCGAAAGCTCATGACGCAAGTCGGAAAGAAAGAATTAGAAGTTTTAGAAAATACAAGAAAGTAACCTGAGGAGCGGTAAAAATATTCAAATATGAAAATAAAAATATAAACAAAAATAAAATAAACAAAATTGAAAGTAAAAATCAAGCTGGGTATAAAAGTTCAAAAGAGGTTTGGAAATAAATAGTATAAAAGCAGAAAAATATATGAAAAAATCTGTTTTTAGAAAGCAGTTGTTAAAACAAAAGAAGTATTAGATGTGAGGAGCGTTCATACAAATAACATGTCCATCAAATCAGACTTTGCAGAAATATCGAAAAACTTATTGTGACCGTATTGGACTTTCCCTGACCCTCGTATGTTTACAACTAAAATTATAAGGGAAATGTTTGCTTTTGCTTTTCTACATCAAGATAAAAGATGCAGCTGATAGTCATTAATATTACTGCAAAGCTAACTCAATTTTTGTTTGTGATAGACGTGTTTGTTTCTGCATGAACGCTCCTCATGTAAGAGAAAAGAAAATAAGTTCGAAGTGGTCAGAGGAGGGGGAGAAGAAGCAATGAAAGGATGAAGCAATATTAGAAAGAAGCAGTTAATTGAAAACGCACGTCGTTTCAAGCCGGCTTCAATGGTAGATGATACAGAAGACGATGACTAAGAAGAAGAAGAAACCAAATGAAAAAAGTGTAAGAGGTATAGTAAAAGTACACTCGAATAAAATTCACTAAAATTAAGAATAAAGCAAATAAAATTAATTACAGCCAAAACTTGAATCAGTAAGATGACATGAAAATCTATTGAAAATGTACGGAAAAATCGAGGGTTCCTTGGAAAGAGCAAAAGTGTTTGAGGATACGACAGTGTCTACGTTGGCTAATAAAGTAAACCACACGTGTCCATCTTCCTGTGGCATTGGAGAGCTTTGTGAAGTGCGGGACGTGCCAAGGCCTGAAATCATGGACGGAGCCAGTATAGGATCAAATAGTCATCTTTCATCACAGGTTGGAGAGGCAGAAGCGACTGCTGCGGCCACCTTATCGCTGCTAGGCGACGCGGTCTTGAGAAAGCTGAAGAGACAGCAAACATAGTGGAACCCAATCCAAAATCAAACAAAGAATAAAGTAATAAAAATGAAAAGAAAATTTCAAAATGATAAAAGTACATTAAGAAGTAATATATTTTGTAAGTAGTTGATGAAACATAACGAGTGAAGATGAAATAAAATAAAATCATTGACTGTAATAATTAAGTTTTGAGGATGCATGAGATTATTGTAGTAGTTGTTTCGGAAGAAGTGAAACGTTTTGTGAATACGAACATACAAGTATCTCATTAACAAAACAAACAAATTACACGTGTCTCCCCTGTTGCAATGCCGGAGGAGAGCATTGCGGGGAGGAAATGCAAAGGATGAAAATAACGAAAGAATTCGGATTATGTTTTTTGATGGAAATCGTCACTCGACATAGCGACTGCAGCAAAATGAGAGTCAAGAAAGATAATAAAAAAGTAACACAAAAAAATGAAAACAAATAGTAACAATTAGAAAGCACAGTAGGAGAACATTAAAATAAAATAAATAAAAGTAAGAATACAGAATATAAAAATTAGAACTAGAACGAGGAGGATGACGTGGGTTTATTGTAGGAGGTCGTCGCGCGAAACGAGTCGAAGGCACGAACGTACCTCATTAACAAAACAAACAAACAAACTACACGTGAGCGAGTGCCTAGAAGCGCCGAAGTCTGAAATGCCGGACGACGCCACGCCCGGGGGGAAGACGCATCAGCCGGCTGCGGCGGCTGCAGGGCAGGCGGCCTGCTTGTCGCTGCTAGGCGACGCGGCCACAACACGCGGGCGGCGCCGGCGGCGCGCGGCGCGTTCGATACAGCGACGCCGGGCCCTCAGCGACCGCCGTCGGTTCGAACCCCGCCAGGGACCGGGGTCCGTCGCCCGACCGCCTTACCATTTTCTTTCCTATGGTGGCGGCTGCGGGCGATGGCTGGGAGCGGCAGGCGGGCGCTGGAGCGGGCCGGCGAGGGCGGCGGCGGCGAGGGCGGCGGCGTCGGCGGCGTCGGCGGCGTCGCGGAGGGCGGAAGTGCGGCTTGGGCGGCGGCGGCGGCGGACGGCACTGGCGCGCGAGGGCGAAGGCGAGGGCGCAGCCGACGCCGATCGACGCCGCATCACGTGGCCTCGACGGCGTGCGCCGCCCGCCCCCACCCCCACCCTGCCGGTATTCGGCCGCCCTCCCGCCCCGCTGACCTGCACGCCCCCGCCGGCACCGCTGACCAACTGGGATCTCCCCCGTTGATAATGGATACGGCGCAATGCGATGTGTGTTGGGGCCGGCGATGGGGTGGCACTTAAAAGGCTAGTTTTTCAACAAGAATAAAACATTTTAGCATTGACGCTGTGAAGATATTAATGGGATTCGCTGTGTGAATTGGGATTTCACGTATTCCTATCAGTATTTAATTTGCTCTTAAACAAACATTCTTCCAATAAGACCCATCGCCAAATTTAATATTTATTTCATGATCGGTGCATCGATTTAATTAATAAAGTAAGTTTGGTATGCCTTTCATTGATACTGTATGATATCGTTATACCATAAGAATTATAGTAAGTAGAATTTTTATTTTATAAATTTTTCTAAGTTGGAAAACGAATTAACAATAATAAATTTGGTTGGTGCTTGTGATACAGTTGCTAACTTTTTTATAATACTATATTATTTCGAGTAGGAATGAATCCAAATTTTCTTCCGAATCGTGTTTGCGGCAGATTGATTATGTCATAAAATTTATTACACAGAATACTATTATTCTTTCAATTCAATGAACAATTGTTCTTTGAACCTCGATAATGTAAATGAAAGAATTTTGATGTACCATGCATGGTCTTTCATAATAATTGTATTGCGATGGTTTTCATATTAAAGTGTTGAAAAAGCCATTAAGTCTGAAGTTAAATTTCAGTGAACACTTATGGTAAAGTAGTTAACCTTTCATCTTCTCTATCGGGGACAGCGAAGAAAGGATTAAGGTACGTTAGTTGGCCGATCATGGAAAGTAAATGTGTTGAACGTATTTTTACAGAGTTTTTTAACAAGTACAAATTAATTTATTTTCAAGATAATTGAGAATTATATTGTTCTTGAACATTAAACTGCAACGCGTTTTATTTGAAGATGTAAGCAAATGATAAAGCGTTACGAAGTTGAGATCGATCAAATAGTTCCTTCTGGTATTTACATCAGAGTCTTCCTCGAGTTTCTTGTTAATGAAGAGAGAGTAACGCTTTAGCCATAGGCGACCTCTTTTCATGAAATGTACAACCACGCATCTCCTTAGTAGTTCACAAAGGGAAATGAAAACGAAAAGTATGTTGTACTGACGCATAGAGGTCAAGGGGAAAGCAAATGTAATGGGCGTATTCAGCGCATCTTTACTATCCGGTTTAATATAGGATAACGATTTCTGTTTGCGCTTTAACAAGAAGCTTCCAAATTTGTTTAGAAGAAAAAATCAGATACAAGCTCAAACTTCAGTTATCTGTGATCATGGCGTAAAAGTTCTTAAGTAAATTTTTGGCGAAATTGGGTTAAGTATTGAAACTATAAGGTCATTATCTATATTTTATTTTAGTAAAACGACGGAATTCATGTTACCTTCTTAAAGACAAAAAAAGCGTTGGGAAACATAGCTTAATCTGTTTAATATAGCTTACGGCTCTTTCATTTAACCCTTGTTTTCTCCAAACTAAGATTTTTTGACTTAAGAACTTTTACCAAGTGACCACAGATATTGTTGAGGTAAAGTAGCTTCAAACTTTTGTTTTTTCGTTTTTGAATTTCATATTATATTTTCTAGAGCTTTCGAGTTTTTCGCCCATATTTTTACACGAGTTTTTCTGTCTTACACATTTTTACAGGGTGTATTTTCATTGAAAATCTATCAACAGACCATCAAAATTTATATTTGTTTGGAATTTGTATTCGTACTATATATATTGAAAACTAATGTTGTAGCAACTGACACCGCACATCTTCTTGAAATACGAATATTAAGTTGAAGCGACCCATTTTGAATTCGCCGGGCAGCTACAGTATGTTTCTTTATTTAAGCAAAACTTTCTACGGCAAGATCTGAATTTACAATTTTAAACTCTAAGAGTATGAGACAAATATTTTAAAATAATAACAGTACGAAATTTATACTTTTATTATCGTGAAACTTCACCATTATCATTCTATAAAAATTGATGTATTTGAGTTTGCTTCACAAAAACCATTGGTGCGATTGTTCTCAAATTTTGCACGAACACTTCTGAGAAGCCCAGGAGGAAAATGTAATATAATTCGATTTACTGATTTATGATTCCAGGCGCGTCAACTGCTAATGTCATTAGTCCCAAAGTGTTGCGCATGCTTTTTTTCGCAGAAGGTGGCGCTGAATGGCGAGATCCTGCGCCGACCTACGTCAGCTGGCATGGATTTTCCTTAGTGAGGTAACTTCCACCAGCGTGGCATCGGCCCAGTTGGGACAAGCCCTAAGCTTCCGACTGGTCGCCCGGCTCGTGTGGTAGTGAAATATATGGAGTGTAAGTGTGTGAAAGTAAGGGGTGAAGAAAGCACACGGAAGGGGAAGGAAAGATCGTGCACGGTCCGTGGCCCTTTTGCTAGGGCACTGCTCCCGAATTTGCTTGGCGTTGATCTGAGAAACCACCGAAAACTACCTATCAGAGCAGCTAATCGCTAAAATTCTCCTCCAGACAGCGGCTGAATTCGACCTAGCTATGTAGGTGATGTCGAAAATCCTGACAATGTCGGGACTAATACCTAGGACCTTCCAGTTAGAGCCACTTCAGTGACATCAGTTGATGCCCTAAGCCACCTTTGCCGGTGAATGGAATTCGAGAGCTCATGTTACCCTACAATTGGTTACACCACAAAATGTTCCTAGGAATAATACATTCTGCAATATACAAGTATCTAGGCAACGTTGTTGCCAATCGTAGTCGGCGACGCAGGGCGAGGGAAGAGTTTGGGGGTGGATTGGGTCGAGCGGGGCGAGAGAGAGCTGGTCAAGGCGGGAATGGCGTTCAATGCGTGCAGGACGTTTGGAGCGGGTGGAGTAGCTTCGTAGGTGATTGCGGCAAATAAATACAATTCCAACCCCGAGTGAACAGCTAGTTGTTGATAAAAGAGAAACGTTCTGGGATCCACTGTGAAAGCGAAAATAAAAAAAATCAGTTTTAATTAAGATTCTCTTCAAAATCGAATCTATGTAAAATCGATTTTTTCATTTAGCCTAATGCACGTCAGACTTTCCGTATTCGTCTAAGATGTAATAAAAATTATACTTTAGTCTATTGAATAAGACATCAACTGAAATGGCTTTTATCAGAAGTGTATTCAGAAACGTAAATATTATTCATTTAGGATCACCTGCCTCGCCATCAAGGCTATAATAGAAAATAAAATACAAATTCAATTGAAGCAGTTAATTTAAAGAATAGTGTCATTGTGGTGTGACACGCACCACACCTTAAAATTACGACACACCTTCTTTTGTCCATTCGTCCATTGTCCCCTATCGGTTACAGACACACCTAGCACGCTGACCGGTTTAACAGTCTTGTCGCAGCTGCTCACCACAAGGGAATCAGGACGTTGAGTCTGTTGCTTCACTCTGCAACGGGGGAATCTCGGCACATTAGTCGGCGCTAGCATCGCTGCCCACATTCCTAATCCACTAAGGGTTTCTCAAGTAGGCTAAACGACGATGACGGCGGCGGCGGTGCACCAAGAATTTAAAACCAGGCAAAGTGCACTTTTCAACGGTCCAATTTCGGATGCTTGGGAAAAGAAAACTGTCCAGTAATTCACATTTAATGCTAACTTTTAAATTTTTTGGCCATTACTGTTTAGATAGCTACCAAATATGGAGAATTTTAAGCTCGAATATAAATTCATTTCATTGTGATATCGAAAACCTTTAGACATTGTTAATAATTTAAAAGTTATATTCCTTATTTCTGTTAGTTTCAAACTATTTCTTGCAAAAATACTAATTACTTTCAAAGAAGTCAATTAAAAAATGTATTTCTGTTTGGCATTTGTTTTTCAAAAGCTTATAGATTTTTACATAAACATAATATTTGGGTTGCCATTCTGTCATACCTGTAGATTTTTACTAATAGATAATAATTTATTATTAAACATTTTATACATAAATCAAACATCCATACATTACACAGACATTTACATGTGTTTGCGAACAAGTCGTAAACATACATTTTAGAAAAGACATAAAAATATACACACATGTTTATCAGGAAACTTACATTACTATTGAAAAAACCGGAGGAAAAGTCTGACGATTTCATTTCCAAGCCCAAGAACTAACTTCAAATTACCTTTCAAGTGCAGTAACAAAATAATAAGGAAGCAAGAACCAAGCGCTGAGGAGATAACCCGACATTTAAGGCTCTGCTGTGACATCATCATGAAATTAATACGGAGAGGAAACAACTGATCTGAAAATCCGGCCTCTAGGATATGCAGGGTCAGACGTCAATGCTCCTACTCAGCTGGTGCGATACCACTCTGGTGCGAACATACACCGCCAGCGATACCACTCTAACGTAGGACCTTACTGTTTGTGCATCTGTAGTGAAGCATTTCCTTTTATTGAAGAGGGTATTTGATGAACAATAGATCAAAACAGATTAACTTCATGATAAAATATATAGCATGATGGTCATGTTTGTGTGATCATGTCATGGGATTTAACATTTTCTAATAAGAAAATTATATGACTGATGTTGTAATTGAACTTAATATTCTTTGATTTGCTGCATGTTCAGAAAGTTTAAAAACTTGCTACAAACTTAAGTAAGATGATTTGTGGAGTTGAATTGTTTTGATATGTCTCTCTACAATTTTGTCCACTTTTTTCCAATCTGCATCATAGTGCTAGTGCGAGCTCCGACAGTCGGAGTGGAAACCTAGCGCTTTCTCGATCGCGCGAGCCAGCCACCGGTCATTTCTCCGCATTCCGGGGAATTCGCTGGCAGGGAAATTCTGGCGTCCGGCCGGCTACCTTCGCGTCCGCGCTCCGCGAAATGTCCATGCTTCATTGCGTAGATTAATTTCGCCACTTGGTGGAGGTGTGTGGTGCCAAATTCACCTAGCGATTGCGTAGTGCTCCGCAAACATGGAAGAGTTGTAGGTCTTAATTTGTATTTATCTACAACCTTCCTCAGCTATTCCGTAGATGGCTACTTGTTGACGAAGTCTCCAACCGCTGGTGTTAAAGACTTGACTTTTCGGGAGTCGACGCTTTCTAAAAAGCGTTGTCAACATTTCGGCAGACATTCTGCGACATCCCTGAAAGATAACGGGGTGTATCCAGAACAGTTAATACTACATGCTTGCTTGTTTTCTACATTTGAGTCTTATTTAACAATATAGAAATATAAGAGATTCCTACAGAGAATATGAGCGATGCTCAGTAATGCGATCTTTTGAGGCCAATGTGCTAAAACCATATTGACGCCTAGACTGCTAATGATTTTCGACAAATCCATTCGTACCGCCCTTAGAGTTCCCATTACTACCGAAATAACTATAATACTTTGTTCCCGGGACGTCCTCATTAAATAATAATAATAATAATAATAATAATAATAATAATAATAATAATAATAATAATAATAATAAAGATAATAATGATCTTTTGTTCGGAAATAATTTTGAAATTTGTTCTAAAACAGTTGTAACAATATATACTGAATATCGCTAGACACAGAGAGTTTTATAAATGTTGTTCTTCGATTGTGAAGTGAACGAAAAACTTGTTGGATGTGAAGAGAGCAAATAATTTAACCAGATTATTCAGTTGGATTCTGTGATAAAACGTGAGGCATTCAGATCTTGATTTATTTTTTGAAAGTAGTTACAATCGCATTGGGAAATTAGTGAACCTAAACCTAGCGTCCGATTTTACACATTAGTTGTTTACACATGGTTCCCTAGGATCGTTTTCATCCAGATGTAAATCAGCTCCTTAACAATAGATTAAATACTACGGTTCTTCCTTCCCATTCACGTTGCATAGGACGGTGCGTTGGCCTAATAATTCCTTTTCCTATCGGATCTTCGGTAGATGTTTCATCAATATTGTGTGATCGCGGAAATCTTTGACAATGCCTCTACATCACACGTGATACAAAGGAGTGTGGCAAAGAAGGAACACAAGACTTTATAAAGCATCAGTGTAGTCATTCTCTTGATTTTCACACAGGTCCTTTGATTAACGCTTTGATAATGTTCGTTCATTCTCTTTTGGGAGCCTCTCCGCTCTCCATCCATTCTCCACGGGTTAATAAGTGGCGTTCAGCTGAGCTCCGGGTGATGTGGCTGGCATAATTCCATTTCCTCTTGCAGATGACTCGCGAGAACTAGGCGGACTAGGCCTTGGTGTTCATCCTATTTCGTCTTTTGTTACAAAGTCCTTCCGTTTAGCACCATCTGTTAATATAACAGTGTTCGGGTTGATATCTTAGTGATCCTTTTGATTATTACCAGCATTTGACCCTCTGATTGTTCCCAGCAGTGAGAATGAAAGACTATAGATACCACGTTTATTTTGACATCTTAACTTTTGAAATCTCAGCAGCTTCCAGACATGAAGGTTGGGAAGTTCTTTCTCCTTCATGAATATCATGAATATCTCTGTTGTCAAGACAATGCGTATCTTAGATTCTGCAATAGATTGTCAAGAGGTAACTCTGGACTTCTTGACTGACTTTTACTTCGTTTACCATCTGGTTCAGTCGTAATTAATCTATACAATTTTTCTTTTGAAACACCTTAAGTGAGTCTCACGTTGATTTAAAATTAACCAATAAAATAAAAGGTGCAAAGAAAAACACAACTTTCAACTTAGTGTTATGACTTCATTATATTTATTTCTCTGTTCCTACGACACAATTGGTATTTCTAGACTCCTAAACGCTGGACTCTGTTTCCGAGAATTCTACTCTCTCCTGGTGCAATATTATAATAAATAAGATTTGTTAAGCTGTAATGTTAAGCTATAAATTAGCTTCCGAAACAAAATACTTCATGCGACCTCCATTTCATCACCGCTATTACTACAATCTTGTTTTCTTCTCAAAGATGGCCCCTACTTTCATTGTGTGTATCTATATTCACAACTTTCACAATTCAGAATATCACCTTTGTTATTCCCAAACGTCACCTGCATTTCCACCACTGTTTCATGGCTACCACCGCTCAGAACAGCAGCTTAACTTTACATGATACTACTGTTAACATCATTACTTTATTATCATCATTACATGTACCTTGAATACCTCCATTGCTACGACCGAAAACAATTTCACCTGGCCCCATCATTTTTATCGCTTTTATTATTATACAATCTTACCGTTACCGTGTCCACTGGCGCCGCTGCAGCAACCGTTCTTAACCACTGCCACTCCCAACGCTCGTTCTGCTCAGCACTAGCTCCGCAACCATCATCGCTTACAATGCAGCAGTTATAACTGTCATCCTCTCCGACACTGCCATTTTCGTATCCGCTTCAACAGTTATCGCTGCCAGCCCCTCAGCAGCGCCATTGTACGCTCCATTATCTCCTTTGGAAACGGTCACCACCTCCGTCACTTTCATTTCTACCATCACATCGTGGAGCAGAAAAAAGTGACATACTTTTTAAAAAAATGTTATTTTGCAAGACGGTTTTACCCTAAGAGGAGCCATTTGTTGCACGACCAAAGTATTTTACTCGATACTCGGCTGCCTTGTAAACTATCTTGATGAAATATTTTATTAGTCAAAATACATTATTTGGAAAAATAATGACGCGTAACTCAAACATGCTTTTAAGATGTGACACTTTCGTTGATCACCATCGTTATCCGCCTTGGCTTAGAGCTTGTCCCAGCTGGGGCGGTGCCCCACTGGTGGGAGATACCTGGTTTGGGAAACCCCGTTAGCCGACGGTAGGTCGGCACCGAATCTGGCCATCCAGTGGGGGGGGGGAAACCACCGCCACCTTCCGAGCAAAAACACGCACTACACTTACGGGACTAATGACCACATTAATTGATGCGCCCGGAATCACTAACACTCAATCATTATATCAATCAATCTACTTTGGCCATCGGCGTCGCTGCCCTTCGCCACATAGCCGTCCCCTCCGCCATCATTGACTTGCATCTCCTCGGCCGCTGCCAGCGCCACCAGCGCGCGCCGAGCGGGCGACGGCGTTTGCGCGGCGCGAGAAAGTGGCCGCCTCTGGCAGAGCTTTCAAGGCGAGGCCTCCGCCTCCTCGCCGCGGGCGCGCACGATGGACCAGCCTTTCATCCATCACGCTGTCGACATCGGA
Source organism: Teleogryllus occipitalis (assembly GCA_011170035.1). NCBI lineage: Eukaryota > Metazoa > Arthropoda > Insecta > Orthoptera > Gryllidae > Teleogryllus > Teleogryllus occipitalis. Next base: position 113,122 of record BLKR01000322.1, on the reverse strand, counting down.
CTGGGGAAGCGACGGGACTCGTCTGCTAGTTTGGGTCAGACGGTATTGTTGTGTTGTTAGCTGAAGGCTCAAATTCATGATATTTTGAGAAGCCAACTTCCTGGCGTATTTACTTTAGACATGAATATAGTTGCGAAGATCATGTTGAGGAACTTGATCTGAACGTCACTTCTTCTGAACTTCTCACGCATAATCATCCAATAAATTAATAAAATGTAAATAATATGTAAATAGGCAAATAAAAAATTAATATTTAGTAAATATGAAAATAAATAAATAATAAATAATCTCCTGTATTTTTCCAATATAAGATACTGGGAGACATTTTTCATAGGAAAGAATAGAGTAAAATAAAGTGACTGGTGTAAATGAGTAATCTAGAAGAAGAGTAGAATAAAGTGGATTGAAAGGTAGGGATACAAAAGAGGCAAAACTGCTGAATGCAGGTTGACGTCGAGAGGAAATATTAAAAATGGGAGGAATTAGATATGGGAGCTGAAAAATGACACAATGAATTCTACAATATACTAGTATTTCACATTCTTTATTGGGAATAATTTCTATGCCATCAGTAATAATTGGGTGAATTTACAAGAGTTCTTTTTATATCACAATTCAGGAAGTGGCGAAGTCAGTCTTCGGATCGTCTTTTCGCACATACACGCTTTGAGTAAGTAAAGAAATCTCTTGGACGTTCTGATACAGCTTGGCACATAAAAAATTATTGACATTGTTTTCCCTTTATCTTGTTGCCTCCTTTATACCGCAAGTGTAATTGTTCATACAACTTTTATCGATCCTACTGTCTCTGAAGACAACGACGTCATTATGTTATAAAATGTGGCGAACAATTTCTCATTGATTTTAGTTGTGGAACAGCATTCGTAGTTGTATTACCCGAAATAAAATTGATAAATTTAGCTTCGTAAATTTTGATGTTTAATTATATTTGGGGAATATTGTTACGCATTTTAACTAGCAATAAACAAAGGTGAAGGTTAATATGTGGCTTTGTTGAGTTTATCTTTTTTCATGTAGAAAAATTATATTGCATCTAAAGGCAACCACAAGCGATGGTACCAATTGCTCATCGGAATATCTGAACTAGCGGCATTGCTTGAGAGGTCGTTAAAGACAGTTTATTAGGTTTTTATGAAAAGAGCTATTCAAATTAAAAGGTACCGGTATAATGCTTATTCCAATCCCTCCAGAATTATTTCTCTGAAGCACCTTGCGAAACAATTATCATTGGAATCCATAGGCTTCGATAAATATTTTTTTTAATTTAAAGGTTTAAATGAACTTTTAAATATTAATATTGACATACAACGTACGAATTAATATTCAAAATCATGTAAATAAAATGTTTGTAAATGTTGAGAACATTTCCACTATTCATACACATTCCACATTCATCTGACGCGTTCAAGATAAAACTAAGAAATACAAATCACAGAAAAGAAACAGAAATGCAAACGTACAAAAATGTTCACTGCACATTAAGATCGGCACGAGTCAACTCATGAGGTTTCACATTGGTATGAACATGGAGCAAATCAACTTAAAACTACTTTGCCCAAATAACTTGTATTATGAATATTATAATCCGTAACAGACATATTACAGTGCATCCTAAACAGACCGTATAAGCAAAACTTGTAATTTCTGAATGCTAGATTTTAATGTAGCTGAAATCGTTGAAGTACGGTACACTCTTGGCCAGGGCGTATTCTTGACTTGCGACTCGAATCTTCTTGTAAATCTCTACTTATAAGCTGTACGTAATGATTAACTCGCAAGGGTGTTTGAAACTCGCAAAGTGAAAGAAGCGATGGTTGGTTCGCACCATTGTTGACGGATCACACGCGGCTAAGATCAAAGGTAAATGCGTTTTATAGGAAACAATTATAAAAAGGTTTTCCATTGGTACTATTAAATAGACCAGGGCACTCCAATTGGCGGCCCGTGGTGCCATTTATTGAAGCCCTTGAAGGATATTAGACAAACGTGAAAGTCCCTTGCATCCATGTCGGGGTCAACACCCCCTTAATGCAAAAAATAGATAAAGTTTAGATTTAAGTAATAATTTTCTAGTAAATTCAGAAAATCAAAATTATCCCAATGAGTTTCACTACGCCAAACATTATGCACGATAGAGGCTGATGTCATGCATAGTTCCATCCCCCTCCCTTTTCAGAGCAGCTGGGAAAACTGTTGAGGTCAACAATACGGGGACACGTGTCGATTAACCGTATAATGAAAATATGACCCGCAATCGTATAAAAGGTTTTAGTCGTGGCCCTAGAAGCCTTGCAAGTTGTACACCCCTGAAATAGACAGTTATACGCGCAAGTTTTCTTGAAATTACACAGCGGGGGATGCGCAGAGAGGAGATCTCTGGCTACAACACGGCTTAAACAGTCGCACCAACTGTGATCATCAACTTAACGCGCCACAGCGAGCCATTAGAATTGCTACGACTGTTTTGAAAGTTCAAGAGGTTGTTGCCAGCATTGTAAATTGGTACGTGCCGTTCCGAGTCGAACCTAAGTATCTCAATAGTTCGTGCTATTGAGCGCTGGGTGAGGACTATGGGAGCTCATGTATCAAGAAAACTTGCGCGAGCAATATACAACAAACTTTTTAATGGGCAGTTTTACTTGCTCCCCCAAACATTCCAAATACAAATGCCCACATTTTGAAACATGCCCGACGTTGACTGGTACCAATTTGAAACAAGCCCCGTCTTTCTATTTAAAAACAAGCCCAACTTGGAGGGACATTTTGAAACATAATTATTACTGATAAATGTACAAGCCCAACTTGGAGGGACATTTTGAAACATAATTATTACTGATAAATGTAATTTGGGCGCCAGGAAAAGGTTACACGTGAAACCTAATGATTCCTACGTAGTTTACATATCTCTCCTTCCAAAATTATGTTGTGCTAGCTCAGTTAATTTGAAGTTCATAATTGTTGCTACTTACTCTGCAACCAATTATACAATCTGCCATCCGTACGGAGTGGCGAGGAATCTGAAAATCTTATTAAAATGCTGGATTGCACGTAACGAACAATTATAATCAGCTTTGTTTCAACCTAACAAATTATAATTTATTATAACGATAATCAAAAATGAATCAATCTTTGGTCATGACCAGTTTTCTCTATATTACAATAGTTATAAAACCTTGTTATTCATTCGTGGGCCTTCGCGCGCTCTCCACTTCTTCGTTCGATGGCGCCCCGTAGAACCTTCTCCGTCGTCGCAGCTGAAACTTGCTTCTCGATAAAGTCCTTGCCTAATGTCCATGATCTGGTTTAAAATTCTCCCGGCGACACTATTATAATCCGTGACTTCCCTCACTTGCGTCTCGGGTGGACGCCTAGACACGAATTTTACTTCCTACAAGAACGCTCTATCCTAATATAAAAAAACGATAGTTAACTTTATACAACTGTCAATTACAGTATTTCCTCGATCTAGTAAAATATATCAAGAGCCGACTCGCTCATCATCGCGTTGCTCTAGCGAATGAATGTTCTTCTAAAAACTCAGAAGCATCCGAATCCTATATCTTTTTCTTTTGTCTCTCAAAACAATGCTTATTCCGCCTCTGCTCTGTCATTTCAACCTAACGAAAATGATCGTTAACGCCGGTTGTTTATTTGTCACATAGCGACCCCCTCGCGATCAGTTATTGACATCCCTATATTCTATGTCAAATAAAATGGCATTTCCATAATAAAAATGGTTCGCCATTTCGGTATATCACAATATTTAGGCTGTATCGACAACAACGGTCTTGTCCGTTCACTAGCACCGTCACAACAACCGTCTCCACGGCCGATGTCGCAGCGGCGAGAGCGTGTCCAACGGCGGCGGCGGCGGCGGCAAGGTACGCGCCGCGGCGTTCGTTCACCCGCCGGCGACGAGAGCTCCGGGCGCGGCCGACGCCGCCCGCCTCGCCTCCCAGCCACCTTGACTCCCTCCCGCACACAGTCGATAAATCATTTCCGATGGGAATGTACTCCCCTTTCATCGCCCCGTTCGCCGCCCGACACCCTTTGTTCCCACCACCGCTTTGCTGAGTTTTCGTGTTCTTGACATTGAGCCTTTCGGTCGAAGGCGGGAATCTGAATCATTTACAGTAGATGCGATTCAACGTGTTTTGACATTGATCTATTTTGTAAGCAACTTTGTCTCGACAAGAACATTCAACCGACGCTGGGGGCTACGCAGAATCTACAAGTGATAATCACCAATGACTTTGAATTCTTACCAATATATTATTTTTCTTGCATAAATTCACTGCCATTGATTTCAGTGGTCTATAATGGAAAATAACCGGAACGTTCTCACTAGGAATCACACTCACAATTAAGCACAGCACGTTCGCAGCGATGAACCATCCGCAGCCTCGCACCTCGGCATAACATTTCTGAATTTTCTAATTTCGCCGAACCGTAATTCTATCCCATGAATGTGAAAATGCGTCGAGAACCAAAGGTCAGTGTTACCACGAAGAGAAAATTCTGTTGTTGAGAATTCCGTGTGTAAGGAGTGGTGCGGCAAATGTGCTAAGAGTATGCAAGCATTTCTTCGAGCTAAACGCACACCTGTGCTGGCCTCGTTGACAACGACTCTCACGGGCAGTTCCGGGGTTAAACGCGCAGGCAGCACTTTCTCCGCGCAGAACGGGCCTCCGTGCATCGAGAATTGCTAGGTGCGAGGGGCACCCAAGGACGACTTGTTCCCGGACCGTCTTTCCTCTATCTCTCGCTGTCACCATCAAATGGCTTCTCGACTTACCTGGCAAGAAGGAATTATAACTCTTGTAGTCGCTGGGATGAACAGAAATGTCTAGTCTTCAAAAGATGAAGATTCTGAAAATGAAATGAAATTGGCACTTTGAAGAGGATCACAGAAATATTTCAAGTCTCTAATTGGCAATTAAAAAAGACAAAAAACGAGAATGAGTATCAAATTAAACAAACTCTTAAACTAAATTAGCCAGCAAAACAATTCCAAACTAGCCTAATGTTGCAGAAGTGTAGTCTTAAGGTCTGAGCCTCGCCAGAAATAATAATAATAATAATAATAATAATAATAATAATAATAATAATAATAATAATAATAATAATAATAATGTTAATGGATGGGACGTTTGATTCAGGTTTAGACCATACAGGATCAATTCACAAGTAGATATCAGGAAATGTGAATCTTGTTGTATATGTATATTTATTAACGTCTCAACGTTTCGTACATTTTGCATGCACCTTTTCAAGAGCACTACAGGTATGTAACAAAAAACTGTTAACAATTGCATTAAACAGTTACAGTCCTACACGACAAAAACATTAAAAATACAAAAACAAATACACCAAAACCACTTATATGAAAAATTGGCGTTTTAAACCCTAATGTGCATATTTACACGATAAAAATATTTTCTTACGTCGAAAGTGGAGTCAACTAGAGAGCTAGAGCTGCCCATATGTCAGTTGTGTCAGACAGTGCATGAAAACAAATAACAATAATAATAATAATAAATATAATAATAATAATAATAATAATAATAATAATAATAATAATAATAATAATAATAATAATAATAATAATAATAATAATAATAATAATAATAATAATAAAGAAATGGAGAAATGATGTAGAACAAGGATAGTCGTTCTTTAATACAGTACGTTAGACCACACTAATATTTTCAGTCAAACTAAGTCACAGAATTCCAAATTCACAAAATTAGACCTATTGCAACATGATCTAGAATTTTGTGACTTTCTTAACTAAGAATCTTCTTTTGATTAATTTTCATTACCCTTCTATCAACACTTTTGAAATATTAAGTTCAATAGAAAGCTGCATGGATCCGAAAAATATCACTTCAGAATTTGAAAAACATCGGGCAATTTTAAATTCTGCAGCGTAGTTTATAATCTTCAGATATTATTAATGTTCATCGCATTACATTACATCATATACATTATACATACAAAAATATTACAGATTTTTTAAAGGGTTGGGCAGAACGACCTAATTCTTTGCAGGAAACTTGTGACTCATTTGTTAAAGATTCATGTTCTAAAATATCAGAGAACAGTAAAGACAATGCTAGATAATTGCCGAATGAGGAAGATCGTTGCTGAAAATCATTGATCAGACTGAAAAGCCAGCATATTCGTAGTATTTTTAGCCCCAAAGGAAGAAAAAGAGCCAAAAAGAAGGAGAAGATGAAGTTTATCAAAGATATAGTTCATAGTTTGGGCGAAGTTGCTGTTGTTTTATATTTTGATTTCATTAGTCCCATACTATATTTTAAATTACACATTCTCTAGTCATTTCAGGTATTCATCATGAATTACCTTTAGTTCTCATGAACAATAATTGAATGCACAAGGGTTATTTTCATGCAGAGAGGAAAGTATGGCATTAGCGGAATGCGAGGTGAACAGCCATGTAAGTACCGCACGACGCCAACATGTGAAATAAGACAATGGTGCCGTGAGGAAATCTCGTTAACTTCGAGACTATGAAGTAATGAAGGAGGTAATCGGTCTTCCGTAATATTACAGACACGCACTAATTATAAGTTATTTTCGCAGAAGTTCTTTACAACGAAAAGCATGTTTGGAATGAATGTTAAGTTTGGAGAAAATTGAATGTCAGTGTTGTAAAATAACGTATTCTTAATAATATTTATAATTGCTGAATTTTATTACCTATTTCTTCTAGAGAGCTTTATATAAAGTAGAAAGCTTGGATCTCCCTAATACTTTTTGAATTCCACCTTGAAGAGAGGGTATATTCATTCATCAACCTTTTTATGATGTAGTTCGCCATTAAAACGGTGAGAATTCGGCGCCAAGTAGGTGCCTTAGATTTGTGGGTATGGATTTCTCCTAATCTGCTAATGTTTTTTCCTTGCCTTTGAGACGTGATAAAGGCAAAACCTCACATACTCCGGGTATCTAAACTACGAGCTCTCAAAGAACTTTGGTATTTCTGGTACGTTAACAATTTACATGAGAGATTTGAAGAAATAAACAAGTCAATGAAAAATCTAAATTTATGACACGTTATTCTAAAACGCACAAAAAAGGAAACACTGTGATGCTGGTAACAGTAACATTTTCCCGATTCCTGTAATTATTTCTGATTAAAATATATATATATATTAAAAGCGTTGATAAAATCTTAATAATATTTTAATCTTGACCTTTACGGATATTCATTTCGGGAGTATATTAAACCTTTAGGCATCTATTAGGTGTAAAATGCTTAAAAGACTTGAGAACCCCTTATCTACAGTATTATTTATCATTTCACAATTACTCAGAAAAGTCGTTTCAGTTTCCTGTACTAGATCGCCAACATCTCGTTAAGGCTGCACCATTAGAAGAAAAACATCTCCACTGTCATCACGTACCATCTCCTTTAAAGCTCCTCGCTCTCCTGTGCAAAATCGCTCCGCGGGTCGTGGCGTCGCGTCGTGACGTAAGAGCACCAGGAAGGCGTCGCGCGCCGTCGCGACGGGGGACGGCGCGAGGCGTCGCCGTAAAAACGCGCATGCGCGCGGGGCGAAGTCGCCGGCGCAGCGGGCGCAGTCTTTGTGCTCGTGAACGGCGCGGCGCGGCGCGGCGCGGTGCGGCGCGGAGCGATCCCTCGCCATTCACTCATTTGTGGCGGAGCTGCGGGGAAAGGGGCCCGGGTTGGAGGGGGGGCGAGGGGCGGTGCATGCACCGGAAAACACCGCTCGATACGCGTCCCGCGCTGACTGCGTGGAAAGAGCGATTCGCCAGGGAGGGGGGATGAGTGGGCGGGCTGGCGTGGGCAGGCGTGGCCAACAACGGACGGGAGCTGACGCGCGTGGGCGTGCGTGGGTTTGCATGGGCGTGCGTGGGATGTGCGGGCGCGTGTGAGTGTGTGTGGGTGGATGTAGACGGGCGTGTGCTTGGGCGTGTGCTTGGGCGTGCGTGGGCGTGCGTGGGCGTGTGCGGGCGTGCGCGGGTGTGTATGGGCGTACGTGGGCATGCGTGTGCGTGTACGGGCGCGCGAGAGCGTGCGCGCGGATGTAGGCGGGTGTGTACGGGCGCGTGCGTGCGTGGGCACGCGTGGGATTGCGTGAGTGATGCCGGGTGGAGGTATCGGTAGCAAAGAACGCAATGGGCGGGGGCGGAGGCAGAGCGGAGCGAGGGGCGCGCGCGAGGCGTGTGCCGGGAGGGTGGAACGGGGGGCGGGGCGATGCCGGGGTGGGGCATTGGCGAGAGCGAAGCGTCGAGGGGGAATGAATGTTAGCACTGGAGGCGAAAGGAAACAGACGCGGGGCAATCGAAGCAGGAGAACAGCAGAGAGAAAACGTCTGTGTGTTCGTGCATGACAATGTGTGATTATGTAATAAGGATGTTAGTAGAATTGATAGGTATCGAAGAGAAATCAATCATCATGTACATTAGAAATGCATTAATCTTCCCATTATTAAGAATAAAAGAAGGAATGGTAACAAAAACTATATGTGATGGCAACTGAATTCCCGTTTGCTGAAAATTGTAATGTTGCAACGTTTCGTTCGTAATACGCATGCCATTACACAAGTACATATCAGTACTAGTAAACAACTAAGAGAACACTATCACTATCGTTAGGCAACAGTGTAAATCGATAAACGAGACACGACTCCTTCGAGTGAAGTAAGAAATTAGCACGTAGAAACAATTCATAAGATTTCCGGAGGACTTTCTCTCAAGTGGTCGGTTGATGTTGTTGGAGGGCGGTGAAGGATAGACAAAGAAGGAATGAAAAAGAATTTGAGAGAAAATGTACGTGCTATAGAAAGTAGAATAAATTGAAAGAAGATGCTTAGATATGAATGAAAATTGACGTTGAAATTTGAGAAGAAAAGAGCTGATATCAAAAGAATATTGGAAGTCGTATTCAAACGGAGAAGTAGTGAAGAAAACACAATACGTTAGGAAATGTGGAGTGAGACTACAGAGAAAGAAGAGTGAAGAGCTCCATGAAGGTGGTAAAGACTGTGGTGAGGCGTAGAGGAATACGGAGCGCGTTGATGGATTAAAAAGATGGAGGATGAATGCAGACGAGATGTGAGGAAGATGTCTTGGGATGGGAAGGTTGGAAAACAATTTTTGGGTAAAGAGGCGAGTAAAAAGTTGGGCTCAGAGACAGCCGCGGATGCACTGTTGCCACCAGGGCCTCGCGCAATATAAGCTCCGTTCTGCAAAGACTAGGTTCGTAGTGGGGGAAGCTGCGGGCCACCAACAGATGGGAGAAGCGAGTGGGAGTGGGATTGGAGGCGAGGAGAGGAAGCGTTCCCGGTGACACCCCGAACCTTTTCCGGGCCGAGATGCCTAGAATTCCAGCTCGAAAGGGGGCCTGTTGCATGGCAAAGGGTGACGTTGATCTGCGAGGGCGTTGATTGACTGATTGATTGTTAGTGATTCCGGGCGCATCAACTAACGAGGTAATTATTCCCGTAAGTGTAGTGCACGTTTTTTCATCGTGAGGTAGCGATGATCTTCCCCGGGGATGGCGAGATTCAGCACCGACCTACCGTCGGTTAGCGGTTTTTTTTAAAAAAAAATTGTTGCGTCGTTGACGCAACGCGTCTCTCAACCCTTGTTGGGCGTTGAGCGCTTTTGTTGGAGTAATCCTCCGTTACCAACTAATTACTATCATTACTGTTCTTGTGTAATTACTGTATTTGTCGAGTCTCGTCACGTCGCAGTCAGTCAGTGCCTTTTATCCCTTCGGCCAGGGGCTCGACCTCATTAGATCCCGGGGTTCCTAGTCGGTCACCCAACCAGGAACCCGCGAGTCTCGAATTCGCTTAATCTTCATGACTTCATGGAGCGTAGTAAACGAATTCGGCTAGCGCTGCCGGTTATATGGGTTTCCCCCTAACCAGGACTCTCCCACCAGCGGGGCACCGCCCCAGCCAGGACAAGCTCTTAAGTTCCCGACCGGTCTCCCAGAGTATGTGGTAGTGTAGTGCATGTTAGTGTAAATGTGTGTGTGTGTGTGTGTGTGTGTGACGGAAGAGGATAGGACAAGGAAGATGAAAGAAAGATTGTGCGCGGTCCGTGGCCCGTTTGTTAGAGTACTGCTCCGGCATTCGCCTGGTGTTGATCGGAGAAACCACGGAAAACTACCGATCAGAGCAGCCGGCCGCTAGAATTCTCCTCCAGACAACGACTGAATTCGACCTAGCTGAAAAGCTAGAGTCAAAAATCCTGCCGCCGTCGGAATTCGAACCTAGAACCTCGCGGTGAGAGGCACTGCAGTGGCGCGAGGGCGTTGATGTTTAACCGACCTGCGGGACGGTGTAGGGACGAGGGCAAACTAAGCACCGTGAGAACAGCGAGACGGGGTGAGTCACGAGCGACGGGGGGCGTGGCTCGCACGTAGACAACGTGACGCAGTCGCTGCGAATGCATGAGTGACAGGCCGGCGGAGCATCGCGGCGAGGGAGCGTACGGGGGAGCATCACAAAAGAGGAGGCGTGACGGGGCGGCGCGGCCGGTGAGCAGCATTACCGCGCCAACACGTTCACGCCCGGCCGCGATTCAAATCTACGCAATTACACGCGCTGCGCCGCGCGGCACCGCACCGCTCGCCGGAAGCGGAAGGGGACGGGGGCGGGGCGGCCCAGCGGAGCGTACCGGCGAGCAAAAGACAAATAGAGCCTCTTACGGCCGCGCTGCGGTTGCCACGGTCGATCGGCGAACGACGCGAGGCCAACTATCGATTACCCGCGGGATACGCTCATTTGTTCAGGTGATATCATAGCGAGTGCATACGCCGTCAACGGAATGCGAGCACCGCCGCTTTCTTGTTTCTATTTGCAGGCAAGAACCCGTTAAATTACAGTTCTATGACGTAACGGTCGATATAAAATAGCGATAAAGCTACTGAAATACTTTAGAATGGCATTTTTTACATAAATTGGCACATACATTTGCACATATGAATGTCCCAGTTAATTATTTTTCAAATACTTTGACATGATCATAAACAAGAATATAATGTTGCTCGTCCAACAATACATAAACATTTACGTACATGCTCTTTTTCAGATTCAGTTTCCGTTTCTTCAAATACGAAACTTTCATTTTCATTGTTTTCAATTTCTAGCGTCGTTGTAAATATGTTTTTCTTTCCTCAATCTATTCCCGTGCATAAAATGTTCTTGCAGTATGTAATGCTAACTCAAGGAGGATTTGAAGAAAACCGCTTCGTCAGAGAAGAAGTGTTTGGAAACGAGTGTGTCACGAACATTGCTGCCTTTAACACAAAAACATCTCCCATCACTGCAGTCTTTTCAAGTCCCTTCATTCGTAAACACTCCATTTTTACTGCGATTTCACTACAATTCAATTTGAACACAACAGTTCCACGTTTACTGCATTGCTTTACGTTGTTGGAATATAATCTTGGTAAAAGATACGTTGATATAGTTATTATTGTTACTGTCTGTTAATGTTTTGTTTAGCATTTATAAGAAATACAGATATACCAGTAATTGAATAATATTCTACCAAATACCCCAAACAATATCTCGTATTTATTATCACTGATGGTCATTAATAGTATGTTATTAGGCAAGCAAGTCATCCATATTGTCGGAACTGATGAGGTTATATACTCCGGAAACTAGGATAACGAATGCGTTGAAGATGCTCTACATATTTTTTAATGCGCTAAAACAGCGTTCCTTGTCTTCACATTTTAATCATTAACATATTCAACAAAGTTTCACGAAAATTTAAATAATTAAAATTTATTTCTTAAGAGATTCAATATATAATATTTGAGAATTCTGTAAAGAACCTTTATTTAAGGAAAAATAATTGGACAATGCGACAGAATATTTATGTCCATTCCTTGAAAAGTTCATCTAACATTTCTTAGAATCGCCTCTTTGCATTCAAATGCTTTCTTTCTGGCACGATATTGCCTTGGGTATTTCTTCGCAATCAGCAAGAAGCTTCAAGAAATCGTCCTAGCCATCCGTAAACAACCTATTCAGCTGACCTAAGGAGTTTTGCATGTTAAAAGATAGTGAATGTCTTTGAACACGACAGTGATTTTTGCTTTTGTGCAAAATACAAAAGACAAAACTTGTGGCACGTCCCATTCGATTAACTGGAAGCAGATGATGTTGCCCATAAGTTTAATTGCTATAAAGCACTTAGAACGACGGCATCCAATTTTTATATTACACTAGCAGAACCAGACAGACGTTGTCCCCCTCTCTCTCTTTTTCCTCTTTCTCTCTCCCTCTCTCATTTCACTCTAACTTTTCCCTCTCTTTTCCTTCTCTCTTTCCCCTCTCTTTTTCCTTATCTTTTTCCATCTCATTCCTTTCCCCTTTCCTCTCTCATTTCCCACTTCTCTCTTTTTTCCCTTTTCCCCGTTCTCTTTCCCCCTCTCTTTTTATCTTACTTTTCCCTATCTCTTTTTCTCTCTGTCTTTTCTTTCCATATTTTCCCGTTCTCTTTCTTTCCTCTCTCTCCTTCCCTCCCCTCTCTCTCTATTTCCCTCTCTCTTTCGTTCTCTCACATTATTTCATTCTCTCTCGTTCCTTTTCTTTCCTTCTCTCTCTCTTTCATTCTCTCTCTCTTTCCTTTTGGCACTTCCCCTCACTCTCCTCTTTCCCCCCTCTTTTCTCTCTTCTCACTTTTACCGTCTTTACATCTTTTTCTTTTTTCCTTCTTTCCACCTCTCTCTCTTTCCCTCTTTCTATCTTTCTTTCCTTTCTATCTTCCCCCTCTCTCTCTTTCCCATTCTCTCTTTCCCTCTCTCCCTCTCTTCCCCTTCTCTTTTTCACCATTCTCACTTCTATCCTCTTTTCTCTCCCCCTCGCTCTGTCTTTTCTTCTCTTTTTTATCTGTTTCTTCCTCTCTCTTTTTTCCTCTCTCCTTTCTCCTCTCCCTTTTCTCATCTCCCTTTTCTCCTCTCCCTCTTCTTTTAATAATTTGTTAGTATATTGAAGATCTCTCATAGTCTTTTGTCTCATTCTCTCACTCACTTTTCATATTACGAGATTTTGAAACTTTTACTGTTAGATTTTTTAATTTTTTATACAAACCTTGTCCTGACAACAATGAACACAAAAAAAGAATTATCCAATTTGGTGCAGTCGTTCGAAAGTTATGCGCTTACAAACATTTCGGCGATTCATTTTTATTTATATAGATTTTGTTTTGTCACATCATACGTGAATGTTCCAGGAAGACATTCGAATTTCGAGTCGGGCAGCAGAGTCGATGGCTAAGTGGGACAAATATTGATGTCTCCGTTAGTTGTTTGTTCATGTGCTCAGGTAACTTCCGGGGTCTTGAAAGTCGGTCAACGTACATTTGGTCATTGTAAGGCATCTTTCAACGTTTGAATGCATTGCTTGTCGACTTACGTTCTAACCAAAATAATATATCCGAAAATGAAAAATCATTTATTCACGTACAAAATTCACAAAATGTTTTTCTAGGAAAAGGACTTGCCAAAATTTTATTATAAATAGAACATAAAATGAAAGAAATTTTCTATGAATCTATTTTAAAAGAAAAAAATGTCGCGACGTGATATGAAATTAGAACTAAGCAAGTTGCGCTGTGTAAACACATTTATAATTGATGAATGCATTTTCTACACTCTAACTAATGTATTTTCAGAAAACAATTTTGTTGAAAGTACGCGAGTATTGACATCGCGAAAGATCCGGCGATGTTATACTGGATGTCGGAAATAAATTTGTATTTTACTAGATTTCGGGTGTTGGGAGATACTGCGATACTGTATATATCATACTACACAAATCGCAGGATACTGTGTTCGAGCCTCAGACCAATATTATCTGTATCCATTCGACATATCTACGTTGTATGCATATTTCTGTCAACCAGCACAAATGAAAATAAAATCTTCTTATCAGAAATATGTGAAGCGGAGTGAGTGCATACACGAAATACATTAAAAAACACTAAACTCAAATACCAAAGATATATAATGTAAATATATGAAGAGAGTTAAATAATAAAATATAAAAATATGAAGATGTATCATATCCATAAATAAAAAAGGCAATATCATTTATAGTCTGGCATCAACGCTCTTTCATCATCGTTGCTTTAGCTTTCATCACAATTATTCTTTTTAATATAATACAAATCTACCTTCTGAAATTTACAATTCTTTGCGCAAATCAACAAAACATCAAAATTATTTTAAGACGTAAGAAAACACGCAGAAAAATATTACTTGCTCATTCTCTATACGCTTTCTCACAATCAAGTAAACTATACTAGGAATAAGTACTAAAAGCCTCCCCTTTACGACTCGTTGGGTTCTTAATGTAATAAGTGTAAAAAACGAAAAACTTTACTCAACATCAGTACTGAATGAGTGATATTTACCTTATGCTGGAAACTGCTCATCTTCTTTTTGCCACTAAAAACTTCTCTGATAATTTTCCATCATAATAAAAATCCGAAATTGCAGCTTATGTGTCTATTAATATTCATTTACCTTGTATATTCCTTAGACGTTTCCCGATTAATATAATTGGGAAACGCCTTATATGCCTAAATTATTTTGTAAACAATTTTCATTTTTCAATTTTATAATTTGAAAAAAGTATAAATTTTTTCTCAATTTTTTCAAATGCACATGGTGACACCTTTTAACAGGAGATGGAAAACAACAGCAAATTCGAATTGCATTTCTACAATTTTTAAGGTGAAAGTTTGAATTATCTACAACTTTGTACCGCGTGTCCATACGGGCGCGCTAGACAGGTGAAGGTAATGTAAACTAGTTATACATCATCATATACGTTTTCGCGATACTTTTACATTGGCAATTTCCGAAAATTCTGAATATTAAACGAAATTGAGACCTGTACCATTTTTAAGTATTCTTTGTTCTATCCACGGAAAAAGCTTAAAGAAACAATTTGGAACAGTTTTTGAAAACGATTTTTTTATGAGGTGCCATTTTAAAGCAAAAATTACGCGAAAACACCTCTTTTTTTAAAGAAAATGGACATTACCTTAAGGTCTAATTTTTGAACAGATTTCATTAATTTCTTTTTATTAATTTCTCTGCACGTGTTAGAGGATGTACTTCGAGGAGAAAAAATAGTTGGTAGGACAAATTTGGTAATTTTAGGACTTTAAATCGGCATCACTGCGATGAGCTCGGACCATCTGGAGGATCATCATTGTTGAGTTCATTACCTCAAAATTAAGTTAAACAATGGCGAGTGCACTGGTCAATTCAACATTGACTGAACAACGTTCTGTGATTCTTTTTTTACATGCTAATGGTGAAAAACCAGCTAATATATACTCTAGAATGAAAGTTGTATAATAAATATATAACAAAGTGTATAATGAAAGTTGTATGAACCGCAGGAATTTTTACAAGTGGGTAGAACAGTTCGAAAGTGGTCAAGTCTTAGTGACTGACGAACATCGTTCTGACCGTATCAGCAGGAAAAGTCCTGTTGGCGGTGCATTGAGACGCTGTTGGTGCGTTTTCTGTGATTATATCTAAGAACAGCATTCAATAAACAGCCAATACTACTCAGATATGCCTTTGAACAAGGTGAAACCAACCATGAGGGAGAGAGGGAAGTCGTGGATCTCAGATGAGAGTTGTGATTCTCCAGCAAGACAACGCATGGCCCTTCACTGCTCAATAAACACGTGAAACCAACGACAAAGTGGGTTGGGAGATACTTCATTCCCCTTACAGCCCCGATTTACCACCATCTGATTTCCATTTGTTTGGTCCATTGAAAGGGCCATTACGTGGGAAGAAGTTCCAGGATAAAGAGGATGTCAAAAAAATTGCGGGAAATTGATTCAAACTTCAAAATGAAAAGTTCTTTGCAGCGGGTATAAAAAAACTTGTAACCCGCTGGGACAAGTGCATAAATGTTGGTGAGTATTATATAGTAGGAAAAGTCCTGTTTAGCAAAAATAAACGTTTACTTCTCCAGACCAATTTGTCTCTTTAATTATTGAATGCCCCTTGTACAATACTTTTTCTTAACTACGTAAGTAGGTAGTAGGTGGGAAAGTGTTGTATATCTTCCTGTCAAGTATCAAACAAAACATGTCTCGGGATTCACATATCCATTCAATAATTCAGATAATTTTTATTTTTGAATGTACATAACAAAAATAATGAGAAGTCAGAGGTATTTCTGTCGTTCCTTGATTATTATTTTCTTCTTTTATATTGTCTATAAAACAACACTATCTTATTTATATTCAATAGCTAATTTTTAAATTTACATATTATATATGCCAGTGCTTACACAACAACAAAGAGTAAACAAGCCATGTTGAGTTCATATCACAATCAGTAATATCACAGTATACTTCTTTGTAGTAAGTCGTACGCAAAAACAAATGTAAAGATTGTTACAATAAGCTAATCCTTTCTAAATTTCTATAATAAAATATTAAAGACCAAAAAAATGGTTGGGTTTGGAATTTTATGAAGGTAAAATCAATTAACAAACCAATATTACAAAAAGTTTACAATCCATAACTTTATTGAATAACAAACGCATGTTTAAAGTACATGTGTAATAGTTAATTGTTATTAGTTTAATTCGCAATAAAATATACAAATACGCGAATTCCTCTCAAAAATACACACACATTTTACACTCATTCCAGGCAACGGTTCTCATCCCACGTTCTTTCCGGCACCACGCCCAACGAGCGGCGGGGGGCGGAGGGGCCCGGCCCGGGTTCGACCTTCGGGCGCGCCCGGGCCCCGGGCCCCGCGCCGCGGCGGTGCTGTCCACTGCCGCCGCCCGGCCAAGGCCCCGCCCCGGCCGACTGAGCGACCTCCCGGTCCAGACGCACGAAAAAACACTTGCCGCGCCACACATTACACCGCCACAATGCGACCGTTCGGTTTCGGAAGGGGGTGCGTGTACCCGTAGTTGCTGCTGGCATTTCATTCTATCCTTTGCCAAAGTTGTGATGCAATGTTTGTGAACAGTGACAGCGAGTGCGTGTAAGAATAATTTTCCAGTAACCGAATGTTTTCGTGAATTGAGGATTGTATGTTCTTATGAACGGAACTTTTAAAGGAATATTGGTGCTCAAGAGTAACCGAAATGGTGCTCAAATGTGCAAACAATTACACACACACACACACACACAAAAAAAAAGTGTGGCGTTTCAGTAAGAATAATAATCTCATATCCCGCAATTCTCAAATTGGAAACCATCCCTGTTTTTCCTACAAAGCCAACGATCAGTTGCCGATTGTGTAACTTTTTTCTACGTATTGGCAATTTCACGTGAATAAAAAATAGTTTCCATAATAATAAATATACTTCGTTTCTAATAAGAACACATGAGAAATGCTATTTAGAATTATCGTGGCGGTATAAAATGAGTTTCAGATGCTTTCGTACGTCGAGATCAAGAGTCGTATGTTACTGTGTACAGCTGGGCTGTTGTTCATATTAGGCGGAGAGCATTCGATGCAGTTGTGTGGGTCAAAATGGTTCCAGTAGCACTGTGCGCTCATCCAGCCTCACCGAGGCCCGGTCACGTGGTCCGGAGTACTTGCTGCTTGCTTCCCAGGCAAAGGGGTATGCGCCCAAAAGTCTCATCAGTTCATTTGTACACTTATAATATCTTCTGGGGGAGTATTTTAATTTCTTTTATAATCTCGTATAAAATCTCGTAGAAATACAACTTCATTACAAATATTTCATTTTTATTTTATTTTAGGACGTGTAAGAAAATTCATTTAACTTATTATTACAGAATAATGAGTTTCATGATGTGATATTTTTATTTCCATTACCACCAACCCACACGACACATTTCCTTGGTAAAGAGTACAAAAACGTGAACAGTCTTTTCATTGTTAAATATTTAATTTTTAACGTAACTATGGCAATAAAATAACAATTAAGCTATTCACATTTCATAAGAACCCAACAAGGTTACAAGCAAGTTCTTTTCGATAAGGAAAATACGAGAGCAGCTCCATGAAAAAAAACAATGCATTCTTATAATGGCACTAGATATGATGCAATTAAATCCTACATAAAATTACTCCTTTGAATGCTTTTGAACTTACACCCCTTTGCCCTCTCGCTGGCGATATTCTTTCCCCTGAGGACAGGCGGTGGCGGGGCCTGTGCAGGTCCCCGCGTCAGGCATTGGGGTCGAAGGAAGCGGGGAGCGGGACGGAGCGGGGACGGGCCGCTGAGGCTCCAATGAAAGGCCGTCGTCTGGGGTTAGTTTATTGTATAAAACAACCTGTGAGTCCCAGCGGGGCGCACCGGGATAAATATTGCAGAGTATGTACAAGGCGGCGCGCCCCGCCTCCCGCGACACGGCGCCAGCAGCGGTTAATCGTCAGTTATCAATCAAACAGTCAATCAATCAGTAAATTAGTATTCTTCTGCTCCTCCTGGTTCCTCTTGTGCTCTTGTTGGGCGTGTAGGGGTGGTAGGCGGCGCGAGGCGCCGGCGGCTGCCGCTAGAGCGAGTCGAAGTTGGACACGTCGCTGCCCTGGAACACGCGCGCGCGGGTGGTGAACGGCAGGCCCGGTAGCGCAGGCGGGCTGCCAGGCCAGGCCAGACCAGGCCAGGCTAGGCCAGGGGAGCGAGGCGGAGGGCGGTGAGAGCGGATGTTGGGCGTCGAGCGGAAAGCGGACGACCAGTTAGAGGCATTACTTTTAGGGATTAAGGTTTCAGCACTTCAACTAGTGGGATGTTTCGACAAGAAAAAAGTTATATAATTAGGATTAACATGAAAATAGAGATTTTTAAATAAGATTATTTAATGGTTCACAATATATCAGATTATGTATCCCCTTCTGCCGATGTCCGTAATAGGAAAAAATATGAAGATATGGACTGAAAACTTTTTTGAAATGTAATTTTGTGAAGCGACTGTATCAATTCGATATAAAACAAGGTGTCTCAAAGTAAAGAAGTTTTCCTCCTGAGGATCTCAGTACTCACAGCTCAGAGTTCAACAGTGACAGAACCTGGACCTGAAAAGTACTCTTCCGGAGGAAGGAGTGGTAAGCGAAAGTTGCGACCGCTGTGGGTGCGTTTTCGGAGGTCCGGGTTCTGCATCGTCATGTTCACACCTTCGGACTTTCGCCCGTCATTAATCATGCGAACGCAGCCGCGCAATTTACGTAGGGGAACATTCTGAAACACTAACAATTTCCCTAGAAATGAAACTTCGCAAAACATACTTCTATCGAAATTGCATTACCTTTAGAGAAGAAAAAAAAGATAATTCGATGATAACAGATTTCTTTTATATATTTAGGTAGTCAGTTATATATTTTTATCGATGATATTAAAGTGAAAAAGCAGTAAAACTATGACTTTTATTAACAGTAACTACTCTCAGTAACATTATAAACGAGACCTACGTTACTGAACGGCACGCCAAATTATAACCTAGACGCCCATGTTGCTTATAGGTCAGCATGAAATAAATCATTTTGAAGTAACAGGGCTCCCCTTGTGAGAGAGGTCCGGGAGCGCGCGCTCATTGCATCCCTTGTTGGAGATGATTAACCGTTGTTGCCGGGGAAAGGCCACGCCGTGCTCGGGAGGGCCCGAGTGCCGTCTCCGCGGCTCACGACTCCGTAGTACCCTTTGAGCGGCGCAAGGGGTGGGCGGGGTTGGGGGAGCGACGGTGGGCACACGAGCGGTCGGGAGAGCGCTGGCCGACGGCGAGGGCGGAGAAAGGAGGGCGGGCGATTCGGACCCAGGGCGAGCAAGCATCTGAAGCAACGGAAATAGGAGGGGGAGTGTAAGGAATCGGCAGAGGGGAAAGAGGGCGGACAGTGGGTGAGTGAGTGGATAAGCGAGAGAGTGGGTGGGTGGGTGAGTGGGTGGGCGTTGGGTTGTTGGGTAGTTGGGAGGGCGAAGAGTGGGCGAGCGAGCGGGTGGGAACACAGGCAGGAGAGGCGGGAGGAAGGGCGGGAGGAAGAGTGGGGAGAGTAGGTGGCCGGGAGATAGGACGGGTAGGCGAGCAGGAAGACGGACGGGCGGGCAGGCAGGCAGGAAGCCGGGCGGGAGTGAGGACGGGTGGGTGTACGGACGGGTGGGTGTAAGGAGGGGGATGTAAGGACGGGTGAGTGTAAGGACGGGTGGGTGTGAGAACGGGCAGGAGGGCGGGTATGAGGACGGGCGGGCGTGACGACGGGCAGGTGTGACGACGGACGAGTGTGAGAATGAGTGGGCGAGGGCGGGCGGGTGTGAGGGCGGGCGGGTGTGAGGGCGAGTGGGTGGGAGGACGGACGGGTGAGAGAGTGTTCGGGTGGGAGGAGGGGCGGGTGGGAGGAGGAGTGGGTGGGAGGAGGGGCGGGCGGGAAGACGAGCGAGCGAGAGGACGAGCCTACGGGCGGGCGTAGTGCAGGGCGGGGGCAGTGGGCGGGCGGGAGAGCGGAGATGGATGGGCGGCGGAAGCGGTGGAAAGTTGAGGGGCGGGGGCGGGGCGGGTGGAAGCGACGCGAGGAAAGTGAGCCGGCGGAGGCTGAGGTCAGGCGATCTCGGTCACACACAACCGAATTGGTGGAGCGGCGCGCGCGCGGCGGCCGTCGAGGCTTCTCTGAAACGGACGCAAAAGGTTTATTCTCTTGTCCACACTGCAGCAGGAGAGAGAGAAATCGAAGGTGTTGACAGGCTATTTTTTCGACAACACTCTAAGGAGAAAGAGGATCGAAGATGTCTGTTCGGCTTCACAACAGGAAAAAAGATGGAAATGTAAGTTATTTATTCCCTTATTAATAATGAGTTCGGGAAAGTACAGTACAAGTACGGGAGAGAATACTGAAGAGATTCTTTTATTTCATTGTTGTAGAGAGAAATAAGAAAATGGAGAAATATTTACTGTTTAGATAAAATTATAGGAAAATAATTTTTAATTGGTATTGATTTAACTGTGTTATCAAGTGTGTACGAACGAGAATTTAAAAAATGGATTTAATGGTCAATAATTAAAATAGCGTTTGTAGAAATCTCATGCCGAGGAAAACATATTATAAGAAAGATAAATAAAAATAGTCCCAGTATTGAGCATGGCATTAGGAATGTAATAAGAAGTATACACCTAGATTTCTGTACTAATTACTCCCTTACTTTTTTCCTTATTATCCTCCTTTTTCATAAATACCTTCGGGATATTTTTCATGTAAATCTGAAGAATGTATCGATACGGAAAGAAGAGGAGTTTTAAATCAAAATCACACAGAACTTTCTACTTTCACACATCTCCGAAACGGAGTAGTCTGGAAGAAATTAGTTTATTATGTATTAATACTGCACGAAAGTGAAATAATAAAGAAATGAGAGTGCTCATCACATAAAGATATTAATTGTTGAAACATTACGGACAGGAATGTGCAGAACGCACTTTAATGATTAATAGAAAAGGTCATAAACATTCAGAAAAGTAAAGAATAAGACGTAAAAAAGAAAGCTGAAATAATTACATGTTTTCATGACATGACTTTATCGTGTGAATCAATGTACACCATATGGAGAACGTAATGAAACAAGGGTGCTTTGACCTGGGGACAATGCTGAAGCACTTTCTCCCCTGCCTATATGATGCATGAAGAATAACCAATTATCCCAACGAGTTCGTTACTTTAATGTCAAAAGATGCTAGTATTTCGTAAGTGCTGTTATGGCTCTGACAGTAACTGCATTCAGTAATTGAGAACTGTGTTGTAAAGAGATTATTTTCTTAGTTTCGATGAAGAAGTACTGAGCTCCAAGGTTGTTGTTCAGTACTGCTTACCCTGTCGGGGCGGTAGAGCTGTGAATGTGGCATGATGAATGTGGAACCTACGTCCCTCTCGGCCATTGTATGCGCCTCCTGCAACGAGAACAGGCGATTAAGCATTCGAACATGATCCGAACTTCTTAGAAATATTCTCCCTTTTAGTGTTCAAGAAGAACTGATTCACCGGTGAGGTAAAATTATTTTAAGGGTATAGAAGAACTTTACTTGTTCATTACCAGAAATCGGAAAGGCATATTTTCGACTGACTAATGCTTCTCAATTACAGTTATTCTCCACATGTGTGAATATGATTATATTTACAGCAATAATTATATCATTTAGATTTTCAGGGACAAGTTTTCAGTGAGAAAATGTGTATTGCAGAAGCTCTTTTATTATCTATTCGGCGTAACCGACCTTCAAAAACATACCGTGAGAGAGCAGTTGAGGCAGTATTACATCACTAGTTCAACAAATGAACGGTGTTCAACTCAATACTACTGATAGCATTTCCAATAGTATTTTTGACAGAAAAGCAACACAAATTAAAGTACACGTCATGAGACTTATAATGGAAAATGTGAATTTCAAATGTTCTCTTCTATGAATATTAAGATTTGGGCAAGTCAAGTTTGGGAAACGCGTTTGTCGAAATGACCCCAACGCTCAACATTCATTGACAAAACGGTCATGTAGACGCGATGAACCAATTAGCAAACTTTCCCCGAAGGGAAAGCAGAATAATTATTCGAAAATAAGAGACGTCAACTGGCTTTCGACGAAAATGAAAGATCACTAAAATGACATCGCTTTTGACTCCTATCTTATCGAACGTCTTCAGCGTAGGATGCAACCTTTACTTTCAAAGTGTCTCTGAGGAAGGAATTTTCAAAATCAAGTTGCTAAGTGAGTTTCTCTGAATAAGTAACCTACAATCGTTGGGGCTCTAAAGAAATATTAAGACATTCTTTGCAATGGAAAAAATAATAGTAATATGTAATTAACAAGCAAATGGCATGTCATTGAGTAGCCACTTATATTCACGTTAATTTTATTTTAGAAATGTGATGTTTTCACAGAATGTCGGGGCTAGTTTCTTGAAAATTTCTAACTTCAACAAACATTACTCCGCAATGCCAGCGCGCAAACACAATAACACGTCGACCAAAGTCAAATTCTGAATTTCACAGAATGTCTTGGACAACCACCAACCTATGGATGGAAAGGAAAGTTGGAAAAAGAGACAAAAGCCCATTCGAAGAGACATACCGCAAGATTTCATTTTGTCATGTTGTTTGTGAAGAGAAATCGTTTACTCGCGGCAGGTAAGTGATATTGCCTCGCGCCTCCAGCAGAAGGTAGCATTATCGAGGCAACGCGGCAATAATTATGCAGGCGCGTCCCGCTGGCTGGCATTCGAGAACCGGCCCAGGCGGCCACGGCGACGCGCCGCAGGGAGGGATGGAGGGGGGAGCGGGGTAGGGAGCGGGGAGACGTGAGGAGAACGGAGTAAACACGTAGGTGACGCGCACACTTGGTTGCCATGTAACCACCAATGAGATTGCTAGCCAAATCCAAAAATCACGTAATATTAACACAAAAAATGTTATATTAAGTGTAAAGCATTTTAAATTCTATTTTAATTAAGAAATATGCCAGTGTACCTGCGCGTTCGTAAAAGTTGATCTCTATGGAAGACAAATAGAAAACTTACTATCAGATTGACTTAAACTTAGTAGTTTTCACAGAATAAAAGCTTCAATGTTAAAACTTGGAACCGTTTTTATTCTCCTCTTTAATTAAAAATATATTGGTCTTCAACTTTCACAAAGTACTTGTATATCTATTTTATATTAGTAGTCACAATTTGGTTGATGTGAATAATTGGTCAATGTATTTTTTACCATTAGAAGTATATGCGAGACAAAACTACGTGCGATGAAACCTGAGGAATATTTTCTACTAAAGTTTACTGTTTGGCATGAGTTTCAACTTATCATTTCCTTATTTAATGACTTGAATCACAGCACACCCTGCAAATTGAAAACATAAGAAATTTGTGTCGATGTCTGAAAGGGAAATTATTTACTACACGCATTGCTTATTTTAGTATTATTCTGAAAGGTGAGGCTCTTGGACATTTGGGGAATTCGCGCCTTTCTGTCCTTAGTGCAATTGTCATTTAATCAATGTTTCTTTTTCTTATAGTATTTGTTTGTGTTTTCGTTGTTTAGTTTAAAAATTTAACAATTCGGTTAATTCATTCCAGTAAAGAACGTCATCATTTTGAAATATTTTAACTACTAAAAAGTTGTATTATGAAATTATGGAATTGAAAACAATAGTAAGCGGAACAGTGAAAAGAGCTTACTTTGTTTAAATAATATTCCTTGCAAAATATTTAGTACTCTTGAAATGACTATAAAGTTGATCAACGGTGTTCCAAAAATGAAAGTACAAGTAAATTACAAAGTAATGTGGAAAGAATTCGATCGAATTTTCTTCAACGAGATTAACATCACAACTGCGATTACACAAATTTGGTCCACAGACAAATCCTTCGGTTGACCACTGAACATCGTTGATAATAGTACAACACAACCAGTCATTCTTATTTTGTCACTAAGCCTTAAAATGGCTGTGTGTTTCTGAGATAGCGCGGAGCCTATTCTCGACTCGCAGCTGTAGCGTTACAATGGCCTTCACCGAAAATAGCATTAACATCTCAATATTCATTTATAAATGAATTACCAAGCATGGTAAATCAGCAAGCCATTGCTGCAATAATCCCCGACACACAATTCGAAAATGATTTGTAAGCAACACCCTGAATAATCATATTTTGTGATGATTCCTTATTTGACTGGTCAGTTTGCTGCCAAGTGCTGCTTTAAGATGAACACAGTTCTCTTCAAAATGGTGACTGAAAATTTTTGCGATTTTTTAAAGATGCAATTGCGTGGGAGTTATGGGAATTATACACCGAAAGATACTAACGTTTTCGCCTTTTTTGATTTGTTATTTCACTTACTACGAGCCTTTACAACTGTATAGGGACTCATGTAGGGACTCATTTCAATCTTCATGCCGTATTTCTATTTAATATTATATTTAAAATGCGGAGTAACTTGATCTTGCACAGTCCAATTCCCAATTCCTTTTCCCTCTTTCCATTTATTAAAGGAAACGCTTTACCTACATTTTAACATCATGAGAAGGAGGAGGGAGGGAGGGACGCAGAGAATGAGGACAGAGGATGGTGGCGGGTGAGCAAGCGGGCGGGCTAGCGGAGTTGGGTGCGGTGGTGGGAGGGAGGAAGTGGGAGGATAAGAGTGGGATAGCGAGCGGGAAGGGGGCGTGGCGGGAGAAGGGCGCGAGAGCAGGGGCCGGCTCGTACCTCGTGGCTGGGGGCGCCGCGATGCAGCGGCCGCGTCGGCGCCTGCACCGTCGTCTCGTCGCAGGACCGCGCCTCCGACACCGTCCTGCAAGCACACGTGGCAACGGGCGTTGGGTGGGATTGGTCTACCCTCGCGGCCCACTGCTCGTTGAGTCTGCTCGGCCGGGCGGAGGGGGTACGATCGGCTCTAGTCTAGTGCAAGACGAGGGCGGCTGCAGCAAGCCACTGCGGGCAATCTGACCCTTATTCTTACATTTGAGCAGGCCTGGTCTAGGGTAGGTGTAGAGTTACACATTCAGAGCTCTCCGTGAGATAGCGTAAGCTGTGTAACAGCCGTCGAACACAGCGATGGAGAAACAAGGCCCTGCCTCCCACGCCGGAGAGTGCTTGCGTCAGGATAGCGCGCCAGTGGAAATCAAGTTGTGCAGCTTTCTTTGCCAGACTTACGACAAACGCTGAATTTGGCCCTTTTTCACAACTTGTGTTACTGATCACAATTCAAGGACAACCGAAGAAGTTTTTAAAATATTCGTTTCTATCAACATTTACTCACGAGAATAGAAAATGTAGGTGATCAGTAGGGGGCGGATTTGAATGAAATGTCATTTTTTTACTTTAAAACAATGGCGTTTAGTATTCATTTTATGTTATGACAAAAGGAAATGACGCATTTTTCTACGTAATTGTTTTTTGCATTTTTATCGATTAGTCGATAAAAATATAGACATAGATATCGATAAGTCATTTTTTAACTTTTCTAAGACTCATTTATGTCAATAAGCAGTGCCTTAGGTAATGTCAGAAAGCAGTTAGCCAATTCAGTAAGATGAATATTAATACTCATTAATTCAAGAATGTTTTTCAAAATGACTAATTCTGGAGTATTTTTCGAGATTGAAAATTAGGTATTTTTATATTTTTGTGCCCTCTCACAAAATAATCTCCAAAATTTACTCATTGCAACGGGATTGCCGACGAGGTCACAAGTCAAAAGAAGTTTCCTACAGCTCGAAGCGATAGCAGTAAACAGGATCTTCACTAAACCTGCTAATGAGATGTTTTCCTTTTTCAAAGAACCCAGTGGAGTGAGAGCAAAACGAAACAGTTCGTGTTGTAGGTGTTAGTCACAGTGAAATATTGGAAAGGAGCAATGGCCTTGTCGCTCGCGAATTACTCATTCCTGACAGAAATGTTAATTTTTACGCTTTTTTCTCGAAACTCATTAACAGAACACGGCAGTTACTTGCAATTTTGTAAAGGTGACATTCAAACTCAAGAATTAGGTATAAAATTTCCTCAATTCTACGTTATTTTAAAATAAATGAAAATATTCTATTATGTAGAAAAAAATCTATAAAACTTACCGGAACTTGACAGGGAATTAAACATATAATTTACACATTATTATATGTAATTTCAGCGAAACATACCCATTACATAAACGTAGAAATTTACAAAAGCATGTTTATAAACATTCCTCATTTTCAAGGTTTTTTGAAGGGGATAGTTAAGCAATGTTTCTGAAAATGTGAGGAATTTGTACACGTGTTCATCCTTGCAGGATGGGCACTGCTCATAACTTGAGCGAGTGAGAACTTCCAGAGTCGCGTCCACCCACCTGTCTCCCGTGGCGGTGCGCAGCGTGGTGAAGGCGGACTCGCCGCCGCTGCCCACGTTGTTGCAGTCGGCGGCGCGGCCGCCTCCTCCCGTCGCCGACACGGCGTAGCCCGCGGAGACGAGCGCGCCGGGCGGCGGGGGCGGGGGCGGCTCGGCCACGGGGGGCGGCGGCGGGGGCGGCGCGGGCGCGGGCGGGGCCACGGGCACGGAGCAGGGGGCGGCGGGCGCGGAGCGGCGCTGCGACGGCGGCGCCTGCGCCTGCGCCACGGCGCGCCCGCGCCCCGCCCCCGCGCCCGCGCCCGCGGAGGGCGGCGGCGGCGGCGCCTGCGGGGCCACGACGGCGGTGCCGCCCTCCAGCACGGCCAGCAGCTGCGCCTCCTGGCGGCGCGCGCGGCGCCGGTCGGCGGCGGCGGCGCCGAAGGCCACGGCGGCCGCCGCGCTCAGCAGCGGCGACGTGGGCGGCACCGGCCGGTACTTGGCGCGCGGGATCATGACGGTGAGCGAGCGGTCGCGCTGCTCGCCGCAGCTCTGCAGCGTGCCGTCGGGCGACAGCGGCAGCGCCACGGGCGTGCCCCCGCCGCCGCCGCCCTCGCCCTGCGCGTGCATGGCGTGCGCGTGCATGGCGTGCGCCGCGGCGGCCGCCTGCGCGTGGGCGGCGGCGATGGCGGCGGCGGCCGGCGGCGCCTGCTCCGCGCTCGCCTCGCTGCTCGTGTCCAGGATCATGGCGCGCTTGTCGCCCGGCCGCGGCCGCCGCGCCGCGCGCGCCCGCAGGAAGGCAGGGGGGCGCGGCGGGCGGCGCAGCTGGCGCGCTGGCGGCCCGTGGCCCCGCTGCGCGCGGTCGCGCCCGCGCACACACGCCAGCAGCGCGCAGCCCAGCAGCAGCAGGAGCAGCGCAGAGCCCAGCGTCACCAGCGCGATCAGCAGCACTGCAACGCAAGCCACGCCGTTACCACCTAAACGCGACCTCTCTGTCACTGATGCGCTCTACCGCAAGGCGTACCCTTCACGGTTGTCGCTGCCTATGCTGCTCAAGCGACACTGTACTCAGGGGGCACCTCCGGGTTTGGGGTGGGCATT
The DNA here is from genome assembly GCA_011170035.1 of Teleogryllus occipitalis. NCBI lineage: Eukaryota > Metazoa > Arthropoda > Insecta > Orthoptera > Gryllidae > Teleogryllus > Teleogryllus occipitalis. Next base: position 85,188 of record BLKR01000322.1, on the reverse strand, counting down.
CTACCGAATACAGTCGACTCCGGTTATAGTGAACTCGGATACAGTGAAATATCGCTTATAGGGAATATAAGCCACTATTCCCGTTTCACTTACATAACAAATAAGCGCAAGAAGATCCGATTATAGTGAACCTAAATCTCAGTTGTAGTCAACCTCAGTTGTAGGAAATACAACGACCTGTAAATAGTTTCCTTTCTGAAAAAAAAATATCGCTCTAGTGCCACAAATTCCAATACTGGACAGCTTGGGAAAAACATCGTCGATCAAAGGCCATCATTGAAGAAGTCTTCCCTGAGGTGGAGATGGACACGCAATGGGGCATTCCTGATGAGAGATGAAGGCGATACAAATAAAGGTCTTCCAAGAGTGCACAAAGCATTGAAGCGCGTTATGACTGAATTACGATACATAGAGACACTGAATACTGAAGATCAAGAATGGAGGGAAAACGAACTCTGGGGAAGGATCTAGGTATATTGAAATTTTCAGTTCGTGCTGTTGATGTATTTTGCTGTATTTTTATATTAATAAAAGCAATCACTGTGAAAAATATTCTTTTTAATATTTACATCATCGGAAATACTGAACCTGTGATATAGTGAACCAAAAATGTTAGTACCAGACGATCAGTATAACCGGAGTTGGCTGTCTATGCTGTCATAATCGTATATTTCGGATAGATGTGGGATTGTAAAGATGTCTGCATGAAGCGGGTAAGAAGATATCAGATAAACATCAGAGACTACATGCGCTACTCTCTCTTCAAGTGCTTTTCTCCACGCCCCTTACATTTATATCGAGTTTCTTCCGAGTTTAAATGAATAATTCTATCATTTTAAATTTGTTTTTTGTTCTTTTTCCTAAATTGCATCAACGAATGTGTACGAAGTATCGTATAATCTTCCTATCTTCCTGCTTAAATGTATTCCACCCTCCAAAGAATTGTACTTTCCGTATCAATGTTATAAACTTGCGATGTGTAATATTTCAAAATTAAACATATTTTTTCCCTTGTTCTTATCGCAATTTCATGCGGAATGCCAGAGACATAGGCAATAAAAAATAAACAAAAACTTATCATACCTCGTAGATGGGACACAAACGAACTACAAAAATAAGTTTAGAATCCATGCAATTTTGCGTCAGTTTGAAGATACCAGGATGAAGTTTATAAACGATACATTTGAAGTATAGAAATGAAATTTGGTGAGAAGATACATTTTTACACAGCTTGCATGGCCATCGGGGAGTCTACCCGTGAAGAATGGCCTAGCATCAGGTGGAACCCGAGGATGTCTAAGACGCGTCGTATTTTCCGTCCAGACGCGCTATCGTCGCTGCCATCTGAGACGTGGCGGAGCGCGAGCCAAACCGCAAGGCTCCAAGGGCACGGGGTCAGCGCGGCGGTCAGCGCGGCGCGCCGCTCCTCGGCCGGTGCGTCAACGCCGCAACGGGGCTTCTGCCGCCGCGCGCCGTGCCGGGGGCTGTTGGTACAGCGCGCCCGCCGCCGCCGCCACCGCCGCCGTTACCAGGATGTGCCTCCGGTAGAGGCCAAGGCTGGCGCTTCACCACTCGTAAATAATAGCGCGGCATTGAGATTCTTTGGAATCACGCGTCGGTCGACAGCATCGAACGCCTTACGAAACTCCACCCGCTACAAAAACAACAGGACTTCCAAGGCGATGGACGTCGGCGCAATTAGCCGACGGGAGAATTAGCATTCCCGTATCGATAGAGTATTGCGAATGCGAAATCGAGGAAGGATGCATTATGGGCGGCCTTGACGATGAACAAAGCGGTTCTTCATGCGGAGACTTCCGATGATGACTCAACTGGTGTTTGTGTGATTTTCGTGCGCATCTCAATGTTAAACATGAACGGATATTGCCGCACCCCCGTAATTGTCATGCGTTAAAATACCTGTTGTTACATAGGATGATGATGAGGGAAATATTTTTTTGAAAACCTGCCACTTAACTTAAGACTTTTTTTAAAACGATTACGAAAAGCCTCAGCTTATTTTCAATTGTGATCAAATACTTCTAGAAAAGCCCATTATTGATTTAGCTATTTTAACTTAGATGAAATATCACTGAATGATTTTTCTCAAAGGAGAACCGCTATGCTAAATGTTCTGCTTTGGTATTTGATGTAAATTTCCTGCTGTGTGCACGTCTACTCCTACATAAAAAGGAATATGTGAAGACCCCCTGAAGTAAAAAGTCAATATTGTCTTTTTCTGACCTCCTTCCTCGCAAGTTCAAGAAAGTAAGTAAACAAAAGACTACAAATTTCACATCACCAACAGATACTCTCCGAGCGTTGAGGATTGCTTCACATGGTGAGGAAACTCTAATTTAAAAAATATTAAAATATAAAAATGACCAAAATGTACAAAAAAGTAAAGCAGTTTTTCCTATGTAATTTTTCTCTCAATATTTAATTAACTTAATACCTATCGAATATTTATTTCGATTTGATATCAATCATATACTGATTACGGTTTCCGTGTTTTATTAAACAATGTCCAATAAAATTTATTGAAAATTTTTACGTCTTAGTCGCCGCATTATTTGGTGCACAATGGTTTCTTGACTGACTAGCTTAATGTCAAGAATTTAACATTCTTCATTCTGCACTACAATAAAAATCACAAAATCTAAAGTTAATTACTCAATGAACATGTGTCTCCACCACCTTGTCGAGTACCCTCGAATAAATGCTGGAAAATCGATTTACCGAAGTATTTCATCTAACATGCTGTATATACCGCATACTTGCATTAGCTGTCTAGTTCTAGTATACTGCAATATTGACGAATCTATATTTTTTTTAGAAATCCAACCTCTACTTTGGAGCAAAATTAAATGTGCGTAAAATAATTTCGAGTAACATAAAATTAAAACTATTTCTGCATTTCGTCTAAATTGCTGCGAGGTCGGCTAAGGAACTGTTTGGAACACGAATATTTGGAATTTAGTGAGTTTTATTTTACGTTATTTTTGTGAGCAGACACGTTCCCGGGCCCCGGTTTAATGGACGGACGATGATGGCATCGTAAAGAGTAATTTTGGAGAGACCGCTACTCTGAACTTCGGTTTTCGAGGCACCTCCTCAGCTTCCGCAAGCTAAGTGGCAGATTCAGGAAAAACTACGGACCGTGTGTGATCCTTCTGACATCCCTTTTCCCCACCAATGGCGTTTTGCATGGTCATATGGAATTGCAAAACAGTTCTAACTTCAATGACTTACAGAAGTGTTGTGAAGCTGAAAATAATTCGTGTGTCTTACAGGTGTGTGGTAAAATTATGTAATTATAGGTAGAAATATGAAGCATATGATGGATGGTGTTATTAACTTTCAAGTGTATAAATGATGTCAGTAATATGATGAATCAACCACATACCTCCACTGTATCCCACTCTCTCTTTTCGTCTTGACTCATTCGACCTTACTGTTTTGATGATTAAGCCGAGGAAAAGCTGTTCTTTCTATCTTCATAATGATAATAGTTTTTCCGTAAGGGGAGTGTTGGGAAAAAGCAAGCTATTTACCAACTTCCTTTTCAATCGCTTCACCGCATCTAAAGAACTAAACGAATCATTAAAGCAACGCTTGAAATAATCAATAGCAATAATTGAAAATATTCAAATATTTTAGTCAAAGAAAATGAAGTATTGATCTGTATCGGAATTCCATCTGAAAATCAAATATGACATTTTAAACTCTGCCAGTTCTAAATATAATTTAAAAAAATATTCTAATGTATTTCTTCGTTGATATTTGTTACCAAGGATCTTAAGAGATTGTTTTGAAAGTTATATAAGTTCATATTAATAATCTTGCCTTCTTAATAGTAAATTAACTGTTATAAGGAATATTCATCCTTGAGGTTGATGTGGTATGCCCATCACGTACAGTGTCGAAGGAAACGACTATATACCGTCATGGAGAGAGAGATTGTGACTCATCATTGAGGTTGATCTTGCTGACATAGCACATGCGGTGTGCAAGAAAAAGAACTGGATGCGAGGAAGGAGAGTAAGAGAATTGCCCTGCGGATTGATTCCACAGACCTTGTACATGCAGTGTACAGGTCAGTACAAAAGTCACGAACATAAGGAGAAAGAAGTTGTGACTCATTCTTGAGGTTGATCTGCAATATGTATACTGATCAACAAATCGACTACATTATAACATGAGAAGAGAGGTGATTCACCTTGCAAGTTCAGCACATGAAGCGGCAAACAAAAAAAATTACATTAAGATTAGAAAAAATGGGACTCACTATTTGAGCAGATCATACAGGCCTCGCACATGTAGTGAACGACAGAAAATCCAACCGTAAGGAGAGAGAAGTTGTGACTCACTCTTTAGATAATCTTAATTAAGTGTACTAAACAAAAAACAACTAGATTTGATTGTGAGGTATTTCACCAGTGAGTAAATCATTCAGGCTCTGGAAATTTTGGCAAAAAAAGATACAACCATAGGAAGAGGAAGAAGTTGGGACATATTCTGTGAGATGATTTTACACAGCTCACGCAGCGGCCAACATACATTCCAACCGTAAGACAGAGTAGTTGAGACATTACGTGGGTTGTTCTTCTCGTTCCTTGCACATGCGAGTACTGTCGAAAGAAATAATAGCAAGAAAGATGTTGGGTCTTACCAAGGGAGTTGATCTTACATATTTAGCACAGGCAGCGACCGATGTAAGTTCCAACCGTAAGACGAGAGAAGTTGGAGCTCCCCACGTGGGTACCTAGCAAGTGCAGTGATCGACCGAAGATCCCACCATAAGAAAGATGTTGGACTGTCCGTGTGCTTTGATCTAACATAACAAGAAAATCCATTGCCCGAAGACCCAACCCTAAGAAGAGAGATGTTCGGACTCGCCGTGTGGGTTGATCGCACATATCTTGCACGAGCGAGGACTGATAAAAGATCTAACCGTAAGAAAGATGTTTGGATTCTCCCTGGGAGTTGATCTTACATATTTAGCACATGCAACGACCGATGTAAGTTCCAACCATAAGACGAGAGAAGTTGGAACTCTTCACGTGGGGACCTAGCAAGTGCAATCGACCGAAGATCCCACCATAAGAAAGATGTTGGACTGTCCGTGTGCTTTGATCTTACATACCAAGCACATTCATTGCCCGACCGACCGAAGACCCAACCTGAAGAAGAGAGATGTTGGTACTCGCCGTGTGGGTAGATCGTACGTATCTTGCACGAGCGAGGACTGTCAAAAGATCTAACCGTAAGAAACATATTGGGTCTCACGCAGGGAGTTGATCTTACATATTTAGCACAGGCAGCGACCGATGTAAGTTCCAACCACAAGACGAGAGAAGTTGGAACTCTCCATGTAGATTGTTCTTACATACCTCACCCAAGCGAGTACTGGCAAAAGATGCAACCGTAAGACAGTCGTGGGGACTCACCCTTGAGGTTGATCTGGCAGGCGTCGCCGGCGTACCACTGGAAGCAGCGGCAGCCGCCGGAGGCGTCGTCGCAGGCGCCGTGGAAGCCGCAGCGCGCGCAGCCCAGCGGCGCGGCCGAGCACAGGCGGCCCGGGAAGGCGCGGTTGGGCGACACGTCGGCCAGCCCCTCGCGGCACGAGCACGTGTACGAGCCGCGCAGGTTGAAGCACTGCGCCTCCGACGCGCAGTCGTGGAACTCGGCGCTCGCGCACTCGTCGAAGTCTGCGCGCGCGACCACAGCGAATTACAACCACATACACACATCACATGAGATGGGTGTACAAAATGTAACAAGGAATAAATAAAGTAAAAAATAAATAAAAGACGTGGCGATCTCGGACGGAAGGATCGCGGGTTCGAGTCTCGCCTCGGGCATGGGTGTGTTTGTGTATGACTGTTTGTGTCCGCCTTCCATTCGTCCTTCATTATCATCATCATTGCATCTTCCATCCCCCCAGGACTAACAACCCTGGGGTATAAAAATCGGATTCAGCCTAATGCTGATCCCCCTGATTGATTTCATGCAAGACTTGCAACGTGATAAATTATATTGGCCCCGTGCAAGTGCATGTATGCGTGATCCAAGACGGACGATTCGCGAGCAAATAATAAAAAAAATTACGATAATAAATAATAATAATAATAATAATAATAATAATAATAATAATAATAATAATTGCAAATAATTGAAGAGTGGAAAATCATAAGAGGCTAATTATAGTTTTTGAAAAAAATGCCTTTATTCCATCAGATGGACTTTTTATCAGCGCCAAAGACCTGCATAAAACGCTTTGTTCTACAGAAATTGGAAGTAGCTCAAAGACGACTCATTAAATAGAGCTGGCGATATGTTCATGAAAGATTCTCTCAGAATATTTCTCTTTATTTCATTATTTTGATTATCTTACTTAGTCCCATACACATTTCCACTCTACTATTAAGAAAAACGTGCGGGCCTGGAGGCGTAGTTTGTACTATGTTCTGAAGTGTGTGTTCCACGTGAGCCTATCTTCAACTTACTCTTCATTTCCGATATTTTAATAGATAAAATTTTAATGCATTCATTGCCGTCATCACCAAGAGGATCAGGAAGAGGCGGGTACCCCAATGTTTTTTGGAGTAAGAGATACATTAGAGGGGACTTTCCGGTAATTATATCTTATTAATTGAATCCCCTCCCCCACTAATTTGAAGCTGGCGACGACCAAGTTTATAAAAATGTCAACGAATCATTACAATTTAGTACATCATTTACAAGCTTCCTTTTACCTTTCATATTTTCAATTGAAACTTGCTTGAATCCGACCCTGCATTCCATTTAATTAATTTCATTCATGGGCATTTTATGTGCGCTAATGACAGCTGAGAGCTCTTGACGTGAGCGTATGTTAAGGAGGCCACGTCTGCGCGTCCGCCTGCAAAAAGCGGCGGCTGCTCGCCATCGCGGCTTCCGTCCGCGCCCCTGCCCGGCGGATTAACGGGTGTCTGCCCCACTTCCACACATCTCCCGCGCGTGTTGCTCGCTTTGCTTCAAAATCGAAAGTTGGCGTTACGCAAATCAGTCAGACTCTTCCTCCGTACTTGACGGCGGGGAAATACGTTTATTGCAGCGAAGAAGAACACGCAATGTTCAATTCTTGTTTTTGTAATTTAAATAAATATGTACCTAATGGATCTGGTAAAAACAATTTGCGTTGAAACTGACGCCAATATTCACTATAGTTTAAGATTTGTGGATCAACAATATCAAGTTATTAATGAAGTCAGAAATATTACTCTAAAATTAATTTCAAGTGTCTTCAGAGAACATTCATGGGTAGTGTACATGTATACATGCCTTAACGATCTAGATGAAGGCAGAAGTTTGTTTCAATTCATTGCAACATTTATAACAAACACCTTCACCCTAGCAAGAATTTTGAAACGATATAACCTGTTTACGACTTGTCGCATGAACGAACTTACATTTAACAAAAAGGCGCTTCCAATCAAGATAGGTCACTAGGGTTCGCTGCAGAACGAAGTCAAATTTCGCCTGTTTGCTTCACTATCACTTTTTAGCGCCTTTGCGTACTACCCGGTTACCCAGAACGAACACAAAACCTGTCGCCGAGTACGAAACAGCAGCGCTAACACGGGGATAAAACCCAGGAATCCAGCGACTCCCAGAGCGAGAAAGTGTTGTAAATAGCCAGGCGAAGCTGTAATTCTGGCCTACTTCGCTGGAAGTCCGCCGCACCAGTTTTTGCGCGCATCACGAAGTCCGGCGGTGCTAAGTGGCGGCCACCTGAAGACGTGGCGGGGCGCCGACGTAAGGCGCTGGGGCGGGCGAGGGGAGGGGGAAGCAAGGTGCGGGGCATGGAGCGGCGGCGGGAGGCAGAGTGGGTCGCGAGCGGGAATGCGGGGCTGGGAGCGGAGCAACAGGCGAATGGCGGCACCACTCAAGACCTCTGCTCTCAATTGGAGATAATATAATTAACAATGAAGGAACTCAATGAACTTGCTACTATTTTTATAGTGAACTAAAATATAAAATAGTGCCTTCTTTTTTATTTGTTTCCGAACTTGCGAGTAGATTATTGGGTGATTTCATTTACAAGAATGAGAAGTGAGTATGTAGTACGTCGAAAAGAAAAACATTATTTTCATAAAATTTTTAGATAATCAGAGGTACTCTCATTTCTGAAATAATACGTACTAATAACATGAATTCGATAACTAGTACGTGCATACGTACACTTGTTTTGAATCACTTTATTCAAAGTAGATTCCACATGGAATGATACAAAATCGAGCACTGGAGATTTTCGAACTTTTTTACATTTCGTGAGAAAATGTATTAAACAGAATTCGATTCAGCTCCGACTTCAGTTGTTCATTTTTGTAGTGTTGCAACCTTTATGATTATTATAATATTTACTTTTTTCAATCATCAATTATTACAAAATTGGGATAAAACTGTGGTAAGATGAAGCTATTTTTATAAAATTATGCAATAATTAATATTTTACTCACAATGGTCAGTAACCTTATGTATTCTATCAAGGCAGCCAAAACGATTCAAAGAAGAGTGTTTTGTTGTTTTCTACCGTTGGTTAGCTTTGCCCTTGAAAACGAATAATTCGTGCATAATTATTATGTGTGAAGTACCTAACGGAGTTAGGCATCTTGCCAACCGTATTCATTTCTAAACCATGTCATCGCCCTCTAACATTGTTTCCAACGTTATTCTCTCAATAACTTTCTTTGATGGTTCCTTCTGCCAAAATTACTATCAGGGAAGTGACAAGTTATCCCCTTCCGGTACAAAAATTACTCGTCCAATCAAGAGAAGAGCCTCGTGGCCGATCTGTCATTGAAGTTGGGCTCGGGGTGCGGGCACTCACCTTCAGCGGCGAGCTGGTCGAGCGAGTCGCGGTCCGCGCGCAGGGCGGTGCCGCCCAGGCTGAAGTTGCCCTGGCGGAGCGCCTTGCGCAGCGCGTCCTGCAGGCGCGCCTCGTCCGCGTTGGCGCTCAGCTGCAGCAGGAACTCGACGAGCGTGGGCGCGTCGGCGGCGGCGGCGCCGCCTCCGTCGGCGGGTGCGGGCGGGGCGGAGGGCGGGGCGACGGGCGCGGGGGCGGGCGCGAAGCCGGCCACCCGCACGCCCAGGTACACGTCGCGCAGGTCCGACTGCATGGCGAGGCGGTCCAACCCCTGGCGCGCGGCGTCGGCGAGGGCGGCGCGGCGCGGGGGCGGGGCGGCCGGGGGCGCCGACGCGCCGCCGCCCGCCGACGCGCTCAGCGCTGACTCCCAGCGCACCGCCAGCGGCAGCCGCATGCGGAACGTGTACTTGGCTGCAGCACAAGCGCCGGCGCGCGCCCTTCGTCACTCTCGCGCACATACGAACCACCCCACTTATATTTACTATTGGTTCCATGCACAATAGAAACATAAATTTATTGCAAAGGTATTCTATCAGGTTTGTTAATAAAAGGTTTGTTGCCCTCCTGGAAAAAATGTAATGGACAGGAGTTCTCTCATACTTACTAGTGAAACAATTTACTCTACAGAGAAGTACACAGTTTCAGCATAATTTGATTAATTATCAAATTACACAAAAACTTTTGTAGCCTTGCTTACTTTCGGAATTCTTTATTTTTCCACTCATGAAAAGTAAACTACTATGGTTTAAAACCCTAATAGGGTGTGAAATCTATAAACGAACAGAGTTTCCCATCAAGTCAATAAACAACAAGCATGTCATTTCGTCGGTTTGATTTTATCTATTTTAAAAAAAGCCGGAACCAGCAACGCCATGAGCTTTGCGTGATATAGAGTAGATAGTGAAACTAAATTAAGTAATCTATTATTGATGTCAAGTAATATTTTTTCTTTTATTCACAATTTAATTTGTGAAATAATCTTAATAAATGCCACACCTACTTGCAATCAATAATCAAGTTCACAATGAACTAGATAAAAGTGTTCTGGCCTTGGGATGAAGCCCAGTGTAACATGTGGTTCATCATTACAGTTGTTTTACAAGCGTATCTCTTGGTAGTTAGTACGCGGAAACAACAGAGTCAATAACTGGCAAGAAGTTTCCTTCTGTTGTGAAACTTAATAATTGTAGGTTATTATCTAACCATTAACCTTAACATTTACTACAATGATATTGAAATACAAAAAACTACATACACAGAGAATGACTCATAATCATGTGCATACATTTTTAGAAAAATATTTTTCAAAAATGAAGATAATTGTAAATTGTAATGTTTCATTCTGTGATGATTAAAAACCCTTTTATCAGAACTTGCTCGTAGAATGAAGTAAAATGTTTTGTAGTTTTGAAATCATATGTTATTCATGTTATTCAAAATTTCAAATTATTAATTTATTTTTTTGTAAAATGCTAGTATCGAATAAAAGTAATTTGCATTATCATTCAACGATTTCTAAGAAACTCTTAGTAACCACCAATAATCTGCAACTCTTCATTTTTGTAACCGATGAAGCTTCAGCCTACCGCGAATCACCAAATGGGCGCCTCAGGGTATTTTCAAACCGGTTGTTACGCCCAAAATCCCGATCTGCAGGCTACAAGTCTTGTTCTTGGGCGATCTCGGCAGCTTGATGTCATACAATGTTTTTGCTCGACTTCGAAAACATTCGATCCTGAATCATTAGTTCTCTAAAATATCTAAGAATTTTTTAATTGTAAAAAAAAACAAAGGTACTTGGTCAGCATTTACAGATACGCAAGATACGAGCACTGCAAGATGAACGACAAATTAATTTCAGTCCATTTGAATTGCACATCCTTGCGCAACATTCGCACGAAGCGTTTCGCGTAATTCTCTTCCCTGCAGAGCATTCGGGGTTATTCTTTTGGAGTTTCACTTTCATTACGAGGACAAAGCACCACAAGGCTTACTTTCGCTTTTTCTCGTTCCTCCAAAGTAAAGTTTTTGCCGTGACCTTAATGTCTAGGTGGATCTAGCTTAACAGTTGTTCGCTCTGAAATTCCCAAGCATACGCCAGACGTCTTGTCATAACACGCGTCAGGAAGCGTAATGTACGATTTCGTAACCATGGTACAATGCAACACAATGCTCTGGTGAAATGTTATTAATGAGATGAAAATATTTCATTCAAGAGCAATTTCTTCTGAAACATTTCTGTAATTGCGTAAGATGATAAACGTATTAACCCGGCAGGTGAAGACAGGCAACACCAAATGAAGAGAGAGAGAGAATATTTCACGGAATCTTTGGCAAGAACTTGTGTTGGTGTTGTCGTCACATTTAATTTTAACAAATCCATCGCAATAGTACCCGCAAGTCCTTGATGTCGATGGCCCCAAAAGATCGCATTCGCAACAAAAGGCGACAGGTGAATTTGGAATAATGTGGAATAAAATATTTGAGGAAATCACGCAATGATGCTGATGGTGCAAACGCACCATTTCCTCAACAGAGATATGAAGATAATATCCATTGTTTCTCTTTCAAGGTGAACTTGCCATTCAAGTTCTCCTCGTTAAGAGAGAAAGGATTGAGAATTGTAATGGTACATATTTAAATAGATAGGTAGATTTTTAGGATAATAAACTAACAATGCACTAATCCCACGACTATCTGTTCATTTTTCCTGACAGATTATCTTTTCACTAAAAACAAGTCAAATCTTTCCACAAAAGATATGATATCAACAGGTAACAGTTTCAACATGGTACTCTGATGTATACAATAATAGTTCTGAAGGTTACTTTACAATTTAAATTCGCTGTAAAGGGGGAAAAAAGTTTTGATTGTTCTAAATAACTTACACTAACCGTAAACTACAGACCAAACTCTGAAATATATACACCTTTTGAATTTTTTGAGCTATTATGAAATAAAGAAATTAATCTACATTTTTTTACAACATACTCAACCATTCAGTGACAAAATATAGTATTTCATCCAGAAAAAGAATTTTTGAAGCACTGACAGAAATAGGAGTAGAAAGATAAAAAAAATACTACATTTGTCATATTTTTAAGTCACAAGGAAACAAGAAGCCAGATAATAGTTTATTGCTAGCAAACAATTGCCTCTAGGACGACCTTCAATTCTAGAAAAGGGTACATAATAACTAAAAATAAAGTTAGACGTAATATTTACGTTATTATACGTAGTTTTAATTGAAATTAATATATGAACGTAATATTATTTTTATATAAATCTACGAAGGGATGCTCAGTCCTCACAAGACATATCCCGAGGAAAACGGTTGATTCGAACAGTGTTACAAATAATAATGACAATAAAGTTTCATTAGAAAGGGATCCAGAAACCTGACTTTTTATTCCCCTGCTTTAGCATGCATCCGCTGGTCGCGCGCACTTACGTTTGCAGGGCCTGTCGGGGAACATGCGCGCGAAGCCGGGGCGGCAGGCGCAGCGCGGGGGCCGGCCGTCGGCGCCGGCCACGCACTGCTCGTTGCGCGCGGCGTCGCACTCGGGGCGGCAGGCGGGCGCGGCGGCGGCGTCGGGGGCGTCGCCGCCGGCGGGCGGCGGGGCGGGCTGCGGGGCGGCGGGGCGCGCCGGGGGCGGGGCCGCCACCAGCACCCCGCCCAGCAGCACGGCGTGGTTGAGCTCGCCGCCGGCGGCGTCGGGCCGCTGCGGCGCCGCGCCGTCGGCGTCGCCGTCGCCGTCTCCGTTGGGCGGGGGTGGCGGGGGCGGCGCGGGGGCGTCGCTCACCACCACCAGCATGGTGTCGGGGCCGGAGGGCAGCGCGGACGCGGCCGCGCCAGGCAGCGCCGTGGGCGCCGGCCGCACCAGCGTGTGCGTCTCGGTGACCGTGTCGACGAGCGTGTGCGTGTGCGTCACCAGCACGGTGAGGGTGGAGGGCGCGCGGCCGGCGCTCGTCACCACGCGCGTCTCCGTGCGCGTGACGGTGAGCGTGTGCGTGACGAAGGCCGTGGTGGTGGCGGCGGGCGCCGGCCGGGGAGGCGGGGGCGTGGGCGCGGCGGAGGGCGGCGCGGCGGGGCGCGCGGCCTCCGAGCCCTCGACGCGCGGCGGCAGCGCCGCGGCGGTGGAGGCGGGCGCGGGGGCGGTGGGCGGTGGCCGCGTGGGCGTGGGCGCGATGGCGGTGGGCTGCTCGCTCGCGGGCGGGGGCTGCGCGGCGGCTGGGCGTGCGGCGCTCTCCGCCGGCTGCAGGCCCTCGCTCACCGGCCTCTCCGTGGGCCGCGGTCTCGCGGGTGGTCCGGGTGGCGGGCGGGGAGGCGTATAGGGCGGCCGGGCGCGCTCGGGTGTTCTGAGAGGCGTGTCCGCAGCCTGGGGCCGCTGGCGCGGGGGGCTGCTGGGCGGCCGTGGCAGCCGCGAAGTGTCCGGCGCGGTGGCGACGCCTTGCGGCGCACTCTCCTGCGCGGGCCCTTCCGGTTCCGGACGCGGCCTCGCTCCGATGGGAATGACCGCGCTGGGTTTGCTTGGCGCCGGTGCAGGCGCTGGCGGCTGAGGTCTGGCGGGGAAGGCGGGTCTAGAAGGTGACGGGAAGGCGGGTCGAGAGGGCGACGGGAAGTCGGGTCTCGGGGGCCGTCGGTCGAAGAGCGACGGGCGCTGTGCGTCGGTGCTCGGCGGCCGCTCGGGTCGCGGCCGGGCAGACGCTGGGGGCTGCGCGGGCGCGGGTGAGGGCGAGGGGTCGGGCTGCGGGGCGGGTACGGAGGACTGTGTGGGAGTGGGCGCGGGGGCGGGAGGAGGAACAGGTACATCATCGGACGGGGGCCGCTGTGGAGGCGAAGGTACTGGTGACTCAACCGGCGGAGGCGCCGGTCTCGAGAAGTCAGGCTTCAAAGGCCGCGTGGCCTCGGGCTTGATGGGTCTCGCGAGGTCGGGCTTCTGAGGTCTGGCGACGTCCGGCTTGAGAGGACGAGTAAATTCTGGCTTGGGAGGTCTGGTGATTTCTGGCTTGGGCAGCCTCGTAAAGTCGGGCTTGGGACGTGCGATTTCTGGCTTGGAAGGCCTTCCCAAATCGGGCCTGAGCGGCCTGTCGGCAGGCTGTTCCAATGGCGCGTCGGCGTGGTGGTCGGTGGTCGGCGGCCTTCCAAGGTCCACTTCCGGAAGGCGGTCGGGGCGCGGCCTCGCCGGGCGGAGCGGCCGCTCGGTCTGGGGCCGGCTGGGGGGCCAAGCGGGCGGCGGGCGCAGGGGCGGCGACGGCGGCGGCGGGCGCGGGCGGGGCTGCGCCGGCCGCGACGCCGACGCGGACGCGTCGCCGTCCGTCACGTGCGCCGGAGGGCGGAAGGGCGACGGCGCGGGCGCCGGGCGACTAGGTGGGGGAGGAGGTGGCGGGGGCGGGAGGCGCGGACGGTGTGTAGCCGGGCCCGGGATCTCGTAAAGCGGCGGCCGCGGCGACGCAGGGGCGGGCGGTGGCGTCGCAGGCGGTGGAGGACGCACGTACGGCCGCGGCGAGCTGCCCGCCAGCTCGAGATCCAACGGCGGGCGTGGCGGGCGGTCGACCGACGCCATCTCCTCCTCGATGTGCGGTGGGGGATCCTCCGAGCCCTTCTCCTGGGCCGGAGGTGGGCGTGGCGGGGGCGCTCCTGGTGCCGGTGGTAGCTGCTGGGGGCGCGCGTGCGGAGGGGACGTCTCCACCGCCGGCGACGCTGGGGGCGGCGGAGGCGGGGGTGGTCTCCTCGGCGGGACCGACGGCGGCTGCCGCGACGCTGGGGGCGGCGGCACCCACGTCTCCTCGTGGTGCAAGGGGATGGGAATGGGCGTGCGCCGGCCGGGGGCGGCGGCGGTGGGCGCCGGGGGCGGGGCGGGCGGCGTGAGGAAGCCCGACGGGTTGGGCGGCCGCGGGGGGCCGGCGTCGAGGACGACGCCGGCGGGCGCGACGCGGCCGGGGGAGACGAGCACGCTGAAGTCGTGCGCGGGCGGGGCGTCCAGCACGACGCCCGCGCCGTGCGGCGCTCCGTCGCCCGCGTCGCCGCCGTCCCCTTGCGCGCCGGGCGCGGGGGCGTCCACCAGGTTCCAGAGGCCGCCGTCCGCGTCCGGAGGGTCGTCCGGGTCGAGCGCGGCGCCCGACGCGGCGGCCGCCGGGTCCGGGTGCAGGATGACGTTGCGCTGCGGGCCGTCGGTGCGGGACGGCGGGTGCGGCACCGCGTGCGGGGGCGGGTGGTGGTTGTGCAGGTGGTGCTGCGGGCGCGGAGGGGGTGGGCCCGCGTGCAGAATCTGGCTGTCGATCGGCCGGCGACGCGGAGGAATCGGGCCCGGGGGCGGCGGCGGTGGTCTGTGGCGGTGTGGAGGGGGTGGTGGCGGTGGGAGGGCACCGCCTGCTGATACATGGATTCCTACACCTCCACCGGGGTGGTGATTAATGGCGTTCGGTTGCGGATGGTGTATTCCATTACCCGCTCCCGGATGGTGATTAACAGCTCCTCCAGAAGAATGATGCCCGTTGTTGTTGATGGGTAAATGCGGACTTCCACCGACTTGAACCGAAACGTGGGATATAGCCACGTTATCAGGCACGGGTTGCAAGAAAGGCGAGGAGTCCATCCCCACGAAGTCGTTGGACTCTGGCAAGGGGAACGGGGCGGGATCGTGCGGGGGCGCCTGTTCCGCGTCGTGGTTGTGGTGCGCGGGGGGCGGCGGTGGCGGGTGGTGCAGCTGTGGGATACCGTTCCCGTGGTGATTGATCGCGTTGGAGATGTGCGGCGGAGGCAGCGCGTTGGGGTGGTGCCCGGCGTGCGAGAGACCGTGCGAGTGCGAAGGCAGGGGTTGCGAGTGGTGCTGCCCGCCTTGTTGCGCCTGCGAGGGTGGTGGCTGGTGCGAATGCTGCTGGTGCGGGGGCGGCGGAGGCTTCATGCCGAGCGGCGCCGCCACCTTGGGCGGGCGCGGCCCCAGCACCGACGGCTTCCCGATGATGACGTCGCTGTTGGCGGTGATGACCTCGCCCGGGGAGATGGGGATGCCGTCGCCCAGCAGCGGCTGCTCGTTGGCGCCGGGGCGGCGCTGGTGCAGGCCCTCGGGCACCGGCAGGCGCTCGTGCGCCTCGCCTGCCTCGGCGTCGTCCTCGGCGTCGGCGTCGGGCGTGCGCCAGCCCAGCGGCAGCCCGTTCAGGTCGGCCAGGCCCTCCACGTTCTGGCTCTCGGCCGCCGCCAGCCCGCCCACCGGGATGTAGACGGGGCGCGGAGGCGCCGACGGTTGGGACGAGCCGGGGCCGGCGGGGGAGGCGTCGGGGCGGTAGACCGGGCGGCGCTCCTCCACGCGGGTGTCGTTCCGGCGGATGGCGGTGGTGCCGCCGCCGGTGCCCAGCAGCCCGGCCATCGCGTCGAAGACGGGCGCGAGCGCCGTCAGCCCGTTGATGCCGAGCGACCCCAGCGAGAGGAGGTCGCTCACTTGCACGGTGGAGCCGCCCGCGCCGGAGGTGGCTGCGTCTTCCACGGCGGGCCGCGAGCCGGGCACCGTGGCGTGCACGCCGGGGCCCGCGCTGGTGACGGGGGCGAGGCCCGGGCTGGCGGCCACGTTCTGCGGCGCCGCCTGCGTCGTGGCGACCGTCGCCAGCGGCAGCGCCGGAGTCACCGTCGCGAAGTCGGCGTCGTCGAAGAAGATGATGGTGGAGCCGGTGACGATCTCGGGCGGTTTCTGGGCGGGCGGGGGCGGCGGGGAGGCGGGCTCGGCGGCCGGCGCCGGGGCTGGGGGCGGGGCCGGGGCGGCCGTGGCCGTGGCCAGAGGCTCCTCAGCCACCGGGCTGGGCTCCGGGGCGAACGCGGACGGGAGGGCGGACGCGGCAGCCGCCGGCGCTTCGGTGACGGCGGGCGCCGGGGGCGGCGCGGTGACAGCGGCCGGGGATGCTGGAAGGGTCTCGGTCACCACTTCCTGCTGAATGTGAGAGCGCGACTGGATGACGGTGGAGGTGCGGCCGGGGCCAGCCTCTTGAAGCAGCGTGGTGAAGTATGTGAACGTTGTGAGGTAGGTCTTTGTTGCCAACACTACGAGTCCTGGAGCCGAAGCTGTAAAAAATGTCATGGCAACTATTGGTATTCGAAAAAATATGTAATCAATTACTTTTATTTTTTTAAGCCAATTTGTTACGAATACCAGTTTACCGAGAACAAACTTTTCTGATTTTTCTATGAGTCGTCCCGACCATTATGAATACTATTTTGCACAACGAATTTGAGAAGGCAGTTTCAAAAAAAATTCAAGAAAATTTAATAATAAATAATATATTTCTCTTATTTATAGAAACAGGAGTCTAATAATTTATGGTAATTCCTATTCATAGATGACATCACCTAGTCTTATATTACTGTAGGAAATTAAAACATAAATTTTATTCCATTATTTTTCTCTCTTGTTGCTATTACCTGCCTCTTTTGTATTGTAACTCCATTGTTAAAAATATATTAAATAAATGCGCCCGGTTGATAACAGCTCCATTATGTAAGAGGGTAAATGCAGTAAAAACATATTTTTTGAGACGGTCACTGTTGTACCTTTCAGGTACTGATGAAAACGTTATTGTTCTGAAAGACCTCGCCGACTCGAACACAAAGGCATTCTGTGAGAGTGGTTCTGCGCACTCATTGTAATGGACGACATGCCTAACGGGAACATAACAATGTTGGAGAAAGATAACAAACAAAATTTTATAACCTGTTTTTCTGAAAGGTGATAACCAGCATTCAAGAATAATGTAGAACCACTTTTCATTGCGGAACATACATTCTGACAAAGGTTTTTTTCGTCCGACCGCATTCAAAATAAAAATACTTCATCTTCTAGAGTATACTTTTATCGTAAGCTTTTATTTGTTTATTTCGAATTATATCATCCTGGACTTTGATAAAATTGAAGTCAACAAGGACCTCTTCCTTGATATTAAAAATACGTACGGTCTTTAAAATTAGCATTGAAAATTACAAATAGCTCCAAGTATTTTATCCCTTTAAAATCGACTGCAAAATGTAATAAACCGACAAATCACTGCCATTAGGGAATCTACACAAAAGGAGCATGCATGTTATTTAATATACTGGAGGAATAAACTAAGTTCTTAATATATTCCATTCCTTTCCAGTTTTGATAATAACCACTTAACAATATTTTTCTTTTAACAAAGTCATTAAATTATAGGTATGAATTTCCTTTGTGCCCGTGAAGAGTTGCTGCGTAGAGATGCAAATAAGCTCTTCCTTTTCTTACAGAATGCGCGCTCAACTCATTTGAATTGCCAACACAATTGAATACAAATGCACGGACAGCTGATTGGGACGTGCGTGTGAATCCTTCGCACTACCCACGTACGTTAGGAAACGGCAAAGTTTCATAACCTACAGCTCATCGTCATCAGGCAGGCGTGATGCTTTCTTTTTAAGGCAAAAGTGAAGGTTGAGGAGAATAATAATCCCTTGCTGTATAACATTTTTCAAGATACATTTGACATTTATACGTTTGCCCGACGCTTAAAAAAATTAAACATTTACGTTGGCGTTAGTTGATTTCACTAAAACTTGAAAAGAAAATATTTAATAGTTTCATACAACATTTATGACACGCATGTTAAATTATTTTCCTGTATTAATGGTTGAATCTAAGGAAATTAAAACGAGATAAAATTAACAATAATAAATAATTTTATTTCCCTATTGCCACGTTAGATACAAGTGAATAATTGTTTTGATTAAAGCAATCACTTCTTTTCTAATTAACTATGGATACATTCTAGTACAAAATGAAACAAATCTTGATTCCAATTCATTAAGAAAATAATTCCTCTGAACACATGACACGCAAGAGAGTAGTGAGTAGTGAATATAAGAATCCTTTAATTATCTGTAAACACAAAACTTTCGAGTGAGCAATACACGAACTATTAATCCTTGATTAACCTTTAACCCTCTTTCTTCTTAGTTCCTGTCAAGCGTTTCTACAAACTCATCCACAGCCCTCCGGCGATTAAATAGGACGCGCGGGTGTACTTTTTTAGCAAACAGCTAAAGCGCTTGGATGAATCGAAGACGTGTGGAATGATTTTATTTAATTAAATTCTTTGAACAAATTCTAAAGTAGTGGTTACGCGAGGCAAGTGAGCCGAGATAAACCGTGTCTGCATTTTGGTTTAAAATGCGTTGGAAATTTTGCATTGGATCGACTGACGAATGGTTTTGGATAATCACGGAACCGATGAGTGGAGCCTCGCCGTCGACTTGCAATTGCTCGAGAAAAGCGAGTCACTATGGCCGTATCAGATGGGGATTTCTTTACGAGGCTAACTTATCCCGCCTACCTTAACACGAAGGTAAAACTCTTTGAATTGCCACTCTTTGCACCATGTATTCCACACGTGTTCCATTAATTCATTTGCGTTTGTTGAAGCGACGAGAGGTCGGCGCAAAAACGAGAGAGAAGAGAGAGAGGATGAGAGAGAGGAGAGAGGGGAGGAGAGAGAAAAGGAGGAGAGAGAGGAGGATAGATGGAGGAGGAGAGATAGAGAAAGGATAGATGGAGAAGGAGGGATAGAGGAGGAGGGATAGAGGAGGAGAGAGAGGAGCAGAGAGGAGGAGAGAGGATGAGAGAGAGGAGGATAGATGGAGGAGGAGAGATAGAGAAATGATAGATGGAGGAGGAGGGACAGAGGAGGAGAGAGAGGAGGAGAGAGAGGAGGAGAGAGAGGAGGAGAGAGAGGAAAGAAGATAGAGGAGGAGAGAGAGGAAAGAAGAGAGAGAGAGAGAGAGGGAAACAAAAAAACAAAAAAGCGAATGAAAAATCCCTCTCCTCGCGCGAGGGCTGCTCCCGCGGGCCAGGGCAGCGGCGCGGCGTGCGCCGGGGTCAACCGCCTTAGCGCTCGCGCCCTCAATTACAGCGTGGGGCGCGATCATTAACGCATCGATCTGCGACGCGCGCGACGGCACGCGGCTGCAGGCGGCGACGGCGCCACTCGCGGCCGCGGAACGAGCAGGGGGAGGGCGGGCCGGCGCCGCAGTGGTTGAATACATAGGGGCGGCAACGTGGAAGAGGGCAACCTCGAAGTTCCGAACCAACTAGAGAGGTTTTGAACTGTGTATCGTAAATGATATAATCAACGTATGAAATGAAGTTGACAACCAGGGAACGTGTATCATTTCATACGTTAAAAGTGGTTTGTATTTTTATTTTCTCACACTTACTAACGTAAGGACAGAAAGTATTGTAATTGTGCGCCGGAAAACAGCGAATTTTCGACACAAAATTTCTTATTGTAGATGGGCCCTGGTAACGAAAAAGTGGATAAATCCAGTTGCTAAATATAGAAAAAATCCTGAATAAAGTGGTGTAGCCATATTGCATGTTTTGTTCGTCCTTCCTGAAAAACAAACTTATTCGAGGTATGACAATTTTGCAGCAAATGAGCCTAAACCCATATACAAGTCGCACCTTCGGTGGAAGACTACCACAGGTCAACAAAAGCATTTTTGAGTTATCTGCTGTGAATAAATGACTGTAATTAAATCTCTGTTCTGAAAAAACGCCATTGCTTTAATCTTAAAAATGATGATTCTATTCCACAAAATAAGATTTACTCTCTTCATCATCAAATAAAATAATTATAACAAGCATAATCCACCAGAGATCTTTGTGGTTTATATTATATTCCTAATGAGTAGAGTTTTGTTTCACTTCCGTAGAGTAACAGTTGTTTCTTTGCCTGTTGGCTCCAAATCTTAAATGTTTTTCTCCCACAAAAATGCTCTTACTGATTTGTGACCTTCCGTGCGAGCGTGCGATGCATGGATGGCACATGCAGTAACACTCACATGGCGGTGGCTGCGGCGCAGGCGGGGGCGGCGGGGAGGCGGCCTGCGGGGCCGCGGGGGCGGAGGCGGGTGGCGGCGGCAGCGCGGGCGTGGGCGTGACGGCGGCGGCGGCGGGCGCCGGGGGCGGCGTGGCGCTGGGCAAGTACAGCTTCTGCGTGTGCACGTCGGTGGAGGTGGCCACCACGGTGTCCACGGCGCCGTCGGGCCGCGTGTTGAAGTAGGTGTAGGTGACGAGGTGCGTGCGCACCACGTCGGTGGTGGCGCGGCTCGGCGCCGGCGGCAGCAGCAGCATCACCTGCGGGCAGAGGGCGGCTGCACTCCCTGCTTCCGCATCGGACGCGTGCAACTTGGGCTTGGAGTGACGTCATCAAGTTCGTGTTACATTTTTAGTAGGGTTTTAGAAATGGGAACAGATGCAAATAATTAATATCTATGTAGTAACTGATAGGACTGCTTGGAGTTACGTCATCAAGTTCGTGTTAGATTTCGGGTTTTAGGAATGGGAACAAATGCAAATAATTAATATATAAGTTGTAACTGATAGACTCCATTTCACTGATATTAGCAAATTAACAAATATTACCAAAAATCAGTAAACTTGGGGCTGTAGACTCAATATCTATGGATTCTCAAATCGGACATGTGTGAGAAAAAGTGTAATTAAATATCTTCTAGAAATATTCATTACTCTACGATGATTTATCGACATTTTAAGACTATCGAACTACTTTATTAATACATTAAAGAATTAAACATTCACTTTTTTCACCTAATCGTTCCAATACAGTAATGTATATGCCACATAGAAGAACTCACTTTCTAATCGCGTATTTCTCTCTTAATACTTCGATGAAGTCAGCATTCACTTAGATGAAAATGTTCTTTCAATCTATTACAGAAAGGTAATAAAGGTCTCCTAACATTTAATTGAGGAAGTGTCATTGCCTGTTCGAATTCTGCACTGGTTGGTAGTCGTGAATACCAAAGCCATAGATCATATTTTCAAAAGTCTGTATGTAGGTTAAATTGAAAAACAGTGCCCTGCACCCGCGTAGGTGAGAATGGCCCAGTTCAGGCTCCATTCACGTGGCCTTGATTTCTACTCCCGCTACTGCTGCCACTGCTCCTGTAAACCTGGCAGGGAGACAAGGGGTATATTTCTTTACGACCTCGGAGAAAGTAAGTAAATCGATGAGGAGCATCTACGGCGAAGAAATTTGCTGAACCTCGGAAACAAGAGGGAAACAGATTGAACAGCTGTTGACAAAGTTTGTGCAAAGGAGGTTCACTTCTAAAATTCAGACGCGATCGTGTGTACGATAAGGTGTAATCCAGATTGCTTTATCTGTAAGCACTAATAGGGTCATATGTCCTAAGGTAACTCAAGGTATCATTGAATACTCAGAACATATAAATGTCAACTCTTTCACTGCATCGAATAAAATAAGAATACATTCTTTCAGAAATACACAAATTTTCGAATTGCAACAACGATAAATCCACTTTCATTTCTCGGAGGTGAAATTACTTTTGTCCATGTTTTTCTAGACTGCGTGATTTAAAATGTTGACAAATGAATACAAACAATTTCAATGTGAAGCTAGGTTAACATTTAATAATTCTTATATTCAATACCACGAGATGTGATTGAATATCTTCGCGTGTCACTTAATACAAAACGTAGATATATGTATATTAGTGAAACTAATGAATTTGACAATGCTCCTTCTAAAATAATCGAGTTTAGTGGTACAACTAAACTCGAGTTTGCGAGTTTAGTTGTACAATACCCACTACTTAAAAATTATAAAAAGAATTGGAAATGCTTGAAGGCATAGAAATATATAACACAAAATGAGGTTTTTCAATAACGTCAAAAACACATTCATCCCAAATATAATAGAAACATGAAAAAGACAAAACTCATTACAAACGCCCAGGCAATTCTAATCTCTAAACAATATGTGCTCATTTCATGAAAATCCCTGCTCCCTCAATCTTTCACGATAAATTGCCAACCACTGAGGTCTTCAGGTTACCTTCTTCGCAAACCCACCGCCTCTTTATGTAGAGGCTAATGTCTTAGAAAATCCACAATGCGTTATCAACAATCCACATAGATCCACGCCCCTCTCTATCCTTCCTCCCCAGACGCTTCCTTTGATAGGCGTTACAAGAGACGTTCCCACCGGTGCGTGACATGGCGAGGAGCACATACCGGGCGGGGGACGTGGCGGGGTGGGCTTGGAGGGGAGGAATAAGGAAAATACATTCGCGAGGTAAGAAAAAATTGAAGAAAAGGGAAAACACTGAACTTATTCAAACCGCATACCTCTTTAAACAAGAAGCCCTCTATAAAGAAATACTGTGATAATCCTCACACACAAGTACACCTTTTTCTTATATACTGAAATATACAAACCATAATTGCGTTTTACAGAGAAAGTAGAGTAGTTACAGTTGAAAAAACAAACAAGCAAACGATGTGTATATTTTGTCGGAAAAACATGTTCGGGAAAATCTTGTTATCGAAAAAGTGTTTTATAAATATGTGTCTGTGAACAACGCTAGCGTCCAAACAACATACAGAATTTTTCTCAAAATAAATTTTCCCCTATTTAGCTGAACTCGAGGCCCTCCGACTTTATGACGGATTTTTTAATTTTTTGGTATATTTTTCATGATAACTCTACGTTTTCCGTACATACCTAAATACGTAAATTTTGCTCGAATAGAATAAAGTGCGCTCATAAATATAGTAGAATTGCTGTTTTCATAAAAACTTCAGAATGTTCGAAAATTGCAAATGTTCAAATATTATCTACTCTCCCCTACATATATTACTGAAGCTAAATATGTTTTCCTAATCAAATTTATTGTTAAAAATTAGGGAATGATGAATAAAAAATAATGTCGTGTTATGTCAACATTTTTTTCGAATTATGAGGAGATTTTGATTCACGTAAATTTGAATTCTACGTGTTACAATATCCGCAACATTCATACTTAATTACAGCCGTTAACACGTTAAGTAACATCGCAGCGTAGCAGCTTGGAAAACTTGAGCGTTCGTTTTCAAATCCATTCAGTTGGGGCATTCTTCCCTTTGAACTCTTCGTAGGAATAGAGTTTTTTTTATTTTATTTAACCAGATCCCACTGATCTGATTAAATAAAAAAGGATTAGAGTAAATACACTTAAATCAGCGGTAAAAGTTCTATTATCATAAAAACTTTAAAATTCTCATAAATTATATGTATGTACCATTTCTAATTTCCCAAGATTAATTTGGTGAAAAGATATCTTCAAGAGATGGCTGAAGTACTTGAAGGAAAAAATGTGCAATATTAAATTATATAACATTTATAATAACACGAGACAGAATTAATTTTAACCTCGCATTTTTTGTACTGCCAACAAATACCACTGATAAAATACGTTTAATACGTTCTCATTAATCGATGCAGAAGCAGTCCTTTTACTTTTTCTCTCTATATTGTAGAGAGAAAGTTATGTAATGCTGCGCTAAAAAACAGCGAATTTTGGCAGAAAAACCCGTATTACAGGGTCCTGGTAACGAAAAACTAAATAAATCCAGTTGATAAATTAAGAAAAAAGAATCTAACACGTATTGTAGCCGTAATTCATGTTTTGTGGATCCTTGTTACCGAAAAATCGAATGATACGTCTGTCTGCCGGACCGTCTGCCCGTCTGTGAATAACGCTAGCGGCTAAACCGTTCATCTGATTCTATCCAAAATTGATATTCCCCAATCGATGTGGCTGATGTCGAGACCCCTTGAATTTTAAATCGTTATTTTAATTTTGGGGGGCACTTTACATCAAGCCCCTGATACATTTTCCAAACTTTAAAAAAATGGCTCTATCGTTTTGATTAAATTTTGTTGGATAGTGTGAAGGACGTTTAAGAGAATGACTCAGATCCTATGTTCGTTAAAAAGCCTACTTTTTCGAAAATTGCAAAAGTTCAAAAAAAAAATGAGTCTTCCCACAACTAAAATATTAAAGATAGAGATTTCTTCCGTTAGTGAAATCTGTTCTTTGAAGATAGATTTTGAAATAAGGACATTTACAATTTTTCTAAAATCTAAGTACTTTATGTAAAGTACAGTCCAAAATTAAAATGTCGGTTTCAAATTCAAGGGCCCTCGACATCCACCACATCGATTGGGGAATATCAATTTTGGAGAACGGAGTAGCTGTTCACAGACGGACAGACGGACGGACTGAAATACGTTTTGCCGTCATTCGATTTTTCGGTATCAAGACCCACAAAACATGGATTCGGACTACACCTCGTGATAAGGATTTTTCTTAATTTAGCAACTGGATTTATCCACTTTTTCGATACCAGGGACCTGTAATCGAGTTTTTATGACGAAACTTCGCAGTTTTTTTGCTGTGCAATACATAACTTTCTCTGTACTGCACAAGCGGTAGCCAGAAAGTAAAAAAAAATACCTTCAATACTTTAATTGTAGGAAGATGCCAAAAAATTAGAAACTTTAGCAATTTTCGAAAATTCAGAGTTCAACAGCAATGAAATCTGCGCCATTTTTATATGTATTTTGGTCTATCAGAAAAAAATAATAAAAAGTTATATAGCCGTGTTTGAGAATATTTTCAAAATGTTTTAGCTTCATGTAAAATAACCGTATGTATGCACGGTTTAGTCTCTAGATTTGCACAAAGACGGACAGACACGAACAGATATGCGAACGTTGTGCCGTAAACCAATTTTTCGGTATTAAGGACACACAAAACGTTGAATTATAACTACACAAAGTGTTAGTAGAAGCAATTATTTTGACATATTGTAACATTTTCAGTATCAGGGCCCCACAATGTGTGTTTTCTGTCTGTAAATGGTCTTTTTTGCCACAGTAATACAATACATTCTCTCTACTACGTAAGTAGCATACGAGAAATTAATTGAGTTTGTGATTTATCCATAAAGCCACTATTTCATCTAAGATAAACTTCATGTTGTCCAATGTCCTTGTATTGAGTTTATTTGAAAGGAACAGAATTTTGAGCAAGCAACCTTCTAAATTGAAAAATTCTCACTTTGAAATAAGAGTAGATTGTATCACACACTACTATTAATTGTTCTATTCTAGGCTCGAAGAAAATGTGAAACATACGCTGTTCACAAACACTATCCTATTTTACCATCTACAGATTCCGTTGTTCGAAACGAACGAAAAATTAAGAACAATGCACTTGCAGATTAGACAGTGTTAGATGAAAATAGATGTATCAATCCCATCTTACATACAATTGAAAGCAGGCGTCTTATTTGGCACGGGAATCAAGGAAGAATGCCAACAGAAAGCTGGCCTTCAAAATACGTTGGAAATCGCTAGATCACGAAACAGGGGGAAGATCACATCGATGGAGGACAATAAAATGAAAGGTGGTAATTGTACGAGAAAACCATGGAAGCTTGGATGTGAGAGATGTGGAATGGGTAGTTCCAACGCAACATTTCTACTACTGATACCTTTATAGTGTAGACACCCGACCCATTCACGCCGTCCTCTCAGTGAGTGGGTGAAAGCAGATGTGGGAGGGCGCAATGAATGCTCGATTTCAATTCTTTGTTATGATCGTTAGTTTAAAGCGGTTTCGACCATACGTGAGAAGAAGGATTTTGATGGGTAGGTGACGATGATATGATTTGAATGACGATAAATCACTTGAAGAATAAGAAGGGGAAACGGGAGAACCCGGATCAAAAGTGACGCAAATCCTCTTTGAACATCACGAATTCCAAATAGATGACCGGGATTTGAACCCCGTTTCCCAGAGGTGCAATGTGAGGGAGCGACATCTTCACCACGGTTCACCTCGCAAACGATTTCAGTTTAAACTCATTACAAACGCACAGAAATTTTATTCACGGGCGGCAAACTAAACAAACCATGAAAGCATCTTGTATGCAACCCAAAGCGTCTCCTCTACAAAACCGTCAACACGGACTCCTCTCATCACAAACACCTACCACTTTCTACCGTAAATAGCTACCAGAAAGATTTTCATCGCGTCATCTGCAGTTACTCTTATTCGAAAATTTCCACTCCGTTCCCATCAATCAACACCAACGCACGCCCCTTCTTCCGACCTGCCTCAGCCAACGCTCGGAGCGTGAGGCGAGAGCGGCGCGGTGCGTGGAGGACGGCGGCGGCGAGGCGCGGTGGGCGGGGAGGATCAGGAATGAGGAGAACAGGTTCACGTAAAATAAGAATATGAAGAAAAAGGAAAATGACTGAATTCATTTCAAACTCACGGCCCTTTAAACCACGAACGGGTGAGGAAAGAGTCGACTCACCCCTTTAAACCACTTCTAAACATTATTTTGAATGGAAAGTTGCTGAGCATTCAATTGAAAATAACGATGTGAATCAAGAGTATGTCAATGCAAAACTATTTTGATGCCAACAATTCATCAGTAGATCAATACTCTAAGCACAAGTCCTCTAAGCTTACGTGCATCTCCATTTCCACAGCGTAGATCGACAAGGGAAGTCCCCTGATCCTGTTGATCTCATGACGTTACCAAAGATCTCATGACCAGAGCTGAAGCCTGATATATGTATTATCACTCACGCAAGAAAGCTAAAAAGTACAACATGGGGCGGTCCAAAGTGTAGTTGTCAGACCGCTCGCCGTAGCCGGGGTTCATTTCCCCGGCCCAACCATGCGAAACGTGTACCACAAAACGGGTTCTCAGCATATTTCAATGGGGTTCTCTCGCTGCTTCTGCCTCTCATTCCAACATCGCTACATTTCATTAAGAATACCTTATTGGCACTTGTCCCATTTGGTATTACCGTTGTACTATGACATTTAAGAGATACTAAATATAAATTTGAGAGGATTGTAATTTACGAAGTTATAATTAATCATTCGTTTCTAGTTGGATTGTAATTCAACAAATAATTCAGTTAAAAGTAGTTAAAAGCAATTTAATATCAGTGAAAGTTTTGTAATGTTGCAACCAACCACGCTTTACATGTGTTAGCCTGTGCATTACCTGCTCTTCGAAAAGAAGGGCTCTCTAGCTTTAAAGGGAATTGAAATGAGCTAATAAATAATTTAGTAATATGTGATGTGAACGGAATCAAAATATAATTAAAAAATAATTAAATTTTTTTTTACCGCGATTGAATGCTTGCCTTGGTTCCGTAAGTTTCGCGACCGAAATATATTGGCACTTGGCTATTCGGGCCGAACTACATTTGTGTCGTTTGTGCTGAAGTTTCAGCCACCATGTCACCGTCTTCTTGTGAGCAGTCTATCAGTTCAGCAGGATAGATAGAAGTGTCTTGTGGCCCATGAGTAATGATATAATGAGTAAATTAGAGCGATAGTATGGTTATGGTGGAATGAGACACAGGGGAAACGGGAGAGCCCTGACAAAACCTGCCGAGAGCTCGATTTTTTCACCACAAATTCCATGTCTTTGACCGAGGATCGAACTCTCCACATGGGTGAAAGACGTATCTGATAGCTAGCTTGATTGATTATTAGTGATTCCGGACACGTCAACTGCTCAGGTCATTAGTCCTGTAAGTGTAGTGCATATTTTATATCGTGGGATGAAGCGGCGATTCCCCTCCCCGGCTGGATGGCGAGATCCGGTGCCGACCTACACGTCGGATTGTTTGTTTTCCCCTGTCAGGTATCTCCCATCAGCGTGGCATCCCCTCAGCCGGGACTATCTTAAAGCTCTCCCGACGTGTGTGGTAGTGTAGTGCATGTAAGTGTAAATGTTTGTAAGTAAGAGATGAGGATAGGGCAAGGAATGGGAAGGAAAGATCGCGCGCGGTCCGTGGTCCGTTTGTTAGGGTACTGCTCTGGCATTCGCCTGCTGTTGATCGAAAAAAAATTCTGAAAACTACTAGAGCAGCCGCCCGCTAGAATTCTCTTCCAGACAGCGCCTGAATTCGACCTAGCCATGTAGTTTGGATAAAAAATCCTGCCACCTTCGGGAGTGGAATCCAAAGACCTCTCGGTCACAGGCACTGCAATTACATCATTTGATGAATATATGTGCCACCTAAGCTGGTACGTATCTGCTAGCCATTACGACACCGTGCCCCGCATATTGTAATTACTCACATGTGATGTGCGCGGAATAAATAATAGAAAAGAAAAAAAGCAGATTCCTTCTCGACGCGAGCGAACGTGCGAGCTCTCTTGAGCCGTCGCCGTGCTTGTGTCGGTGCGTGCAGCGAGAGCGGCCGCGGCTGTGCGTCGTGGTGGCGGTAGGCGGTGGGCGGGTGGGCGGGTGGGCGTGGCGGGCGCCCCTCGTTATGGAGAGTTGTCGCTAACGAACGCTCCGCTCCGCTCCGTGCGGCGCGGCGCGGCGCCGCGTCCCCGATTCGCCGGACGTTCTCTCCGCTGCTCTCCTTAGAGAACATCCGAATCCGACGATGGAGGCGCGGGGCAGCGCTTGCTCTATTGCTTAGCGTCCGCCGCGGGGGCGGGGAAAACGAAAGTGGACCCCGGAGAACTTTCGGTATTTGGGGTTTCGGAACGGGCGCATTTCACCTGCTCACTGTTGCAAACCTTGTAACCTTCACCTTTAAGTGCAAGAAAATATTGATTTTTTTTTCTAAGAATGCACGGTTACATTATAAACTTTCCTCTTCGGTGGAGGACTCGGTTTAAATATATTAGTTATTCTCGGTTTGTCTTTAACGATACATGCATCGATATTATACTCCGGGGGCAAGGAGCAGCACAGTTTTTTCTTACCATACGATGCTCTTAACTGACATCTAGGAGATTGGGTGATTTGTATGCTTAAGTAATTCAGAGATCAAAAATTACATTTATAATTTTAGCTTTTGGTATTTCAGGTTTTGTAGTAGCTTTATTTCAACGATGCACATGTTTTGGACTTATTCGATTTTAGAGCGAACCATTTTTTTATCGTTTACAATAATTTCAATAAGAACGTTTGTCTACAGTGGGTGATAGCTGCAGTTTTTTTTATTAGATATAGTTTATTTGTGTTTAATGAAACACGTGTCGATATCCTTTTCACAGCGTATAGACGCACAGGCTCAGCCAGAAGAACTTTTTAATTTACATACAAGAGCCAGACTGATTGATGTAGTCCGACGTATTAGAGATTAAAAATTACACTTTTAAATTGTGGGTCACAATAGGCGTATGAGTTACGTGCCAGTCGATTGCAGGTTCAGAGTCATTCTGAATGCTGAACCCACACGAGAGAAAGTATCGATGGTATCCCAAGACGTTGTCGTAAAAGGACACGGGATGCACGTCAAAGAAAAGTGAATTGAACGTGTGCAGGGTGATTAAGGGAAAGACGTCTTTACAATGGGTGAAAATATTGAGTGAAACGGATAAGTGTAATTCCTTTGTTGGCGCCTTGGTGTCACGCCAGAATATCGTGACGATTCCTTAACGACACAACATTTGCCGATCCTCATTACTCCTCCTGTGATGGGAACAACGCCAGGAGAGATTTCACGGGCATGAACAGCGGGTGGGCATTGCCCTGTCAGAAACTACAGATCCTTGATCAGATTGGAGAAGGGAGGCCAAGGACACCGGAAGATCAATGTGAGGTGCTTCGGTATTTCGAAAGAGGGTTAGGGCTGTACAATTGGGGTCGTGGACGTTTTTCGGGACCGTGTTAGTTAATCCTTACAGTGATCACCTAGATTAGCTCAATATTATGAACTATTACCAAAATAATATACGTGTAAAATCATTACTTAAAAATATAGTAAATAATATAAGAAAACTTTATAAAATATATACAAATATTTAATATACTATAAATATAATAATATATAAATGTATAAAAGCAATCGTATAATAATTTTTATGTGGATATCGTATTCCTTGTTTACATTTGGTCGAAGTTTTGACCTTTTCTTTCTAACAGTGAAAATAGTAGCCTCAAGGCGAAATTATTCCAAAACCTAATTTCTTTGTTTGAAAGTTCATATTTAATTCAAATAAGACGTTGGATATGTTTAGAATAAATAGTATTAAAAGAATTGTGAGTTTCCTTTATTGCAGTAAGTTTCTATTGCGTTCTAGATCTAGCGCGCAGTGAGTCCTACCCCTGATTTTCATTATGAGGGACCTTCATAGAGACCCATATTGATTCCTCCGGGTTGATAAATTTGTCAAGATGGTCGATAAACAGTAGAGATCTACTTGAGGTCTAATCGCTGTTCCCACGAATAATTTAAATACAAGCCGTGGGGGAAGCAGGAACGCGAGGGACATAATCAGTTAACACACATTTTTCTAGAAAAGTTTTAAACTGAAACTATGAAAGAACGTGTTTTCATTCAATCTTCGGAAAATAGGCGATTGGCAAGTATTTTTCAAGTGTACTTATATTGCTTCCCGAAGTAATGACTATTTTCTAAAAAATGGCATTACTGAGCGTGGCATGACATTGCCATCCGCCTAATATTGAAAGAGTTGTACTTGTGTAGCTTAAGATTATCCGTCAGTAACCCCTTCTTTGATAAGTTAAGTCTGCTTTTAATGCAAGGACGTATCTGAATGGAAAGTTGCAGCGTCTGCAAGGAGGAGCGAGGAGATGTGGATTTCAACCCGATGCTAATTTTGGTTGTTTGATTGTTAATTATTTATTTATTAATATTTTTTTTAATTGTTTGAAGTTCGATGTTAATTTGTATGTGATATTTTTATTTCAAGGCCTATCTGACCATTGAAGATGTACTGTGACTCTTTTGAGATTAATTTCATAAACTTTATTTCTGTGCATCGTTTGTGCTAAAAGAAAATGACAGAAAAAAATAGTATCATTTTGTAAGAGAACGGTTTTATTCTCAGAGAAGCCGTTTATTTTGCGGTTCAAGTCAAGACGTTTTACTTTACAAACCAGCTGCCTTGTGAACTATCTTCATGAAATTTTCTCTAATAAAAATATACTATTTACTACACTTATTTCCTCTCTTAATTAAAAATTCACGTGTCACTTTTCCCTTGCACCGACGATGGCTAACACACACGTGCTGTTAGCTGGTGCAGGGGGGGGGAGACGTACCTGGTCGGAGAGCGTGCTGGGCGGCAGCGTGGTGGGCGCGTGGGGCGCGGGCGAGGCGGGCGGGCCGTCGCCGGGCAGCGTGGAGCGGTCGCCCGCCACGATCACCTCGACGCCGTTGCTCATGATGCGCGTGGCCAGCGCCATGGCGCGCCCCTCGTTCTCGTCCTCGGCCTCGGCCCCTGCGGAGCGCCGCGAAAGGGCGGGTCAGCGCCGGCGGCCGGGACGCGGGCGAGGGGGCGGGGCGTGGGCAGGGGGGGGGGCGCTCGCTCCGGCTGCGACCCGGGCGGGGACCAATGAGAGACAGCGCGGCTGGCGGGGACGGGAATTACCCAAGACTGGACGGTGGTTTGCATTCGGAACTTGTTCTCCGGAGAGATTTGCTTTCCACGACTCCTGAGTTAGTGACGGCTCAACGCAGTTTCTTCTGATTCGTGTTGCCTACTGGTGGTTATTAATTCGACACCTTTCTATATTTCCCTCGATTATTCTATTTCATTCGCTTGCCGCAATTCTTAACGCTAAGAACCATGCATTAAGTGCGCCGTTACATATTTTTTAAATTTAGGCAATAAAAACCTTCTCTGAAAGAAAAATTATGCGATTTTAATTTACTTGTTGCTACAACTTTTCTCTTACATTCCCATTTTATTACAGACCCACCATTAGAAATATGTCGCAAACTTCTACCAGATCCAGAAACATTGAACAAATGTGTGAATTTTTTTACTGACATCTAAAAAAAAAGTGACAAAAATATTCTCGGTTCTCTGAAAAGATTACTGAGGCGATTACGATATTTCAGCTAATACGCTAACAATTGCGTCGTAAAACACATTACTTGAAATAAATTGAAACGTTTTTGCGATAATTACTGTAATTTAGGAGACTAAATTAGACATTTGGTCATTGTGCCAATAATTCATAGAGTCGGAAAGAAATCCAATAAATTGTATCCGTAAATTTTCGACTGTAAGTACTCGCACCCACTACCGAACAAACACTAGATCTTTTGGCACGAAACTTTCTTTATCGTGTCCCAACCACCGTAACACGTGACGTTATTGCGATCACTTTCCCATCTATTTCAGCGGTGTTTTCAAGTTCGTAATGTCATTGTCTCTCGATTTTAGTGTCCGTTTCCGCCGTAATTGCATTGCCCTTCACTTTCTGCAGCGAAATATCGCCGGCAGCGCCCCGGCGACGCCCGCGTCGGCCCCGGCGCGCGCTGGTTGCCCAAAGGCCTCGCGAGCGGCGCTTTCTCTCACGTCGCGACGCCCGCCGTCGCCCGCCGCGACGCCCGACGTCGCGCGACCGGTTTGCGGGACGGTCGCGGGACGGGCCGGGCCGGGCCCGGGACCGGGACGCAGCTGGAATGGCTATGTACAGAGGGAGCTGCCGAGCCGCAGTTGTCTTTGCCCAAGAGGCGCTCAGCCCGTCGTGGCCTTTTCGGAGCTGCGAAGAGAGCTGTCTAAGAGGTTTCCCTGCAGATAGCATGCGAGCTGGATGCATGCCAAAGTACTGGTTTGGTTTGATGCTACCGAGGAGCTGATATTTACTAGTGTTTTTGTCCGGGTAATTTATGCTAGACATTATAAGCATTTCGAAACTTTTTAATGGTCTCAAGTTCAATAATTAGCATTCATGGACAGGGGCTGTTAATAATTTTCTTCATTCAAACAAAAAAATTCCCTGTAGCTCAGACATCTTTGTTACTTTCAATGAAATCGTCAAGAAATGTTGACAATTCTTTACATGCAATTTTGCAAATAATAAATTTACTGATTACTTGGATACGTCTGCTGTCACTAAACTTTTGTTATGAATACTGCTTTAATTGTTTTTTCGATTAGTGTGCGTATTTCGTGGGTGTTTTTTGGTTTCAAACAAAAGCAATGCATGCTATACGGTTGAAATGAAACTAGCATGATTACGCGAAGTAGGAAAATTTTAAAGCCTTAGTGGGTATTGGGATGTTATCGACACAGTGGCACAACGCCCTTGACTAAATCTTCTTGTTTAATCTCTTGTTTACTGACATCAAGGACGCAGTGACACTACGGCCAAAAACATGCCATTATAATGAAAGCATTAATTTTACCCTACAATTAAATCGTCATTGCCCCAAAAGCGAAAGCCACAAGCTTCCGCAAAGCATCTAATTCAAACTACACGCAGCATCTCTCCGAAATCGGCCAAGCAGGAGCGCCCAAGAGCAAGCAACACGTGGCAGCCCCCATTTAACCCCGTACTGCCCACTCCGAGCGCGGAGGACTTTACAGCCATTTGTATTCCTTTCGCCAGACGTTTAGAGACCGGAGTTTCCTCGTTCGACCAAACCCCAATCTACACATGCCCATGTCGTCAGTGTGAAGCAAACCGGCGTGGCTCGCTTTGCCGTTATAAACATAGCTCAGGCACCGTATAAACCGATGCTGTTTACGGAGGTGACCCTCTCTGTTCTCTAAACGTCTGGCGCGCAGAACACTGGGCTCCGCAACCATATGTACACGCGACGCCGCGCGGCGCCGCCCAGAGCAGAGCCAAAGGGACAGCAGCAGGAAGGAGCAGCAGCGGCCAGACAGCGGGCGAAGGGCGCCGCAGGGCGCGAGGGCGGACAGAGACAGCGCGCGGAAGGCGGAGGGGCCGCGGGCCGCGCTCACCTGGGGACGGCGCCGCCGCCTGGGTCGCGTCGGCGGCCGCCGCGGTGGCGTCCAGCGCCGGCGTCGGCGACGGCAGCGCCGGCTGCGTCAGCGTCACCACCGTCACGTGCGGCTTCACCTCGGTGCTCGACGTCACCACCTGCTCCGTGCCGGCCACGCGCGTCACCACCCACGTGTAGGTGCGCAGGCGCGTGCGCGTCACCGTGCGCGTGATGAAGAGCTGCGGGAGCGGTTCGGTGGGGGTGACGGGGGAGTCGGTGAAGGAGTCGACTGGGGACGGGGCGGGTGATTCGCCCTCTTTGGGTTCGTCAAGCGGGACCATAGGTGTGGTCGCAGCATCGATGTCACCGGGTGACGGGGGAGATTCTTCCGAGGTGGCTTCATGAGGCTGAGGGGATGTGAGTTCAGCCACGTCCACTGCAGGTTCAGTGGCAGCTTCTGAAGACGCTTCCGAGCTAGATTCCGTGCTGGAGGCTAAGGGCTCACCGAAAGGTGATGTGCCTTCGCTGTCTAAGGGTACCTCGGAAGAAACCTCCTCCACCGAGGGAGACGGCGAAGTGATCTCTTGCGATAGAGTCGTCTCAGGGATTGCGGGAGTCGTGTCCGGTTCTTCTGTGGTGGTAGTGGTGGTGGTGGAAGGGGTGGTGACGGATGACAGCCCAGGTCGGAATCCGCGCGTGGACGTGGGTCGGAAGCCGCGTGAGGAGGACGGAGAGACGGGGCGGCGTCCGCGGCTGGACGGGTGCGCGGCGCCGCGCGTGGACGGCGAGGGCGAGATGGACGGCGACGCCGAGTCGGGGGCCTGTGGGCGACGGCGCCTGCCGGTGTAGGTGTTGGGGCGGGAGCGCGGCGGGGGCCGCGGAGGGCGCGTGGGGCGCGGGGAGGTGCTGGTGGTGGTGGTGGGCGGGGTGGTTTCGGGCGGGACGGTCTCGGCCGGTTCGGTGGTGAGCGGCTCCGTGCTGGTGTCGGGCGCTGGGCCGACCGTCGTGTCCGCCTCGGGCGTGGTGTCGGCGGCGGCGGCGGCCGTGGTGGTGTCGGCGTCTTCACGGGCGGGACCTTGATCCTCGCCAAGGGCGGCCTCCGTCGCAACGTCCGTTGGGGCGGGCGCGTCCGGTGGGGCGGGGCGTTCGGTTTCTCCAATGAAGCCGGTTTCGGGCGACGGCGTCGCGGGCTCTTGGTGCTCGGGCCGCTCGTCGCCGGCGCCGCCTTCCGGCCCGCTTTCGGCGTGCGGGCGGGGTGGCGCGCGGAGGGCGGGGCGGGCGGCGGGAGGGCTTCCCGTCTCCGTTTCGAGGCCGCCTGCGGCGTCGCGCTCCGACGCGCTTTCTGGGTCGAGCGCGCCGGTGCTCGCGTCGGCATCCGCCGGCGCGGTGGGCGCCGGAATCTCGGGCTGCAGATGATCTTCTTCCTCCGCCTCTTCCGTCGGCTCCGCGCTCGGCGCAGGGGTGGTGGGCGTGGCATCCAGCACGTTGGCGGTGACGGCAAGCGGCGCGTCCACGTGCGCGTGCGGCGGAACGCGTGGCTTGGGGAAGAAGCGCGGCGCGTCCGCGTGCAGGTCCGGCGCGACCTCGCGCAGGGCGTTGTCCTCGTCGCGGACGCCGTGGTCCGCCGGGTCGTGCGGTTCGGCGTCCTCTTCATGCAGAGCGAGGTCAGGGTCGAGGTCGCTGGGCGGCGGGGAGGACGGGTGAGGCACGGGGCGTCGGCGCGTCACCACGACGCGGCGTCTGGCGCTGGCGGTGGAGGCGGCGGTGGGCGCGACGAGCGGGCGCCGGCGCGTGACCACCACGCGCCGCCGAAAGGAGGGCGTGTCGGGCGCGGGGGCGGCGGAGGCGGGCGCCGGGAGCGAGTCGGGCGCGGGTGCGGTCGTGGGCGCCACGTCGGCTGCCGGGGTGTCGGCGCTGGATACGGGCCGTCGCCGCGTCACCAGAATCCTCTTCCTCGGGCGGTCGGTGGCGGGCGCGTCGAGCGACAGGGCGCGCTCATGCGCGGGGGAGGTGCGCTGCCCGTAGGCCGCTAGGTCGATGGCCATGGCCGGCACGCGCTCGCGCCGCTGGGCCTCCGCGGGTGTGAACAGTTCGCCCGACGCGACGGGCGCGGCCGGCCGCACGCGCACGCGCACGCGGCGCCGCCGCTTGGGGTCGCTCGAGGCGTTGGGCTGCTGCGAAGGGTGGATGTGCGGGAGGTGGTTGTTGTTGTGGTTGCCCCGAGGGTGCGAGTCGGCGCTTATTTGCGTGAGCGGGGCGGGCTCAGCGGCGCCTTTCGATAAAAAATGACCGGTCGCGTCGGGGGCGGCGGAGGCGGCGTAGGCGGAGGAGGCGGAGCGCGCGGCGGCGGACGCGGCCAAGTGGCGGCTCACGTCGCCCACCACGCTCTCCAGAGGCTGTGTGGCGGCGGCCGGCGCCAAGGGGGCGTGGCCCGACGCGTCCTCGTACGCTATGAGCGCCGCGGGCACGGCACCCAACCCGGGCACGGTGGACGCCTCCAGGGGCAGCTCCTCGATGTCACGTTTTCTTCGAACTTCGTCCGCGGGCACTGTCGACACTACTGTCCTGAATTCTCCCGGGCGGCTGCCCGAGATGTACAGCGTGACTACCTTGCTCTCGGCGACTGGGTCGGGCGCGGGCTCGGGTTGGCGTTTGGCGCTGGGCTTGCGTCGCCGCGGCTTGGATGCGGGCGGGGCGTCGGGCGCGGGTGATTCGCGGGACGGGCGATCGCCCTCATCGTGGGAGGCGGAGGGGCGGCGGCGCGGGGGCGGGTCGTCCGGCACGAGGTCGTCGTCGCGGGCGATGAGCCCGGGCTGGGCGGGGGCGTCGGGCGACGGCAGGGCTGCCAACTGGGCCAGCTGCGCTTGCAGCGGGGACGTGGCGATAGGGTCGATGCCCGCGCCGGGGAGCCCGCCTTGCAGGCCGCCGGGCAGGCCGCCCTGCAGGCCGCCGGGCAGGCCTCCGGGCAGGCCGCCGGGCAGCGCGCCGGGCTGTTGGGCAGCCTGGCCCGCCAGCAGCTGCGCTTGCAGGAGCGCCGGCAGAAGCAGCGAGTTAAGCTGGCCCGCTGGCGCCTGGGTCGGCGTCACCACCACGGTGTCCGTCACGAATTCCGTCGCCGTGATCACCTGCGCGCCGCAATGGAAGAGCGCATAAGCGAAAGGGTAACAGTGATCCGGAACGACCCTGAGATCTAAGATTCTAGATATGCAATGAATAATTCCATCGACGCTAAATATCTAAATACACTCTCTCTCTCTCTCTCTCTCCCTCCATCTCTCTCTCCCTCCATCTCTCTCCCTCCCTCTCTCTCCCTCCCTCTCTCCCTCCCTCTCTCTCCCTCCCTCTCTCTCCCTCTCTCTCCCTCCCTCTCTCTCCCTCCCTCTCCTCTCCCTCCCTCTCTCTCCCTCCCTCTCCTCCCTCCTCTCCCTCCTCCCCCTCCTCCCCTCTTCCCCTCTCTCCCCTCTCTCTCCCTCCTTCTCTCTCTCCCTCTCCTTCCTCTCCCTCTCTTCTCGCTCTCTCTCTCTCCCTCCCTCTCTCCCTCCCTCCCTCTCTCCCTCCCGCCCTCTCTCCCACCCTCTCTTTCTCCCTCTCTCCCTCTCTCTCCCTCTCTTTCTCCCCCTCTCTCCCTCTCTCTCCCTCTCTCCTCTCTCTCTTACATATATAATATACAGAAAGGAAATATCAATTTACATCTTTTTTATTAACTGTCTTTTTTCAATGTGATGAATTTTTGTTCGTGACTTACTTTGCGTGTAAGAAATACAATGTAATACATCATAAGTAGTTTGATCACATTTTACAATATCTCTTTTCATATAGATGCATGAAAAGAAGCAATATCCTATTTAGTACATTTTAATGCTTGCATTTTTTAACTTATTTATTTCTAACTATCAAGTAATGAGTAGCCATGTTCTTTGTGTCCTCTCCGAGACTGCTTCCGCGGCTCTTGTCCTCTTTCTGGTCAGGGCGCGGGCGCGCTCGCCCCAGAGTTTCGGAATGAAGAGGGTCTTTGAGGGATCATTTGTTTTACGGTGCTCGTGTAACGAGTTGAGTACAGGGAAACGAGATGCGAGATAGAGCTCGCGAAAAGGCTGCAAGGAGAGAGTGCGGTGAAAGTGTAGAAACGCGTGTGTGACAATGAGTCGGAAATTTTTTACGGGTAAGTACCCAGGTGTCGGAACACGTAACGAACATGGCTAGAAAACAAACGAGTGAGCTGTTTTCCAACGTCCATTTCTTACGGCGCGAACTTTTCAATGAGATTTGAAATGATACTATTGTGGGTAAAGAGAGTGTTTACAAACATTTGTTTCCATTTCTCGCCTTTCACAGCTTTGGTGTAGATTGAGAAACGGACAACTTTCTCGTTTGAGCAGTAGGTTTAATTGCGTCTACAAGTGGTTTTATGATGTTAGAGAGAAAATAGTGAAAATAATCAGTTCGTTAAAATAAAATGACTTATTTTTTACATTGAAACCATTTAAATACTATTTAAATGTCTAGAAAAAATGCTTTTTCAAACCCTTAAACGACATTTATTCAGTTTCTTCGTTTTAGTGAATACGACGACCAATTGCATTTTTTAAATGTTAAAAATAATTCAACCTTTTGTAACATCTAATACGATAATTACTGATATGTAAATTTAATAAATAAGGGATGTAATTATTGTAAATTATTTTAAAATTTTAATTATGGAACTATTGAATTACGTTTTGTATTTGTACTAAAATATTTAAATAACATAAATATATTTTTTCTAGCTAGAATGCTCTTTTTCATCGCTTCTTCTCTCTTCCAGTCGCATGTCTCTTTCTTTATCCTTTTTCTGAACCCAATTTAAGATGTTGCGGTAAACACTGCAAAACAAAGCTGTATTCGATTTAATTTAGAGTGATAAAAACGAGAATAAGGGAAGTCATGCTATGAAGACAAGGCTAAGCGAGGCCAAAAACGATTAGATTCATGAACTTT
This sequence comes from Teleogryllus occipitalis, assembly GCA_011170035.1. NCBI lineage: Eukaryota > Metazoa > Arthropoda > Insecta > Orthoptera > Gryllidae > Teleogryllus > Teleogryllus occipitalis. Next base: position 45,725 of record BLKR01000322.1, on the reverse strand, counting down.
TAATTGAATTCAATTGCGTCATACTTTTAATTGAAAATGGGAGGTCGGTTGTGATCTGCCGTTATTATCCTGAGAGCCTCATTCTTCCTAGAAAGCCACTTCCTGTACAGTAGGTCACGAAGATTTCTTAAGAGAAATGGTAAGAGAATAAGGGCGCTTTGAAATGCGCGGCGGCACTGACCTCCTCGGACGAGTCGACGATGGTGGTGAGGATCTCCTTCCCCCTGAAGGTGAGCGGGATGACGGTGGAGGTGCCGCGGGTGACCGTCGTCACGTAGGTGGTGGCGCGCGTCTTGTACTCGGTGGTGGGCGTGGGCGGCGTGGTGGGTGCCTGGGCGCCCAGCAGCAGGCCGGGCGGCAGGCCCAGGCCCGGCTGCAGGCCCGGCTGGAGGCCGCCCAGCAGCAGCTGCGACAGCAGCAGGTTGGCGAGCGGGGCCTGGGCGGCGGCGGCCGGCGCCAGCGTGTTGACGACGGGCTCCACGCCGTACGCCGTGGACGGCACCACGTGCGAGAAGGACGTGCGCCGCCCGCCGATCTTGGTGGGCGTGAAGAGCACGGTGGAGGTGGGCGTCGGCCGCAGGAAGAACTGCGTCACTTCGGTGGCGCCGCCCGCGCCCGCCGCCATCGCCTCGCTCGTCAGCAGCAGCACCGTCGAGCCGTCACGGCCCGCCGACGCCGAGTACTCGTGCGGGCCCAGCACCTGCGCACGCGCGCTCACGTCAGGGCTCTGCCTTGCGGACAGAACAAAGGAAAGGACGACCCCACAGCCCGCTCAGAAGGGAGACGCAAGTCCATGATTCAGTGGAAGACTATGGGACAGCTCGCAAAAAGGGAGATGGACGCATCAACTCATCCCAAATATACGGGAAGGGCGAAGCTATGGCGAGGTGGACTTCCATCTCACGCAGCTGTTGACTGGGCACGGATGTTTCCGAGAGTATCTCTTTCGCTACCACCGGACTGAAGATTCTGCATGCCCTCACTGCTCTCCAGTATCGGAGGATGCAAAACACTTTTTTTTTTTGTCTGCCCTCGATTTGAAGAAGAGAGGACCCATCGGTGCCGGGAACTCGGACAGCAGCTGCAGCCCGAGAACATCGTAGGGGAAATGGCTTCTAGGGAGAAGTGGGAAGCAGTGGCGTCCTTCGCAGCCCAAATAAAGAAAAATAAATAAAAAAAGGGCTCTGCCTCAAGCGTGTTAAGTGTTGCACCTCACACACACGACTAAAACCCTAATGCAACTCCGTAACTCTTTCTCTAAGTGACTGGTTTTAAAGAATTTTTACTGATACGTTATTGCTTTCGATACGTAGCTCGATATTTACTGCATAACTTACCTGGATCGAGATGATCGTGGTGATGAGGTAATTATGAAACAGTTGAAAGGTGCTACATGTTCTCTTATGGAGACAATTATGAAGGGGAGTTATGGGAGGGAATTATGAAAAGACAGAGTCAAGTTAACATCTAGTTAATTTGTAAATAAGTAAATAAGAATAATTAAAATTCGTTAAAAAATAAAATTATGTAAGTACCACGGGTGTTAGTATTAAAAACGTGCGTTAGTTAAAATTATGTAAGTATCTCGGGCGACAAAAAGGCCCCCGGGCACTTTGTCGCCGCTCGATCATTAGAACCTTTTTGTTGCCGCTCCATCATTAAAACCTTTATAACACCCTTGGTCCATAAATAACTATTATTCGAATTAAAGAATAATAATATAGCAAGTAAAATACAAGATGAAGTGAAACAGTTTTAGTGAAAAAGCCTTTTAAATTCACATAATAGTTCAAAGAACCTAGAAGAATACGTTTCCGAGTTTTCAAACTTTTTCGGGACTGTGAATCGAAAGCACCAGTTTAATCGGCGTTTTATGATTTTGCGAAAGTTAAAAGAGAGAATCTTCCGAACTTAAATGGACAGCGAAATAACTAGGTAATTGCTTCTTAAATCTTACCGTGAATTTTTGTTAAATTTCCCATTACAAGTCCGTCGCCCACCACAGAATGTATACGTGACACAATATTAATACTGTTCTACCTCACGACCACCACGAACCAATAGTCCGCAGTTTGATCTAATACTCGGTTCATAGGTTCAAATTATTAAAATAATATCAGTAATTCCAGAAAATATGCGTAAAATTTCTAAAGTTGTTTTATGGTCTATATAATTCTTCTACTACCTACATATTAAAACTTATTAACCTTAAAAAATGTATTTTGTTTCTTCTTTTCTCTTTCATATGAGGTGTGTGGTCGAAAAACTTGATAAACCACAAAACGATTTTACCGAGAAAATTGGCTTCAAAGTTTAAAACTATCCTGTAAATGTTCCAAACTTATTTCTAAAATAATCGCCCTGGAAATTTGAAGATAATGATTCCAAAAATGTACTAAATTGGAAAATATATTTTTCAAATTTTGTAATTTTGATGTAGGATATCAACATTTTCCATTAGGACAATCTTTCATTTTGAAATATTGATAGGACACAACTAAGAAGTTATGTAGTTGAAAAACAATACAAATACAAACATACTCTTTCAAATTTACATTGTTTATTACAAACTAATGACATATGAGAATCAAAGATAAATGTTTGCAAAACGTTTACATTATTCAACATCGTCTTCTCTCTGTATCTCTTTATTCTTAGTAATGTATTCATTTTCACTTGCGTTAAATGAGTGAATATTGATTCACAAAACAAATTGAACCCACTGTTCACACTTCCGTTAAATGTTTCCTATTAGTGTTTTCCTGTTAGTTCGGTTAGCAAGAATAAAATTTTTTTATGTATGGTATCAGTGTTGTTAAGGGTGATCAAATAAATGTGATAAGTGCCTGAAATCTTGTGATGTACCATGAGAACAATAGGTTATAAAATAATTATGATAAAATGGGAGATGATAGGAGTAGTATCGTATTTGAAATCAATAACTTTCTAAAGTCTCGAAAGGGGAAGAGAGAGAAAACAAGGAAACAAGGAGAGAAAGCAAGAATAATATCCAGGCAAGACTTCAGAAAAGTAACATTGGGAGGAAAAAGAAGAAAACAAAAGAGACGAGAGAAATTTCAACTTGCTTAATTTTTTTAATGTAAAATTTAGCTTCAAGTGAATAGATATTCAAGCGATAGATATTCAGTGAATTTCTAAATATTTCTGTCCTTTCCTGAATCAATACATTTAAAGCTTTGAAAAATAAATTATTAATGTGTTTGATTTTTTTCAGACAGAAACTTGCAACATTCCTTGCAAGTGTGTATCTTGCGAAGATGTATCACTATAGAATTAGCACGTCTCTATCACCAGTGATATTTATCATTTTTGTTTTACACATATTTTTATGCCAGAACGCACATTTTATTTATCCCAATCGGTCCATCACACGCAGTAACTGTAATCCTCGTGTTACAGCTGTTCGAAAAGCACGCAAATGCATTCCTACAAATTACCACACGGAAGTACCACAACAAACAACAGAAAGTTTTCAGTTACATGCAACGTCGCTATCGTTACGCCTGTACTGGAACATAATATCTCCACATCACAAGACCAGTTGCTGGGGGGGAGATTATGGCATCGCTCTGATCAAAGGCGAGCTGCATTGCCTGCGTGGCAGAGCTCGTGAAGTGGCGGCGGCGGTGGGGGCGGCGGCGGCGGAGCGGCAGTGAGCTGCTCGACCGGCTTTCCTATGTGCGGACGCAGCTGGTGAAAGTTTCGCAATGGAAAAAATCGAAAGCGAGATAACTTGGAAGAAACGGCTCTTAGCATCTTTACACAGGCACTGCGGTCGTTTTTGTAATGATCTGATGATGTGGCTAGTCCGCATGTAGCATAACGTGCGTGCGCATCTTCCGCTTCTTCTGGTAATGCGTAGCACGACATGCAAACACGCACGGCGTCGCCGTAAAACGAAGCTGCTTCTCTTCCGTTTCGCAAAGTTCCCACGCCGTTGGGGGGGATTCGATTGAAAAAGGTGAGGCAGGCTGTGCAGAATGGATGCAATGGAGACATGCGAAGGTTATCGTAAACTGAAATCTTAATGCGTACACGCGTGCAAGTTTTCTCAGAGAAAAGTCACGTTAATTACAAATGTGCATTATGTTAGCATTAAATTGCTTAAAACTATTTATTTAATTAGCGGGAGTTAAAACATTAATATCTCATCTAAGATACAGTTTTGATAAGCTTATATATTTGAACAAATTATGATAAAAGGCATGCACAAACAACTAACCATTCGGTGATAATCAGTATTCAAAATTTCATTTTATTATTTCATTTATTTCTTTTTATCTATTATCTATTTTTGTTTAAACTTTTACTTCTGAACCGACATTTAACTCTAGAATTCAATTAATGTCATTGCATAATAATAATAATAATAATAATAATAATAATAATAATAATAATAATAATAATAATAATAATAATAATAATAATAATAAAACCAGTGGAATCCCGTATAAGGTAAAGGCCTCTCCAAGATGGAGGATAGTTTATTCATTTGAAGGCCCACAATTGAGCTTCATGATTGTGGGATTATTAGATTAATACTTTAAGTTAACACATTTTCACACAATTTTAAGTTTATATTCTTCTATTCTTCTCGGTTTCGTGCATTTCGGATCTACTGAGAGCCTACTTTCTTCATTTCGTCTGCCCATCTTCTTCTAGGTCTTCATGCCTGCCGTTTGCCGATCCTCTGATCCCGCACCGTTGTATAGTGAGCCCAGCGGTCATGTCTCATCATTGTTACATGCCCCACCCATCTCCACTTAAGTGTTTGGGCACAGTGAACTGCATATTTTATTTCCGTTTTTCTTCTGATTTCCGTGTTTCTTACGTGGTCTTTTAGCGATATTGTTAGAATTTTCCTTTCCATTTTTCTTTGAGTTACTTGTCATACTTTCTCTTGTTCCTCCGTTATTGACCATGTCTGAGCGTCAGTACAGGGAGAACACAATTGCTGAGGATATCTTTTTTTAATTTTTATTGTTTGAGTTTTATTCATTAATATTAAATTCAGATTGCAAAACTTGACCAAAGCTTGTGATATTCTTCTATTAACTTCTTTGTTTTACTGTTTTTGAATGAAATCATTTCTCCCAGACATACATACTCCTGAACATAATAATATCTGGAGCTAGTTTGATTTGAATTTCATTACTATTTCTCATTAGTTTTGTTTTGCTTAAGTTCATGTGTAATCCTGCTACCTCACATTTAACTTAGAGCTATTTCAACAGTTTCGAGTTCTGCTGCTGTCTGAGAGAAGAGTACTATGTTATCTACAAATTTTTAATTTGTTAATTTTTGACCGTTTATGTTTATACCTCAATTTTTCCACTTCAGTTCCTTAAAGATGTCTTTGAGGATACAAGTCAACAGTTTTGGTGATAGTCATTACAGAATGTTAATTCTATTTTTAAATTTCATTTCTAAGGCGTTTAAGATGTCTAAACATGGTGAGAGACGACGACTGCAACTTGAAGGGCCGGGTCGACTCTCAAATGCCCCATACTTTCGGGATCGAGTTCCACAGGGTCCGTTTGTAAGTCATGATTGGCGTTTTTCCTGGAGCCACTAAGTGAATAGCGGGGCTGTTCTTCCTCGGGTCACAACCTCTGCGTGCTGCTCTTTGTTGCTTCCCTCCCCCTGGGCCAGGAATTGGCCGCTCCGCCCTGCTCAAGCCATCTCGACCCAGTAAACCCTGACTCCGTCAACAGCGCTCGATTGCCTCAGAGTAGGGCAAGGCTCACGGCGACCCCTTGTGCGCAGGCGCGGAGAAAGCAGGGAGGTTGGCGGCACGCCCACCCGCGCAGGAGAAGACGCCTCACCGCTGTTTGCTCGCGGTCGACTGGGCCAAGCTGACGACGCATTGCTGACAATAATGCAGGAATCACAGCTAAGATGAAATCGCAATGTACCCATTGTTAGCCGTCTGACTAATTTTTGTCCACGTATGTGAAACCGATATAATACTAAAAGGGTAATAGAAGTGGAATAGAAATAGAAAGTAGTGAAGAAATGATAACAGAAGTGTAAATGCTGACCCAATACATTCTCACGATGTTTCTAAACCTCATTGCAGAAATTATAATACCTGGATAAAGCGCGATTTTGCTTATGGAATTTCATAATCATTACATGGAAGACTTAAATTACATTCAACTTTTAGAATACCAAAAAAATTTAATTAAGTGGTACTTCAAGTAGTGTAGACTACTTTTTGTATGAGACAATATTCCTAATATAAAAGTAAATCGTTGCTTGTATTAAACGTTAGGCAGTAGGAAACCTGTTTACATATTGAACCGCAGTCGGAAAGGTCAATCTGCCGGTGGTGTGTCGTTTGGTTCGCCGACGGAACCTCTATTCCCCGTCCAGAACGACATATAAAGGCCAACGGTCCAAGCCAATCGCACTGCACTCACCTGCGTGCTGGGCGAGGCGGTGACGACGGCGCGGAACTCGGTGACCTTGCCGTTGACGACGGGGATGGTGACCTCGGTGGGGATGCGGTGCGTGACGGTGATGGTGCCGTCGTCCCGGGGCTGCGAGTAGGTGAAGGTGCCGGTGTTCTCCTGCGTGAAGCGGGTGCGCTGGCGCGAGGTGGTGCCTGTGCGGCGGCTGGTGCCGCGCCGCGACGTCGTCTGCGCCGTCTGGCCCTGCGTCTGCGGCCGCAGCCGGGGCGGCTTGGGCCGCTCGGGGGAGCTGTTGGACGAGGTCTTGGGCCGGCGGCGGCTGGTGCTGCTGCGCGACGACGAGGGCGGCGCCGACGTCGTCGACTCGCGGGACGAGCCCTGCGGGAAGAGGCGGCCGCTTCGTGTTTCAGGGGAACGCAATAGACGTTAGTCCCTAAAATCTCGCTAATTCGAACCTCAACTCCTGGTATCTCCAACCCCTTCACGGAACCTCAGATTATTTAATGCAACAGAAACATCAATATCTCAAACTCCTCGATATCTCAATTTTATCGTTATTTTGAATTCCTTGATTTATTTTATTCCTCGACATCTTCTCAAAACACATGCTGTTCGATAACTTCAATCTCGATAATTCGAAATTTCTTTATTTTATTTTTTCGCGTCGAGATTAGAAATATCCAGATACAAAGAATCAATTTCTTTCTGTTCGTCTAATTGCATGATTTAATCTCCTTTAAAGTTACTAATACGGAAACAGCTGATCCCAGGAGCTATTGAAGGTCTTCAGTTAGCAACGGATGGAGTGAAATGACGTCGGAGCACCAAAGTGGCTGATTCCCAGGAAGAACTCTGAGAGAAAATGCGATTTGTTGGGGACTTGAGATTTTCACTAAATGATAGAGAAAAGTTAATTTTTTAACACTGATAGCACTGCAAAGCTTAAACTTCTATAACTACTTACGCGGCAAACGTATTTTATTTACTTGTTAACTTCGTGATGTGACAGGTTTCGTAGATGAATTAACTTCGACACTAATTTTCATGAAATGACATTTTTGGACACATGTATCCCGTTATCTCTAAAACTACCCAAATGATAATTTTCAACTTTTTGGAGATGAATTAATAAATAAATATGTGGAAGCAAAATTAGTATTTCATTGTGTCTTGAATGAAAGTACAGAAAAAATAATGTAAAAATTACGATTTGTACTTCAAATATGCTGTAAATTACAAAAACTTTCAAAAGATCTAAAACTGCTTGTAATTATTTACAACATTTCCCCCAAGCTGCTCCTAAACTTTACAGAACTAGGTTCATTAGTTTCTGAGATAATTGGCCAAATGTACATCGAAATTAACATGGGAGAGATACGGCTTTATGGCTCCCCTTTAACCCAAGAAAGGGGCGCAATAGAACGATCATCTGAGGAAGGGGTTGTCGTGTTTTATGAGTTGATAGGGAGATGAAGATAAAAACGTCATCTGACGAACGTATTTGTTAAAGTTTTTTTATGATATGAGTGGTAAAAGTGGCATTTAATTTTGCGAGTAGATGATGTTGCAACACGAGGACAATATGCCCAGGAGATATACAATTTTTGACACAACCTTATACACTTTCATATTAATTTAATTAAAGTACAGAAATACTTCATGATACATTAAGGTCTGCAGTATCTGATGCAATCAGATGAAAGTATTCTTTTTTGTTGCATTCCCATATTTATCTGAACACTTGACGATCGTTTCTTTTTTAGCGCTAGAGCTAAAAGTTGAACTTTAAGCACGCTAGGCATGCCCTGAAAAGAACCCCTCTTAAGGCCCACTCACAATGCAAACATAAACATAAGCATAACGCACAGACATAAAATGTAACATAAGTGACTGAAGTATTCACAATGCCCAACATAAACGTAAGCAAAATAAGATTTTCTATTGTCTGTGGGACGTTCTAATTTAGTGCTGGTTGGATGTGAGAATTGATTTCGAGACGTCGACTGTGCCTATGGTCTGCGGGTTCGATTTATATATTTTAATTTCCATAAAAATGAAAATGACATGATACTATTATGAATACTACAACAAAACTAAATTACAAAAAGATTGTACGCTACAAAACAAAGCAACAAAACCGCCGAAAATCGACCACGCAATCTGGAAAACCACCATCATTTAAACCTAGTCATTTTCCACCATCGGAAATCAGTCATTTGTTCGATATATTGATTCCAATCCTATCTATACTCGATTTTTGAGTTAACGTACTGTGATTGGCTCATTTCTTGTTTCTTCCTTAAGCATCAGCCCAGAAGCTTGAAGCTTGGAAGCTATAAATACGTCTTACGTGTTACGCTTATGAAACCCATTGTGAACGAGTCCGCTCATGAGCATGCAGTCTTAACTTTTATGTTAACGCCGTGCTTATGTTTATGTTTGCATTGCGATTGAGCCTTGACTGGCGGCTGGCTGAAAGGTGTCGCTCACCTGCTGCTGGCGCCTGAAGCTGGAGCGTCCGGTGTCCTCCTTGCGCAGCGTGAACTGCGTGCGTCCGGAGGCGGGGGTGGGGCGCGGCTGCGGCGCGGGCGCGGCGGTGGGGGCGGCGGGGGTGGGCGGCTGGGCGCGCGCGCGCGGCGTGTAGCGGCTGCCCGTCGTCGCCTTGGACGGCTTGGGCGCCGCCTTGGGCGCGGCCTTTGGCGCCACCTGCGCCCACCGAGGCCACCGTCACACCCTCCCCTTCCGCTCCCCTCCCCTCACCTCGGCCCGCCAGCGGGGGCGGGAGCGGGGGCTGGGCGATGGCAGGGCGGGGGCAGGGTGGAGCGGGGGCATGGCGAGGGCAGGGCGGGGACAGGGTGGTGACAGGGTAGGGACAGGACGGGGGCTGGGCGGGGGCAGAGCGGCGGCAGGGGGGGGCGGAGGCAGGGTGGGGCAGGGGCAGGGTGATGCAGGGGCAGGGTGATGCAAGGGCAGGGCGGGAGCGGAGGCAGGGCGGGGACAGGACGGGGGAAGGGCAGGGTAGGACAGGGGCAGGGCAGGATAGAGCGGGGGCAGGGTTGGGCGGGAGCAGGGCGGGGACAGGACGAGGGGCAGGGCGGTGGCAGGGCGGGGGCAGGGCGGGCGAAGGCGGGGGCGGGGGCGGGGGCGGGGCGGGGCGGGGGCGAGGAGCCTTCCGCACAAGAAGAGCGCGGCGAATGCGCCGGGGCGCTCAATGTCAGGGGGAGAGGCGAGGTGGAAACGAACGCCGTCCAGGGAACTCCGAAACGGCGAAGGACGCGAAGGCGAAGGGCGGAACGTCATTCATGGGTGACAACTTTTTTTCGTGAGAAAGGATCGCTCAGTATTTGTTTTTTGATTATAGGCACTGGAGGAAGAGGACACTCGAAGGACGTGAGTGCGCACGGCTGTGATGCACTGTTAAATTCGTACACCTTTATCTCTGTGCGATAATAGTACATCAAAGATGGTAAAGCAAAAAAATTGTCATCAGAAAGGTCGTGTGTCAGTGGAAAGTATTGCTGTGGTAACTTATATTCACAAATCTTGGTGTGATACACATGAAGTTGACACCCATGTGAAAGTTAATGATACGTAAAAAAGTTATGATCAATATAACACATAATGTCCTAAATTAATAATGAAATGGTTTCAGAATACTCTACATTACTAAGGAGACCGGATATGCACCTAAGAGGTGTTTTATACATAAAATGTTTAATTTGCTTAAATAATCTGCGTTAAATACATTGATGCTCCCTTTCATTTGAATTTTCAGGTGTGTGGCTCTAAAACATGAAAAAAATGCCATTAATCATGGCGTCTCTTACTTTCAAGAATTTGTGCAGAAATTGTTCAACTAATACCAACGTCAAAGTAAGCGTCATAAGTTATCTTACAAACGAGTAATTGTAGTACTCATAATTACAGCAGTAAAATTAGTAGTTAGTAATCGAGTGCGTAGTAATTGACATACATCGTAGAAAAGTAACTTGCCATTTTAATGTCAATATAGAACGTGTTGAAAACTCAATTTCATGTACTAAGTCTGAGAAATATTGCTTAAAACATTCAAACTTAGTCATATTTCTCTTATTTTTGAGGTTGTTTAGTCAGCGTTTCATGTAAAACACAATTGATACAATGTAGTACATGTTGGATAAGAAATGCAATCATTCATAAAAAAATGTCTCTCTCACTTATAAATAAGAGTAAGTAAAATAGTAAACTTTTAAACTTTCAATTTTTACTTTCTCGCCTTACGAATTATTTTTATGTATACATTTATCTTCAAATAAGAACCGCAGCGTGTTGCTGCAGTACATTATAATTTTTATTATTATAGTCTACATCGTATGAATGGTGAAAATTATGCATGCTGGAAATAATAAACATTTATGCTTTCGAAACTAAATGTTTCTTCAAACATTTGAGAAAATAATTAACGCTTCTGTAATGACGGTGGTAAAATTTTACAAGTCTCATCTACTTTTATAGCCTCTTTTTCTTATTTTGCTGTTGATTATTACACATCTTTCCAGGCTTTCTCCTAAATTCAGAATCTGATGAAGTTAATTCACTTTCGTATTTATTAAAACACACAACCCTTTCTTCGTCTGTCGCAATTGTAAAATTTCTTTCAATAATCATTGTGGTAGTAAACTCAGATATCAGATGTTGAAGTAGAAAAGAAAGTTTTTCCTGGACGAAGAAATGCTACAGGAAGTGTTTTTTCTCTCCATATTTTTGTAGACATTTGAGTAACAAAAAAGCTTCACATGCATGAAAGGCATTCAACTTAACGAAGAGAAAGTAATACATTCGAAAAACTACGAAGCGTAAAATAATGTCTGATGCTCATAATTGTTTTAAATTATATTCCTATGTGTGCCCCTCCAGATTTTTTTTCCGATTCCCCATTATCATAAGAGAAGGTTTCAAATCAGGATAGTCGTTTTTTGAAAACGTAATGACAGGAATTTCAAATGATGTACGAATTTAGAGTATGCGTGATAGAAAATAAATACAATATTGTAAAAATATCGTTTCTTTATTTCTCACAAAATATCACATAGTTTATTATCACTCTATATTATTAAAACTATCATTGGTTATATTGAAAATTAATATTATTATAAATATTATCTGTAAAATTCGTCATTATTAGAAAGTGATAAATTAAATGATATTTTGTTAGGCCTTGGCGTGAGGTAGTGTGTGTTAAGCGTTTATATTGGAAATAGTAGTAGTAAACAGTGAGTGTACTGGCCCCTAGGGCCCGCGCGGTCGCTGGGCGCTTACCTCCTCGGCGGAGACAGAGGTGTCGGCGCGCTCCTGCGAGGCCTGGCTCCTGCCGCGGCCGGAGGGCGGCGGGCGGCGGAAGCGCGACTGGTAGCTGGAGGTGCGGCCGCCGTACTCGGGTGCCTGGCGCTTGAGGCGGCGGCGCAGCGGGAAGGGGCGGATGCTGACGGTGGGCAGCGCGGCGGAGGCGCGGCGCTCCGCGGTGGCTCCGCGCGGCGCCGAGCCCTCGAACTCGTTGTCCACGTCGTCGCCGTCCTCGCCGTCGTCCTCGCCGCCGTCGTCGCCCTCGCCCTCGTCCTGCTCCTCGTCCTCGGGCCGCTCCTCGTCCTCGGGCTCGTCCTCGGCCGGGGGCTGCGTGGGCTCGGGGCGGCGGAGGAGGGCTCGCGGGGGGAAGAGGCTGCCGCCGGGGCGGGAGCGCGCCGAGGCGGGCGGGTAGCGCGGCGCGGGGGCGGGGCGCCGGGTGGAGCTGGCGACGGCGCCGTTGGCGCGCGCGGCGGACGACGGGCGCGCGGTGGAGCGCGCCGGGGCGGGCGACGCCGCGCCGGTCGAACGCAAACCGGGCGGTCTGCGCAGGCGCAGCAGCGGGTTGTTGCGGCGCGGGGACTCGGTTGTGGCGGGTAGTGGCGGGGTGGCGCCGCCGTCGGCGTCCGTGGGCGCGGGCGGCTCCTCGGTGGCGAGGGTGGTGCCGGGCGCGTCGTCGTCGTTGGGGGAGGCGGTGGCCGGGGTGAAGCGCGCCGCCGCGGTGGAGCGCGGGCCGGGCCGGAAGCGTCCGGGCGCCGCCGACGCCGCGAAGCGACCGGACGACGCGGCGCCTCCTCGGCGCGAGCCGGCGGGCGCCGTGGCGCTGGGCTGCACGCGGCCCGACGCGCGTCCGCGGGACGTGCCTCCGCGCGTGCTGGTGGCGCCGCCGGCGCTGCCGCCTCGTGCGTTGTAGCGGCGGCTTGGCGACGCCGTGGCGGTGGGCCGCGCGGTGGAGGTGCGGCCGCGCCCGCCGAACTTGGTGGCGGGGGTGGCGGTGACGGTGGGCAAGTTCTTGGAGCGCGTGATGGTGGTGGCGCTGGCGCCCGCCGTCTTGCGGCGCGGCGGGTTGAAGGGCTGGCGCGCGCGCGTGGGCACGCTGAACGGCCGGATGTTGGCCGTGAAGGAGCGCGTGTTCTTGGACTTGTAGGTGAGGCGCCCGGGCTTGGACGGGGAGCTGCCGCCGCCGCCGTCCTCCTCGTCTTCCTTGTCGGGGGCGTCAGTGGGGCCGCCGGCGCCCAGCGAGCTCTCGATGGCGGCGGGGCTGGCGGTGGCGCCGGCGGTGGCGGCGGCGTCGCTGGGCGGCGCGATGGTAGGCGCGGCCGTGGCGGTGGGGGCGGCGCCCGAAGCCGGCGTCGGCGCAAGCGCCACCGCGGCCGACGGCTCCGCGTACTTGAAGCTGCTCGTGCTCTGGATGATCTGCGCGTAGCGGCCGTCCAGCAGCGTGCCTAGCACGGACGAGTTGTAGTAAGTGGTGGTGCCGTTGGCTTCCATGGTACCCAGCACCACGCGCACCAGACCGGTGCGTGGGCCGGCCGGAGGCGGCGTCGCCAGCAGGGAGGCTACCTTCTCCTCGTCCACCACCACCGTCGTGGTGGAGAACAGCTCTTCGGCGTACAGAGGGCCGACGTATTTGCCTTCCAGCAGCGTGGTGTAGATGGTCGTGGACGCTCTGTCGGCGTCGATGATGCTGCCGACGTTCCGTGAGATGACCCCGGTGGGGCGGGCGGGCGCGGGGGACGGCGTGGGAGGCGAGGGCTTCACGCCTGCCGGGGATTCCGTGGCGCCGTCGGGCCCGATGACCAAAGTTGTGCTGGCGTAGCTCTGCGAGTAGGTCCCGTTGACGAGCACACCGAACAAGTCAGTGGAGAACACGGTCGTGCGTCCTTCGTCGTCCACGACAGACGAGACGATGGTGAGCAGTGGCGAGGGAGACGGCGTGGGTGCGGTCGGGTCGAGAACCGGGGCAGGGGCCGGGGCCGGGGCCGCGGCTGCTGGTTTGTCCGCATCTCCCGGCAGATTCTGCGCCGGAGCGGCTGACCCGATGCTGCGCCCTTCCGGTGACTTCGCTTCAGGAGTGACCGGCGTCTCCGGAGTGGTGCCGTCGGGAAGTGCTGAAGCACCGGGTTCGGGACCGTACACAACGTTGGTGACGGTCTGCAACCGGCTGTTCAGTACCGTTTGGTTTCCGATGTACGACGTCGTAAAGTAGGTATACGTTGTGAAGAAAGTCGTGGGCTCGGGCTCTGTCGGAGGTGCGGTCGTGGCCATTATAGCAGCTGAAGGATTGACCGGCGTCGGAGTCACCACGTTCGAGACGGTTTCTTCGCGGCTGGTGACGGACGTGGTGCCGCCCTTGTACAGCGTCGTCCAGAAGGTGAACGTGGTGAAGTAGGTGACCGGAAGTGTGGCGTCTTCGCCGAGCGCTTCGGCGTCGGGCCCAGGGAGCTCGGCCGCGAGTGTCGCGCCGGGCGCCAACGTCTTCGTGACGACGTCGGTGACGGTTTCCAGGCTACTTACCACTTCGCTCGTAGCGCCCTTGTACACCGTGGTGAAGTACGTGTACGTGGTGAACGAAGTCTGCAGGAGGAGAGTAGGCGCGGGACGAAGCTCTTCCGTGTTGCTCTCGGAGCTCACCTGCGAAAGAGATCGCAACTGAGTTCTACCACATCATCATTCAAGTTAACAGGGAAACGTGTGAACTACTGAGAGTACAGTTAGCAATACAACACTTAAAAAATATGTTTGTGCACGCTCTATCATGCATCAAAACCTCATTAACTGTGACATTCAAGTTTCCCAAGAAGTAATTTGTTTCACTACTTCCTAAAATAGTACATTCACAACCCAAGAAGAACAGTTTATCGATAAAACCGTTAATCAGACAGAGGAAGATCATTTATTTTAAACAGCGGTAAGTAAACCAGTCACGATTTTACACTCGGACAAAACCAGAACCCTCTTTCAGCTTACAGAATAGCCAGCAATTATTGTTTCAATGTCGATAAAGACCCCGGAGACCTAGATTTCCGGCAGGTGCATTGTGTACATAACCCGCTAGCCAGTTTACGTCCGCAGATAAAGGCGCTTCCGTGGCGATTAACCTCCTTGAGGAAACGGAGCCGGCTCGTCTCCACTCCAATTGTCCCCTGGCCGGGTGAAACGGCGGCGGCGGCTAATGGGCGGGAGAGAACGGTGAGTTACGGTGCCGGCGGCGGCAGGCGGAAGCGCCGCGACGCCGCCCAAGAGCCTCTGTTCTTCGCGGCGCCGCGATGCTCTTCCCTACAGTAGCCGCAGTGCACGGGTTCCCAGCTCCCGGCGGAAGGAGGAACGACACCTTTCGTCATGTGCGGTGTAAAAGGGAACTGCACTGTGTGTTGTTCAATTATCGTTTTCGGAGGTTATTGGAATCACAACTCCACCGTCACGGTGTAAGGTGTAAACTGACCTTTACCTTAAGCGAGGGTGGATTAATATTGCGCAGACTAAGCCTGTTCTTAGGGTCTCCGCTGGAAAGAGGACTCCAATATTTTTTAACAAAGTTTTGTATTTTGAATAATTCGATTGGGATAATTCACATGAAAGTGCAACTAGAATTGATGTTATTTGATGTTTACATTTTGAAAGTTGAATCTCAACAGATCTTCCAATTATTCAGAATATATAAGATGTTACGGATTTATCTTTCACTACAACATTTTATATCATTTTTAAAATATTTAAAACGTTTTAACAATTAATTTTTAAAATTAAACATGTTAAAATACACACACACATACACACACACACACACACATATATATATATATATATATATATATATATATATATATATATATATATATATATATATATATATTCGTAATTTTGAGTAAATATGTTCAATATTTCAATATTATTAGGGGGCTCCATAGTTTAGTAATCCTGAGGGTCGCTAATGACATCTATCCAGCCCTGCCCTTAAGCAGAGCTCTTTCCTGGTAGTATATTTGGAATTGTGAACGAGATTTATAAAATGATATAGTGAACTACCCAGTTATAATAGTATGCGCGGTTCAATAACTTATTTCGATGTAGATTGCTTTGTTCTTTGCGCCCTGTGGCGCTGCTTCCAGAAGTCGCCGCAGTGGGCGGGGCCCGCTCCCGAGGAAAGAGGAACGACACATGCTATTTGTGTGACATCGAGGGAACGACATAGAAATACTTCTGAAGGGGCGTAGGTATATGAAGTAGCGGCATTACATTGTAGATACGAAACAATGATTATTGCTCACAAAGCGTGGAGATACAAAAGGTTAATGGAGATCTGACTGCAGCTTTAGGTTTAACGAGCAGCATGCAGGAAGAGGTTAAGAGGAATACTACATCCATTTGAGTCGTAATTGTCTTAGTGACATAAGAGTTACATTATTATACATATTAATCCCTAAGTTCAGTAACAGTTTAATTTATTTATATATTTATTTATTTATTTCATGTCTAAAACAAACTATGCAAGTGATATTTTATCCTGCGTTTTAGACAACCCCTTGGGCACAGATACGACTGTAGCTTGGTTACATCAATTTCCCGTTCCTTTTCGACCTCTCTTCTTAGACATCCTGGAGTCTTATTTAAGACTATATATTAAATACTTAACTCTTATGCTTTTTTTCACAATAACAACATGTTTGATGATGTATTAATTTAAAAGCTCACCCATCACACGGTTTAATGATTCCCCTAATTAATGGCAATACATGCATTATTATTCTAAAATTTTTAATCAAGAGTTCAAATTGTATTATTAAGATTTAATCATATTTTGAGATTGCAGTTTCACTGAGAATAGTTCAATAACTAAATATTATTCGTCAAATAGTTTTGTGCAAATATTTGTTAATTTTATTTGCCAAGTACTTTTTACGTAATTTCCTTTTTACAATATAATATCCACCACTTCAAATTAAGATATTAATGTGTATTTTTGAAATGAATTTATATAAATTTTGGTTTCAACATTAAACACACGAGATAAAGTTTTCAAGCTAGTATTACAACAGAGGTCGCATACCATTACAAATGTTTTGCCATTCCAAAATATAACCCATTCAATGAATTGAAAGGTGGGTATTCTAAAGAAATATTCAGTTGTTCTGTAAATTGCGTTCATGACACACTTTTAGACTGCGCACTCAGAATTCAATGCACGTCCTACAAGCGGTACTGCGCCCACAGCCACGCGACCGACCGCGCAAAATTTCTTCAAATGCTTCCACATTTCAGAATTCAGCAAATCCAGTTCCTTGAAATGTGAACATTATGGGAGATATTGAATAGTTCCGAACGGAGTATTAAAACGATTATTTCCGCATGTGTTGTGAGAACGTTTGTTCGTAGACGCCGCATCGCGCCCTCCTGTGCACCTGGTGCTCCTCCCCCCCCCCGCCCCTCCCGGCGCTTCCTGCCAGCCGGCCCGGCCCACCTCGGCCCGCGCGCATGCATACGCATGAGAAGCTCCCAGGGCTAACGAGGGAAAGGCTGCGCCCAGGGATTCTCCCGCGGGTCGCGTGGGCTGCGCCGCGGGCGGTCCCCGCCCTGCCCGCCCTCCCTCCCCACCCTCCCCCTCCCCCGCGGAGGAAAGCGCTGGGGAGCGCGAACGCGAACGCGCGGTTTGGAGCCGCCGGCCGGTGGCGCACGGAAAGGGAAAGGAGGAAATGAAGGCAGGACGTTGGTGGCGTTGCGTATTGTTTTTCAGCATTATCACTACAGTTCGGACTTTTAGGGAAGTTAGGACTTTTTCCCTTCATCTTGAGCGTTGAAAGTTGAGCGGAAATTTAAGAAGCGACCCATAGTGTCCGTACACTAAATTGTAAATCACCTAAAAATAAATAATTTGAAGTTGCATAAAAATAAATATTTTCGTTGAAACAAACAGTATTACTTATTTATCTAAATTTTATATGAATAAATGATTATTTCCAATATTTTCAACTTTAATACTTTCGAGTTTTTGGATATATGATGCAAAACGCGCCAGTTTCGAATGCAGTGGTTGCTCACACATCACCTGTTACTGTGCGACTTCCCCAACTGAGTGAAGTAAGTCCGGTTCCAAATCCGTCAAAATGTCTGAGGAGAATACCTACCACTACTGACGATTCAGACAAAGACATTCCGAGCTATTATAACACGAGCAGCTCCCACATTTCCTCAGATTGCGCAGATGAAACGTGTAGAGAGAGAAAGAGGATGTCGCAACGTTTTACTTCGAGACATCTCAATCTTGGTTACTGGTTTTCATATGGGTAATAAATATTTTCGTCGTTTTAATATTTTTTTACTCATTAAGCACATAAAAATAAACATTTTCCGTTTTTTTTAGAAATTAAAAGTCCCATCACTAATTATCATCAAGAAAAAGTAACATTTCGTTGTCCTTGACAACACAAAATATGCGGCTAGAAATAGAAAGCGTCGTCTTTCGAAATAGTTATTAATAAGATGAGCGGCTTTCAAATACCTCAGAATGGAATTCTTTGAATTATAATAGAACTCGCGACCTTCCATCTTAATCAAGGCATTGGTATAGAGGGAATTGTATACAAATTTTCTGCATACGATGTTTGACAGAGAAAAAGCAATGTGAATTATCCCGTATAACTCCTGTGCCTAATTACCCTCCGACAATCTCCCTCCTCTCTCTCTCTCTCTCTCTCTCTCTCTCTCTCTCTCTCTCTCTCTCTCTCTCTCTGTGTCTCTCTCTCTCTCTCTCTCTCTCTCTCTCTCTCCAGGAATAAAGATTTTTGAAGCCCCGGGTAATTGTTTGACGAAAAGCGAAAGGCGGAAATGACCTATGCATAAAAATTGCGTGAAGATGAGTTACACTTTCAATTGACATAAACACTGAAAGTACAAAAGATCTAAGGATGTTGGGTACGCTACTCAGTAGAAATTATACTTTTCAGAAAGAAGATACAAAAACACTAGTCAACAAGAAACATCGAAGCAAACACGACATTGACTAACAAAAGTCAATTTGAGACATTTCTGAAGTCAGAGTTTTAATTTTATATATCTGTAGCGATTTCTTGGTGCAAGAAAGTATTTTGTCATTCAGCGTGTCATAGCGCTTGACTTCAGCATCTACTTCACTATGCCATTGCGTTAAATTCACTTTCAACGTCTGGCGAGAACCCAACATTCTTAGACCTTCAGCACTCTAATGAGGAGAGGAAGCCAAATGGTGAAGCTTTAAATGTAAATTGCATTGATATAAATTTGTGTAGTCAGTTTATAAAAAGAATAGAAAAGTTCGATGTAAATTCCAATTACAAATTCATGTCATCATGGTCGTTACAGTTCCAAATCTATTATTTGACGTATTTGAAAAATAGCCATTATTCAAATGTTCTAAAAGTACATGATGTGATTTATCAGATAAAAAAGCAAGTGGCTGAATTGAAGGTGCTCATATATAAAAACAACACTATTAAAATTCCCACTAGTAGCACATTGCTTTCTCCACACACACCCACCCTCTGCATTCTCACTGGCAAGGAAAAATGAAATAAAACGATTGCCACGTACGATCGTAATGGTTTCCCATTAGATTCGTAGACATTTTGAGGAAATCGATCCAATTAAACTTAAGTTGAGCTGGTCTTATTGGTACGCCACCCCTCATACGATCCGAATTGGGAAATTTACTGTTATGAAATATTGCATCAGCATTGTAGAACTTTATACGTGCGGTTTTTCTTGAGTGCCCGCTGTTAAAATGTTCTGCGTGATGTCCCAGTCTACAAGAAGTGTTCATGAGTACCTAACTACACGTGCGATTTTTGTGTGGGAAGTGAAGTAACTGGAGAGAGAAACGGAGTATTCTGAGAGTCATTGAGAAACGCTTTAAAGAGGACAACGAAAAAGGTAAAATCATCAAGTTACAAACAGAGAATACTTCTTCAGAGGGAATAATCTATTATACACGAGCGATTCTTGTACGGAAAGTGAGGTATCTTAAGAGTAAACCGTAGAGTTTGGAGTGTTATTAAGAAACGTCTGAAAGAGAAAGACGAATGAGGCATAATTATCACAAACTCCGAAGAAAGGGCATATCTAAATGTAGATCCTAGCAAGACCCCGTTGTAGGTTGATTTGTCAATGATTCGAACCTATTGTGGCCATCTTCAGGGATAATTTTCAGAGGTGGAAGTCAATTTTTCATCTCTAGGGAAAGACACTAGATAATGGTGGAAAGATTAGCAAGTCAGCGTACCAGCTCTGTCACCCGAGAGCATTCAGACATCTCGGAAGTCTCGACGTTCTCAGAGCGTTCTTCCTCCTCAGAGTGTCCAGCGGACTCAGAACAGCGGCTGTTGGTGAACTGCGCGGGAAGTGAGCCCGGGAGAGGGTGATGCAAACGCGGCGAGGTGGCGGCGATGGCGGCGACGGCGGTCGGAGGGAAAAACGCCTGCGTCATTGCCCGTAAGCGCTTTCTGTTTCTGGCGAGTAACGCGCCAGCCGGGCGGGCCTCTGTTCCGCCGCAGGGCGACCGCCACGACGGCGCCGGTCGCACCAGGAGCGCCAGGTGCTGCGATTCACTCCGGGCGCTTAGGGCTATATTTCAAGCGCGCCCCTCGCGCATTCTTTCCGTAACAGATGCACTCACAGAACGAGCGATTTTTGCTCCCGAGATGTACCGTAATAAGCCAGAAAACGTGACGTGCAAGAGTGGAAGAAATAATTCGTAGTTTCTGTTGTGCACGATGAGACAGTAGATGTTTTGGGGCGTTGAAAAATTGGAATACATTCGTTTCCCATAATACTCTTTTTCTTTAATTTTTGCCATTAAATAATTAATAAGTTTGGAGTTAATACCCTGTTAAGAAAATATGTTTGGGTCGGTGCACGTCCTAATTAGGATAATTCTGTTTTTATATGAAATATTCTTGATTTTCATTGATTATCTCACAGAAAAAGTGTTCGGTTAGTGACTAAAAATGTGTTATTTCCCAAAACAAACAAATGTACTTAGTAAGTATATATTATAAATATCAATTTTAATGGAGAGAGGTGATGCAATTTATAAAATGGAACAAGCACTGTTGTTGAACGGTGAAATTTAGAAATGATTGAGAGTCAAAGGGAATTTTGTCTAGCTCCAAAGAAAAATTGTTAATGTTGATTCCTTTATTCTTGCAGATGAAATAACTTGCCTCTAACTGCTGTGTTAATGAAGTAACGAACCATAAATCATTACAGATAGTTTAGTTAATACAAGTTACTTCTTTTATGTGGTTTTACATGCAGTATTTCATGAAGTGTTTCATTCAGTTTTACATGCAGTGTTTCTTAATAAGAAACCCTGAAAAATTTCCCGTTTTCTGCTCAACATTGTCGTCAATTGCTCGTCTAATTGGCCGCAAAGGAAGAAGGGAAAGTCATCTCCGCTGAACATCTCTTCCCAGCAGGTCCGAGAGGAGCGAGCGCGGGGCTCCGTGCGGAGGCGCGGCGCCGCGTCGCGTGCGCGGAGGTCCCTGCTCTGTCCTCCCCGGACTCTTCCTCGCGAGGCTAACGGCAACGCCGCGTGACGCCCTCCCCCCCCCCCCCCCGCCCCATCCCGCGCCCTCCGCACCCCCTTCTCTTTCCTTCCTCCCCCCGCCCTGCCGTAGGACGCGCACAATGCCTCGTAATCAAGGAATCAAACCGCTCCAAATCATGTTCCGATTTCGGTTTTGAAATTTTTGTAGTAACAAAGTTTTAAAATGATTTCCTTCATTTTTACAAAAATTATGCGGTAGCCCTGTACATAATTATTCTAGTACTATAAAGATATCTGTGGACATTGGTAAAAAATATATGAAACTATTTGCTGATTTAAATGAGATATATAAAAAATAATTAGATTTAAATAAATTGAATTCAATTATTGTAAATCAATTACTTAAAGAAAGAAATCGTCTCTATTGATTTTTTGGTATTTCCGGTCGCGAGAACTGCTAAGGTCATTAGTCGCATTAAGAGTTGTGCCTGTTTTTATCGCGTTAGGTGGCGGTGATCTTTCTCTCTAGATGGCGAGATTCGGCGCCGACCTACCCGTCGGCTTGCCGGAACAGCTCTAAGGTCTCCACTAGTCCCCTGGTATGTGTATTGGTGTAGTGCATGTAAATGTGAGGGTCTGTAAGTAAGAGGTAAGTAAAGGACACGGAAGAGAAAGAAAAGATCACGCGCGGTCCGGGTTGTTTTCTAGTGAACTGCTCCAGCATTCGCCTAGTGTAGATAAGAGAAAGCACGGAAAGCTACCAATCAGAGCAGCCAGTCCGTAGAATTCTTCTCCAGAAAGTAGCTGAATTCGACCTATCTCTCAAGCTAGTGTCGCAAAACCTATCGCTGTCGGGACTCGAACTGAAGTACCTCCCGGTCAGAGGCACTGCAGCGCCATCGATTCACGCCCTGCACCGCCTAAGTCTGTGCCACTTTGTTGAGCTGAATGAGTTTCCCCGGGGTGTGGTTGGTGGCGAGCCACTGTGCGGCGTCGGGGGCGTCGGCGGCGGCTCGCCCCGCCTCGTCATCCTCAGGGGCTGCAGCGCTTAACGCAGCGCGCACGACTCCGCCGCGCGGAACACACCACAGGCGCCGCCGCCACCGTCCCGGGAATCGCTTTCGCTTGGCGACGCGCGGACGCTAACGGACGCGCGCGCGGGCGCCGAGGTGCAAGCTGGCACCGGCCGCGCAGAACTGCACTGCAACGCTCCGGAGAAGGTGTTTCCCAACGGGACTGCATTATTAGATCGTTTACCGGCGTGACAGAGGGAGATGGACTCGACTCGGTACGGTACGGCGCGGTTTATTTGGTACATTGCTGTGATGCGGCAAGATGTTTGAGTGACAAGGCTATGAAGTTAGGATTAAATTCGAGATGCATCAATCATTATTATGTTGCTTTTCAATGTGATTATTATTATTATTATTATTATTATTATTATTATTACTACTATTATTATTATTATAATAATAATAATAATAATAATAATAATAATAATAATAATAATAATAATAATAATCAGCAACGAGAATATAGATTTGAAGACTTTTCTTACCATTTTTAACTATACGTTTTAATTCAATTATCCTATCCGTATAAACTGTAATTATTTCAGTTTGAGAATTTAGTTTTCTAATAAAATATTTCAGATTGAAGATATGTCATAAATGACTTCTTTATCAGAGAAAGTTTATTTACTGTAGTTGTAAGGAAGTGTGAACCGAAGAACTAATACTCGTGTCACAGCCAAATGGACGTAAAGATGCGTGCTGGAATTACATAAGGTTTTTTATTGGCAATTTTGCTGTCACGTATACAAAACTGCAGAAGAGATCAAAACGATTTCTCTTTTTCACTCTCAGCCGTGCATTCTAAATATTATTTAATTTTCACATCTGTTAGAAACTTGCGTTACTAGGATTACGTTACTAGGATTATGAAAGATTGCAAGAAACGTGTACCTGTCTACCGTCACTTGTGACATAGTGCATCATTATTGTTGATATTATTATCATTTCTATTTCAGTTCCAATATAAAAATGTATTATTTTAATTGTAAGGACATTCTCATTATTATGAAACAGGCAGCCTTCCCTTTCTGCTACATTTTCATTTGCAATATTAAACATTACAACTGTGTTAGTAACATCGGGTTAACACCGACGTATAATCTTTCTCTAATTTTATTTTCTCACACTCTTTTAATTTTGAGCTTCGTAGACTTGGCTTATTTGAGGAAACTTGCCTGTTGCTTAAACGTTGAAAATATTTATGATAGAAACTAAGATGAACCATGTGTCATTTAAATGAGATAAAGAAATACTTTTTGGGTTGCATTTTTCTGTCTTCTTGCGTTAGATTATTTTGATAATTTTAGTTTATTTTGTTTTAGTTTCATTAAAGTAAGACAGTTATAGTATTTAACATTTAATTTTAGTTCTTAACCTGTTTTAATATGTTATTACTGACGTGGAGTAATCGAAAGAGCAGTTGAAGTTAAAGTGGAATACGTATTTACTACTACATTGATCGAAGAAAATCGACGAATTTGAACACAATGACTAGTACCTGAATGTCTACGTCCAGATAATTTTGTTACCAATGATTTTGTGACCAATAATTTTGTTCCAATACCAACAAATCGAAATATGTGGTTCAAACTATAATACATTTACGTATTTTGACCGAACTCAGTTTTCATCTGGTCTTCTAAATAGTGCAGAAGAATATTAAGACAACATTGTATAATGTTCTTATGAATGTAAGCAATGTCTTATTTCCACTGCAATACTTTTGTCTTCAGTAATTAAAGTTCTGTGATTAGACTTCTTTTTCGAAGAATAACATACTACTGATTTATTTTAAGTGTTTGTGAAATAGTTATGTGAGTTGGGCTGCCAGAGACAGGGGGACTCACCTGGTCTTCGAGGAGCTCCATGTGGCGGTCGCCGGGCGAGGACGTCTCTCTGCGCACCACCACCTCCCGAGCGTCGCCCACGTACGCGTCGAAGTCGTGGACGGCGGGGCCGACGGCGGGCGGGGCGACGACGGCGCTGGGCGCCGGGACGCCGGGCTGGTCCGCGGGCGGGGCGGGCGGCGCGGCCGACGCCGGCGGGCGGCGGATCGTCGCGTACCGCGCGTCGGGGTCTCCCACTTCGTTGTCCACCTCGTTGTCCGCCGCGGCGCTCATGGCGGCGTCCACGGCCGCGCTGGCCGCTGCCGCCGCCGCCGCCGCGGCGTCCACCGTCGCCGTGGGCTCCACCGTCACCAACGGGTTCGTGTGCACCTCGGTGCGCGTCGTCACCGTGCTCTCCCCGTCCACGAACAGCGTCGTGTAGTAGGTGTACGTGGTGTAGCGCGCGTCGCGGGACGGCTCCAGCGCCGCGTGCGGCGAGAAGTACAGCTCCGTGGGGCGGCCGACGCCCACGCCGGACGCCGTCGGCGACACCTCGTCACCCGTCAGCAGACCCTTCACCGCCGGGTCCGTCGCCTTCAGGAAGAAGTCGGGCCGCACCGTGGTGGTGACTACGTTGGTAACCACCTGCTCGTTGGAGACGACTCGCGTGGCGGATTCCTCGAAGAAGGTGGTGAGGAAGGTGTAGGTGGTGTAGAGCGTCTTGTAGATGACCTCCTCCAGCCCGTCGCCGCCGTCGGCGTGGCGCGCGGGGGCGTCGCCGGGCGTGGCTTCGGTGTCCGCCTCCGGCTCTTCGGTGAGGGACGGCGCGAGCGAAGGCTGGAGCGCGGGCGTGGGGGCGACCGTGGCGAAGAGGCGCTCGTCCTCGGCTTCGTCGTTGGAGGTTGTGGGGACGGGCACCACGTGCGTGGCCGTACCAACCACATCGCTCACCACCACGCGGGTGGCGATCGACGTGGTGGTGGAGTCGCCGTCGGGGATGTAGAAGGTCGTGAGGTAGGTGTAGGTGTTGTGTTGCGTGGTGGGTACGAGGCGCGTCAGCGAGGACGGTCCGGGCGCCACCGCCGCCGATTCCACCTCGTTGGAGAGCTCGGGCTCGTCCTCCGCGTTGGGCTCGGAGGGCGGCGTGGGCTGCGGCGTGGGCGGCGGGGTGGGCGGGGCCGGCGCCGGCGCTTCCGTCGGAGGCTCCGTGGGCGTCTCCGAAGAAGCTTCGGTGGGCGGCGCGGTGGGCGGGTTCGTCGCCGGCTCCGTCGCCGGTTCCGTCTGCGCCTCCGTCACGGCGTTCGTGGCGACGGGGGGCTCCGTCGGCGGGGGCGTGGGCGGCGGAGTCGGCGGTTGCGTCGGTGGTTGCGTCGGTGCTTGCGTGGTTTCCGGTACCGCCGGCGCTTCCGTGGCCGTGCGGAAGATGGAAGTGGAGGGCTGGATGGCGTGGTCGAGAGGAACGTCCACTTTGTGGCCGTCGGAGAAGAAGAAAATGCTGGAAGTGGAGTGCGTCACTTGAGCGTAGTCAGGACCCAGTTGTGTTCCGTACACCAGCGACGTGAACAGTGTAGTGGTGCCCAAGTGGACCTCCGTGCCGCCCACCGCGCTGATGAGCCCCAGAGGGTACTCGGCGCCTCCTGTGGGGAAGAGCTGGGTGCGCGCCGTGCTGAAGTGCTCTGGCTCGGAGGCCGGCGAGGGCTCTAGTTCTGGCGGGGGTGGCGGGGGGGCGGGTGTCTCTTCTGCCGGCGGTTCCGTTGGCGCGGTGGTGGTCGTGGGCGGGGGCGTTGGCGGGGGTGTGGGCGGGGGCGTCGGCGGCGCGGTCGGAGGCTCCGTGGGAGGTTCCGTTGTCGTGTCGTGCACAACGTGGATTTCTTCAGGCGCGCTTTCGGGCACCGTGGCCGGAGGGCTGGGCTCGGTGACGACCGTGGTGGTGGGCGGGTCTGTTATCACTTCCGGTTCCGTGGGCGGCGGCGGTGTCGTGGCGGCGGTGTTGGGGATCGTCTCGGGCTGCGCTGTAGGCGGTGGAGGCGGCACTCCGCTCGCGAACAAAGCTTGTTCTCTGGACAAGAACGCAGCCTGTTCGTCCATGGGCGATTGCGTTGTAGGGGGCGGAGTTGGAACGTCTAGTTGCTTCAATCTGTCTCGCGGCCGCTCCTGTCCGGGTAAGGCTTGCACCTGATCCTCGGGTCGCACCAACAGCGTGGGGAGGGCGGTCTGCATGCTGAGGCTGTGGCCGGTGACCGTGCGCGTGGCCATGCCGGGCGTCACCGACACGAAAGTCTTGACGGTGCTGACGATGCGCGTGCCGGTGTCGGAGTCGAGCGTGGCCGGCCCGAGGGCTGACGTGGCCGGGCGCGTGGCCGGCTGGGCGGGCGTGCTGGGCGCGAAGACGATGACGGTGTCGCCGACGGTGGTGGTGAAATCGGCGAAGCCCGAGTACGTGAGCGTGTGGAGTCGCCGCGGCGGCAGGCGAGGCAGCAGGGCCTTCCCTCCGCGCCGCGAGGACACCTCCGTGCGGAAGCTGGGCGTCTCCCCGAAGGGCCCCGCGCCGTCGTCCAGGTCGTCGTCGAAGGAGGAGGAGCCGGCGCTGGGCGCGAACTCGTGCCTGACGGTGAAGGTTGGCAGCGCGGCGGGCGGGCGCACGCGGTTGGGGCCTTCGCCCGCGGCGCGCAGGGCGTCCAGCTTGCGCTCGCGCAGCACGCGCTGCAGCTCGTCGCCCGGCGCGTCGCCCGCGGGCGTGGGCGGGCCCACGGGGCGCGGCAGCGGTTGGGCGAAGACGCGCTGCGGGGGCGGGGGCGGGGCGGGCTGCTTGGGGCCGGGCGGCGCCGCCAGTGCATTGTGCTCGGGCGCGGCCGCGTCGAACGCCGCCAGCGCCTCGTGCGCCGGCGTGGCGTACACGGCGACGCCCGGCGCGTCAAAGGTCCGGCTGGGGGCGATGGGCGGCGGCGCGGGCGCGGCGGCCGGGAACACCAGCGACGGCTGCGCCGCGATGTCCGCCAAGAAGCG
This sequence comes from Teleogryllus occipitalis, assembly GCA_011170035.1. Taxonomy (NCBI): domain Eukaryota; kingdom Metazoa; phylum Arthropoda; class Insecta; order Orthoptera; family Gryllidae; genus Teleogryllus; species Teleogryllus occipitalis. The sequence goes on along the minus strand of BLKR01000322.1, from coordinate 18,547 downwards.
GGGCAGCGCGGGCGTGGCGCGCGCGCGGCCGGGCGCCGCCGGCGGCGCGTTCGCCGACGACCCGCCGAAGAACACGCGCGACCCCGTGCGCAGCAGCTGCGCGTACACGCGCCCGTTGTCCAACCGCGTGCCCAGCACCTGCGTCGCGAACTCGGTGGTGGTGCCACCGTGCACGAAGGTGCGCGCCGTCGACGACAGCAGCCCCTCGGCTTGCGGAAGGCGGCTGGCCGCGGCGCCCGCCACCAGCAGCACCGTCGTCACGTCTGCAGCAGCGCACGCGTCAGCTCGCGCGCCCCCGGCCCCCCGCCACGCCCCCCGCGGTGCCACGCGCGCCACCCCATGTGCTGCCGCGGCTGCCCCCGGTGACGTCACGCGCCCGCCTCACTGCACCTCGGCCCTCACAAGTCGGAGTCCCGTTCTATCACCTTTCTCAGGAATATAAACGCCCAATTAGCTACTCCAGTAATTCCCTCTAAAAAACCGAATCAGCTAATAAGCCAGTCACTACAGCCCTACGCAATTTAGACAAATAAGTAGGTGACTGCGAGGACACGAACCTGTTACAAATACGATTACAAACGCGCTCCCGTGTTTTATAATTTCATGTATTATGACAGTTTGCTCGTTCGCCCGTCCCACAAAAGGACGCCTTGATGTAACGCGGAGCAATTGTCGCTGCGGTGTGCGTCTCCCGTCAGACGCGCAATTTTACGTAAGGCCTGGGAACGGCGGCGCCGGGAGCGCGCCTCGCAGCGGTTCTCTGCGCGCCGCGGACTAATTGGGTGCGTTCCGAGCGAGGCGCCTGAGATGGCGGCGTCCGAGGGCGGTTCGCAGTGAGGCGCGGCGGCGGGAGCGGCAGCGGGGGCGGCCGCGGGGCGCGGGGCGCGGGCGGCGGCGGGCGCGCCCGCGGGGCGTGGGCGGGGCGCGGACAGTCGCCAAGGGCGCCGCAGAGCGCGGGCGCGGGTGAGAAGGGAAGGCAGCGAGGAGCGAAGAAAGAGCAGAGAAAGGGACAGCGCCCCAAGAGCGGCCGGCGGCGACCGGCGGCGCGACTCACCGGGCAGGTCGCGGCGCGCGCGGACGCCCTCTGGCGGCGGCGGCGGCCCCGCCCCTTCGGCGGCGACGTCCGTGGAGGCGGCATCTGCAAGGAGAAGTAACGGGGATCAGGGCACAGCGCCGCACTCGCCGCCGGTGCAAGGCTACGTAGCGGTGTCGCGGAATTCATTGGACAAGAGGACGGGGCGGAAAAAAGAAGGGTCGCGGCTTCAAACAACTGGCCGCCGAAAGGTCACTGCGTCAGTTGGCGCGGCCTTCCGTCGACTGGTTCTTGGGAAAATACAGATCAGAGCTCTGTGGCGATAGCGACTCGGTATGTTCTCGCCTTCAGAGATTTGTCTCCTGAGGGTCATTGTACTTTGTCAAGTGAACCAAGGCGAAGAGAACGTAGCCAAGTTAATGGGTTGCTGTAGTGATGTAAATGTAATATTATTTTTTACACACATACAAAAAATATGAAGCAAATTTTATTTCAAAGACACAATCACACTCATATTCTGTACTAATAAATACAGGTACCATTTCTTATTGAGATAGAAATTAATTTAAACGAAATTATTAAATGTATAAATGCAAACATGAGAGGACCAAAGTAACAAGCTTTACTAACACGAACGCTGCTTCACTTTGATTTCATTTTGAGTTAATTCATCTGAATTAATCGCTTGAATCCAATAATTTCTATGCATTCTTTTGTGATGATTCAAATGAGGCGTTCGAGAGTAGATAATGGTTTCTGACGAATTGGACGAAATCGATCTTATTGATATTTATTATATAGAGGGAGTCGTACATCTCTCTATACATCACGCGCACAAGAAACAAATCAGTGAAAATTTGCTTCTCGGTTACGGCTTGTGCCTCTCTTTTCATGCCGGCATAGGTGGCTCAGGGCATCAACTGATGTCACTGCAGTGCCTCAGACCGGAAAGTTCTAGGGTTGGAGTCCCGACGCTGGCACGATTTTCGACCCTTGCTACATAACTGGGCCGCTCCCTGGAGGAGAATTCTAGATGTCTGCGGCTCTGATTGGTAGTTTTGCGTGGTTTCTCCAATCAAGTCCAGGCATATGCCAGAGCAGTACCCTAAGAAACCGGCCACGGACCTTAAGCGAACTTTCCTTCCTTCTTGTCTTATCCTCAACCCTTACTTACGATTACTCGCACTACACCAACACGCATTTCGAGAGACTAGTTGGGAGCTGAGCGCTTTTCCGGGATAGGGAGGTACCCTTCTGGTAGGAGATACATAGTTGGGGAAAGCCCCGCAAAACGACGTGTAGGTCGGCTCTGGATCGCGTCATCGAGTGGACACAGATCACCGTCACTTCCCATGAAAAAACAAATATGCGCTTCACTTACAGGACAAATGATCATAGAAATTGACGCGCCCATAAACACAAAATAATCAGAATAACAATATCGTTTCATATAACACAGCAGTTTCATAATACTTTCTTGCGAATCATGAAACGTCTTTAAAACCTAAGTGGCTCAAATTAATATTTTCAATTCTTCAATCTTTGAGAATTTGATAAGTGTTCGGTGTATTTGACCAAAAAGTACGTTTGTAAAATGGAGCATTCAGTCACCACGAATTCTACCATGAAATAATGAGCTTGTGTTCTTCAGTGTTATCGAAATGCCATTGCGCTACATAACATGCTCTCGTAATAAGGGCGCATGGAACAAAATCGACTAACATCAACACTGTCGTAGCAGCACTATCGTATATTGCATTGCATACGAGAGAGCAAGATACGCTTACGCTTAGTGGTTAAAAGGAAATCATAACATTTATTTTTTTAGCCGTTAAACTGGTCCTGTTTAAGCCATTCACTTATAGCACTGACTTATAATTACAACCCGTAAATTAACTAGAAAATATGACACAAAAGTAATGTGAATATAAATTGAGACTTGAAAACGCGCGTTTGTTACTTGGAACGCAAACTTCTGGAAAATCATTGTCTCCCGTATCAAGAAAACTTCATAAATAGAAATTACTTTGAGTTGACAATATGTCTGTGGAAACTGTAAAGGAATTCTTGAAATTCTATTTGAATAAGAGGAATAAGGAAACAACAAATTAGTGGTCTATCTATTTAAAAAAACAGACGATCTAAAGAATACGAGGTAATATAACGTACAAAGATAATAAAATATTTCGCAAGGATCTCAAGAGATTTCCACAGACTTTACTACCATGAGGAACACTTTGGAATGAGCTGGATCGTGTCCTAGATCCATGGGAACTAATGAATATGAATTAAGGTAAGAGACAATGAGTAAATGTAAATTCGAAATGATATCAATATATTATTTAATGAAAAAATCTTCAGGAAATGAAAAAGAAGAGTATGCGTGTTTTCTTCCATCGATACGATAATGATGCTTCAAACATCGAAAAAGATTAAAATCTCTCATGCGATTGGAGTACAAGAAATGAGAACAACCTTAATGAAATCACATGAATAATATTGCAATATTCGTGGTGAATCGACGCCCATAATTATATACAACGAAACGCGTTTCTTTGACATAAGAGTTTTACTAGCATCTGTAAACAACGTAACATTACTGCATGACCACATGGCCAACAGATACATTCAAGCTAGCTACTGGACCCTTTTGAGCCTCAATGTGTGACCTACTGACTCACTCCGATCGAAATGAAAAAAATACAACTCAATATTCAATGAACTGTACAATAGCATTCATATCTCAATGCACATCTACACGTCACGTAGTGAAAGTAGGTTGTGGAGTTCTCTACATAACTGTGGTTTATCTTTCTCTTTAAATAAAAAAGATAAAACTAAAGAACAATTTTTGTTTTGATGTAAGAAAACCAATATTTTATCTTTAATAACAGACTTGTTCTACTCCTTCGAAGCCGAATAAGGTCCCGAAAAACAAAGAGTTTTCTCAGTTATGGTCGTTAGTACTCTGATCCCTAGAGCTTCCGCAATTCGATTCACGTGACTGCTGACGCAGCGCCGAACAAAAGATTGCGGTCGACCTCCGTCCCACTTCAATGCTTTCATCTTCTTCTCAGAGCTACGAGAGAGAAGCGCCCTCCCACCTAGATGTTGTGCCTCAAGGTTATTCAAAGACTTAAGTGTGGAGTATTCTTTAATGGGTGTAGTAAACACAGTCATGCAGCTTGTGTAAAAACGTCGTGGCAAAAAAGTAATACGCGCTTGTAGGCATGCGTAGAGGAATATGTCTTACACGCACGTCTCTAGGGACTAATGTTCATGGAAATGCAACATTACTACATTGCGTACCATTGACGCTTCAGTCTGGAGCCGTGGTATTATAACATGGGCCAAATATTTTCACATACGATTTCAGAAGCGCCTTTCAAGCATCTATTCTACCTTCTTACGTTCATGGCTGGGGTTCGAATTTAAGAGCAGTGAAAGGAACTGCTTTGTTTAGTGGAGGAATAGGAGTAACTCAAGACAACTACATTAAGTAATGAACACCAATGCAAAAGTCCCTCATAGTAGCACCAATCTAAAATAGCGAGAGTTGAGCTCTTGGACGAGAGGGTGATAATTTCGTGTACCGCGCTGATGACTACTGCTGTCGGAGAAGACAAGTCAGAACCACGCTTGTTGAATGTGATAGAGACACTGAGATACTTCTGGTGTTGACAATTTGAAGATGCATTCAGTTTTGCTAATTGCGCCTAGCTCATCATAAGACATAGGGGCAAAAGCCATTCAATACACCATGACAGGTTGGCCATCCCTAATCAAGGGCAATTCAATAAAAATAAACTATAACATTCGCATGGTATTTTTACTAGAATTGTAAATAGAATAGTAGAATAGGTTAATATACCTTCAATTTCTCTTCCGTCAAGAGAAAACAGACTATGTTTTTAATTGGTTGATGGTTAGTGAATCCAGGCGCGTCAACTACCGAGGTAATTATTCCCGTAAATGTAGTGGTTGTTTTTTCATCGGGAGGTGGCGGTGATCTTCCTCTACCGGATGACGAGATCTGGCACCGACCAACCGTCGACTAACGGGGTTTTCCCCAACCAGTTATCTCCCACCAGCCCCCACCGCCCTAGCTGGGACAAGTTCCCGACCGGACTCCCGGCATGTTTGGTAGTGTAGTGCATGTTAGTGTAAGTGTGTGTGTGAGGGATGAGGATATGACAAGATAGAAGAAGGAAAAATAGCGCGCGGCCCGAGGCCCGTTAGCTAGGATACTGCTCCGGCATTCCCCTGGTGTTGATCGGAGAAACCACGGAAAATTACTGATCGGAGCAGCCGGCCGCTAGAATTCTCCTCCAGATAGCGACTGAATTCGACCTAGCTGAAAAGCAAGTGTAGAAAATCCTGCCCCGGTCAGGACTCAAACCTCGGACCTCCTGGTCAGAGGCACTGCAGTGAACTGAATAGATGTACTGAGCCACCGCTCCCGGTCTCTGTTTCTGAGACGTCTGAGAAAGGACGAGAGAAAAAGATTAAAAAATTAAATTTTCTCTGCACTTGGTGAGTTAGGAAAGAGGACACTGTTGTCCAATCGGAAGCATCAATTTTAAAAATTCAAAAATTGAAGCTGGCGACATTTCTCCTATCTCTCTCCGAACTCTCCTATCTCTCCATGTATAGAGAAATTTTAATTGGAGAAAAAGCTATACAGGAAATTAAATAAGATGAAATATAACATTAAAATTGGAAACTAGGCCAAAACTGAGAAAGGCATCCTGAAATAATCAGAAACGTCTTAATGCATCACATTTTACCAGTACAACACGATAAATTATCAGGCATATTCTCTTGGGATCCGATGAGATTCAAAATATGACTGACAATATTTTTATCTTGGACATTTACCCAAATTATACTTTTGTAAGAAACCACAAGGAACCACCTTACATGAATTTTAATGTTCTTGAGAATTTCACACAATGCTGTCCGTACTACCAAGGAGCTAACGGATTCGTGAAGAATTCATAGTTATTCCTAAATACTATTTTCAAGCAACTCACGAACAAACATATCCTTCTACAAAAAATCGTTAAAGTATTCAACAAACCAACCTGTGAACTGATAAACGTTAGTTCTAACCACAGGTTGTCCCAAGAAATTCCATTATACGAGAAGAACAAGACGCTGAAGGACAGGAAGTACCGTATTATTTGCAACCTCTGCTCGCTAAGAATGCGAGACAAGGAGAGACGAGAGAAGGTCGGAGACTAAGACTCACTAAGAGCCGTCGCGTGCCTCGCGCCGTAAGTAAAGCAAGGAATCGCAAGGCGATTACCCGTTGCGTGCATTGTAAGGCGCAGGGCCCCGGCGGCAGTTACGAAATCTCGTGAAGCTTGATGGCCATCGGCCTGGCATTACGCTCTGCGAATATCCGTCTTCCACTATAAACAACGCAGGTTGTTGACCTTTTTGTGTTTGTGTTTTTAGAACAATCGTTTACTCAAACTGTTATTTCGTGGTTGCCCTAACGTAAATAATGCTTTATTTTATAACAATTTAGTGATGGTTTCTTAGTTTTGTAATCCAGAAATACTCTAATGTACCATAAAACCTCGTAGTGAAACAAATTTGTGAAAGCATGAAGCAAAGAAATTTCTAATTCAGGTTAAAATTGCATTTTAAGCTTTTAGATAAATGACTTAAAGTATGCAGAATGTTTAAACTGCTATTTACATATTGTACTAAATACTGAAGAACAAATAAGTTATATCAAACCTAAAAAAAATACGTTGTGTGTATTAAACCATAAAAACATATTTATTTGCCTGTTCCGTGTAAAAGCGTATTCATTCCCCTGCCATACTCCCTGTTCTCATTGTCAGAATAAGTTAAAAGATGTTCTTAGAAGCTTTTTTTATTATTTAATTTTTTTAAATAAAATTTATACTGACTCACTCGTATTTATTTTCATTCTTTGGTTCATTTTTTCCAGAGCTTAAATAACTTCATAACATTCCTGTTCGGAAAAATTAAGTTGTAAGGTATCATTAAGCTTCGCGGATGCTTATTAGAACCGAACATGCTTCCTCATTACCTAAATGAGTGATTTACTAGCAGATTAGGAAAACGTCTCTATTTTCGTGGGAAACTGACGCTTTTCCCGCAAATTTGCTGGTTCCGGTTGGTGCCCCTTCGACCGAGAGGCGGTGGTTCGAGACCTGCAGTTTTTAGTTGAGACCGAGGCGCGGCAAATTTTAATTGTATTTCGACGTGGAAGCCAGTGGCAAAGTGCCTCTTCTCTCTCACAGCCATTAAAACACACATAATCGTCACCGTTATCCAGGGAAGATGGCTAAATGCTGCAACCGGCCTGAGCGCCGAGGAGACATAATACTGGGAAGCGTCTGGGAAGGATCTCGTAGCACGCGCGTTCTGGAGATAATTACTCTTCTTGACAGGCGCTTCCCATGACTACTGGACTCCCTTTCTCCATCATTGCGACACGCCTCTGTCACCGTGAGACTTACTGTCAGCGCGCAATCAATGACACGCCATAGTGACTCGTCCTTCTCTTCCTCTCGCCGTGACGCGGCGACTCGAAAACAGAGGAAGTGCATTTTCCCTCTTAGTCCTTGGCTTGGCTACAATAATAACAGTACTGTTAAAGCGCCGTGTACCGTCGCAAAACCCCGCAATTAGTAGACACGCAAATCACGAAGACTTTGTAGCTGCGGAGGATCCGAAACTAAACCTTACAGTTCCTTCAGCAATTTAATGACCAAATTGAAAAAACACTTCATGTGAAAATATACCTTCTTCCTTTCAACTAAAAATAATATTTCTTTTGTGTTTTCATGAGACTTCCGTTTACAATGTGGGGTGCGTTTAGAGACTAACTACCAATTATACACAGAACGAAATCTAGATGGATTACTCGGACTTCAAAACCCAAATTAACATGTGTTCAATGCATGAAACATTTCTTTTATTCGTACAACCCCAATAGCGAATCGATATGCTTTCATTAAATAAGAGTGAGTTAGCGAGTCTAAAATATAATTTGACAATTGTTTCAAAATATCTGCGTGTGCTTTATGTTCAATTGTCAAGAAAAATCATAAAAAAGTATACTCAATTAAGTAATTTCATCTTATTTAACCGTTAGTTGGACTCACATACTTTTGACGCATTGTTCAGTATCCCTACGGATCTTTTTTCCCGAGATTATTCGCTACGTTATAGTTTTTTTTATTTCAATTTGAAAATGCACATAAAATTTAAGATTAATAATTACACTTCATCAAATTTTCTTTTTATTTCACTATTTTTTTATAGAAAAAATATTCAAAACAGATTTTTAACCCAACACTCGAGGTAAAAATGTGGGTAAACGTAGTATTGTGATACACTGATAACTTTTATATCACCTGAAACAATATATTTCTGTATTGTATATTTACCCGGTCGGAATCAATCGATTCTAGATTGACTGGGATACGCCGTGCTCGAGGCACAGTAAGGAAGGCAGCTATGCCTAACACACACGTCGTTATTTCAACTATTTATAGTTTATTTGTTTGGGACTATTTTGTTTGTTTCTATTTTTTCTCATAAGGGAAGATCAACAAATTTCAGTTTTAAAGAGGACATTATTAAGGGTAAGTAATACAGTAAAAACAACAAAAGTACGTTCCATTAAAATATTAGCAATAAGAAATTCATTTACCGTTTTGAGATTACAGACTTCTGTTCAATATTTTTTTTTTTTAATTTTCCAATTTTGTCGCCTGCATGTCATCGGATTGCACATCATGCGTATTTCCGGGATTCAAAACAATGTTGCAGTTCCGGAGGTCATTAACGTTTACAAACAGCGAATGAACTACGATTCTGAGGGCCGGTTGACGGACTAAGGTTCTGACTGCCGAATGTCGGGCACGATCGCGCGATCGTGCTCGATGCAGGACTTTCGTAATATGTACCAATTTCGTCAATTCACAGATCTTCGTTTTACGTCTTTTGTATGCGAAAAGGAGATTTTTTCGACAATTCTTAGTAATATACTCATCGCTTCATTTCAATTTCAGCATATCTTTTTGGACGTTATAGAAAAAGAAAAAATGTGAAGAAACTGCTATACAGTAACGAAGCGTATCTCATCAAAAAACACAAACATTTCTTCGTCTAATAGAAAACAAGACAGTGGTGTGTTTTTTCAAAACTGACTCATCTGTACGTTTACCAATGTCAAATTGAGATTATTTCAATCGAATATACCAAGCGTCGTTGTCAGATGGAGCAAAAAAAAAAAAAAAAACTATGGTGAAAATTATTGATATTGGAAATTTAAGAAGATCAGCAAGGGATTCCAAAATGGAAAAACATTAGACAAGTGACAACTAGCGAGAAAATGAATAAGGTTTATATAATATTGAATTATATAAAATTTAGAAAACTGGATTGATGTAGTTAAGTGACACGAGCAGAAGAATAGCGGTTGCCTCTTACTGTTTTTCAGTAGTTTCTTTCGGGAAGGAAGAAAAGAGGAGGATCCAGATCTACGCAGTTTGAAGAAATTCAAGGAATTTTAAAAGAAAAAGTATTGAATGACAAAGGTTAGAGGGATAGAGATAAACTCAGAGAGAAAATAGAAGTATCTGAGAACTGTAAAAGAGATATCTTCTAAAAATGATTGGAAACGGAATAATTACATTGTAAAATTATGTAACAAAAATATTATATTGAATATACATTATATTATTTTTAGTTACTTTTTAGGCAAACAAGTAAATTAGTGATTTATCTCGATGACTCTAGATCTTAACTTACCATTAAATTTCATGTTTAATTTTACGGCCGCTTTTTTTTTAAATAATTTACTTATCCTTGTTCGATAATACATTATTTTTCAAGGCAGCTAACTTCCAGAGAGTGACGGCATTGCCCATTTTCATTTTATTTCTCTTCGTCACAGAACTGTGCAGATGAGATTCTTCTTAAACTTGTTTTCTTGAGTTCCAGAATCTCTTCCCTACTCGTTTATTTTACAATGTTGAATGATAAATGAAAGTTCCAACAAAGTGAGTTTAGCAATGTTTGAAAACGAAGTATTTTTACTCTGGAATTATAGAAAACGTATTTGCGTTGCTAAACGAACTACAGATTTGTTTCATAAATCACAAAATGTCAACACACAATCCAAGCATTATTCTTATGACTACTAGCGAAAGGGGAGCTAAACAAAACGTGCGCATAGTGAAGTTGTTTGACACAAACTGCAGATTCGAAAACAATTGGGTAAGGCAATGGAAAGATTCTAATCTCAATTAAAAGAGGCTTGCGGGAATCATATGGGTAGGAATTGCTTATTAATCGTTTAATTTTCTCTGCAATCTAAAAGTTTGGAGACTATAGGATAGGATACCCCTGAATATTATACCATATCTCATACACCAAAACGACGTGCGATCAACTAATGCTAAACTGTATTAACATGCTTAACTTTAAATTAGATGTCGAAAAGGCTCTATCACAAAATATCCTAAATTTTTCATATCTCTCTAACTAAACAACGAACATGCTTGAAGTTGATTAAACGGAGAGGCCACTCCGCAGAAAAATATTTGAGGATTATGTTTCCTTATATTACGAGAAATAAAATCAATTATAAACTAATCTGCATGGTATTACAATGGTGGTGCATCTCCTAGTTCTGTGTAATTCTCATAATATATTAAACCACATAATTTCAATAAATTATAAAAAGTTATAAAATAAGATGACGCATGCATAATTTGAATACTAGATATTGTCTTACTATTTGGCCTTAGTATTTTTGTAAGCTGGGAAAATTAATCATCAGTTTATGACACACTCGCACTTTACGCAATACGAGTAAACCCAATAAAATAACAGATTTCATCATTCACTTTAGACGGGAAGAGATATTTGAAAAAAACGATTGATTACATTTTACTTTATCATCCATCTTGTTATTATTATTATTATTATTATTATTATTATTATTATTATTATTATTATTGAAGGCATAAAAAAGTAATATTTTAACGTTTCTGAGAGTTTCACACTTTATTTAATATAAGATTTCATCGCTCACCTCGGAGTGAGGAATATTTTTAAAATTATGATCAAGTATATTATAGTTCATTCTTTTCGGCTATCAGGGAACACGTATCAGTATTGGCAGTTCAGGCCATTTTCATGGTTTTTACAAAATTCTTGGGCTCCAAAACTGAATTAATTTTGTAAAACTCAAAGGACAATTAGAAAATCACTTTCTGAATTTCGTTTCAAGAAACATTATTGCAATGCCAAAATTAACACGAGATTCGACCTATTCTTCAAATATAAAATTCAGGAAAATAATGAAAATATCGTCTTGCGCCATTAGGAGGCATATGTTCTATGTTCTGAAAGTTTCGAAACGTGAGAAGCCTCTAATTCTTATTTTTCAAATTTTGTGCTTGAAGTGTCCTCTACTGACTCAATGATCTGATGTCGTAGTCCTACTTCTCTCTATTGAATGATTTGCTTTACGACTGATTCACGGCGAGCTAAGTAGTGCAACAGTCTTTCCCATACTGCTTGTTATTTTTGAAAAAGGTATCATTCTATCACTCATTTTTCACTGCACTGTCGTTGCTACGTAGGAATAATGTTTGTTATTGTGATGAAAGTCCTGACGTTCACACGTTCACATTTAAATCCTCGAAAAATAAGCAATCGGCAAATCTCCGTAATTCCGTGACATGTGTTAGCAAATTACTCTTACAGAAATTATTAATCAAAGTGAAACGCAAGCAAGATTTTCTACTACGTAGTTTGGCGGCATTTTCACCGAGTTTACATTGCATTAACTGTTGATTGTATCGTCACGGAGGAATCTTTCCAAATTTCTGCAGCAAGATATATAGGAAAAGAACTGGAAGAGAAAGCGGGAGAAGTACCTTCAAGTGGGGGGACCTCTTTTAGTGATAAATCTATTTTGATAAGCAGAGAGATAAATGAATAACAGGAAAGGTATTCATTCTTCAGATCATTTCCAAACCTTCCATCTAGATTAAATTATAATACTTAGAGACGTGCCTTGGATTTTTCTTTCTGGCACGAACAACAATCTAGGAAATCTTTTATATAAATTTTGTTCCGAAGTATTTTTAGTTCAAATAGAAGTATCTGTAGAACTCTTTCAAATATAGAGTTGTTTACATCTTTTAGAATAATGTGTAGTAGGTACACTAACTGAAATTAACATAAACATAAAAGTCAATATCACGAAAATAGGATTTTGGTAAGAATTGTGTTGTTTGAAATGAAAACTGCTGTGACGATTTAAAACGTTTGTGCGATATATAATCATAACTGATAATGAAAACAAAAGACACTCACTACTCTGAAGACATCAAAACATGAAAACAATTACATTACACCACAGAAAAACAATATTGTAAGTGAAAGCAATGAAGTGTCGTTTTTCTAATGAAAATAACTGAAACCGCTTTGCAACTTGGAGCATAACACAAACCTGTTGGCGTTGGCGACCATGTCGAAACATTCTCCGGAGAAAGTGAAGCGGAACCCTTAAGGAACTCGAGAGGATATATTGTGTGAAAGTGTTCCCAAAATATATTTGTCACTTGACGAACACTTTGGTTACATGGCATTCCACATTAAAACTGAAAATAATTTGGAAGAATTCCTTATCGCTGCTGAAACTTATTTGGAAACATCAGGGAAGGATTTCTAATTTTTTTTCATATTAAATTCTGACATAAATTATTAGTGAAACGGAAACCAATTTTCATTAGGGCCTATATGAAAGGTTTTTGTGGCAGATGAATACCGGATGGTGTAATCAAGTGTGGAAGGGAAACTTCGGTGACTAGTAAGAAGTAAATTTCCCTCGGCTGAAACCGGGTCTAGAAGCAAGAAGAAAGTAGTCTCTTCTGGTAAAATGATATTTTCGAAGTCAGTAACTCTTTTAATAATAACCTTGAGTAATGCTTGAGGAGGATATCCTGTGAACTTCAAGGTCGGTTTTTCGGACTAATGAAATTTTGATTTTTTTTTTTTTACATTGTAGCGTTTAGCTGGAAACCGGAAAGTCATCAACAAAACTGTCACTCTTTTATACATCTTCAGTGTATAAACAGAGACAGGGGATTCGTAACAAGTTAACATTCGACAATGAATTTTTGACATTGACTTTTCGCAAATGATCTTTTGTGTTAAATGAATGAAGATACTTCTGTAGTGTGTGATTTATCAGTTCTCTTGTTTACTATCCCGACCTTCTACTTTTCAAAAGTGCTAAAGTGGCTCTCGAAGACGCTATCCCTATCATGTTAATTTGACGGATTTCGTTTTTCCGTTTTTTACAAACTATTCATAATAACGCCATTAAAAATTGAGATGAAACATAAGACCTATAATCACATTTTAACAGCGGGTTTTTAAAAATAATTGTTGGTTTTTTAGAACAAACTATTTAATAATTGCTTGTATTTTTTGCACATTTTTGCAAAAATTCCAGTTTATAAATCTTCACCTACACAAGTTATTGCAAAACACCTATGTTAAAATACGGAGCAGAGTACATTTGGAGATCTGTAAAAATTCCATTCAATTCTGTCCAGTACATTTGGAGAGAAAAATAACATTTGAAAAATAAATTGACGGAAAACAACAAAGTTTCTAGTGGATTCCAGCATCGTAACTCGGTCTTCAGGATCTACTTCTTAAGTTTCTTCAATCTTCCTTATTATTTTTTTCTTTCACTTGCCTTTGCTTCTATTTCTTCTAGGGCTTTATTTGAAGCTCTCCATCTCTCTTTACCAAGCGTTTCTTTTCAGAACTACTAACCTTCTTGAAATTTTCTTCACTTCTTGGTGAAGATGGAGTTGTAGCTAACAATTGAATTTTGGCTTTAGCCACGTTACTAGTCTTCTTGAAAACACGTAAAGCGCTTTTAACCATAAGGGACGGAGGTTTAAAGGGAGATAGATCACTAAACGTAATTAAATCACACCTTTAACTTTAATTTAACTACACATTTTACTTCAAAAGAGAAATAAATTCTCACTAGAATGCACACAGAACACCACAATGTAAAGAAACACTCACAGAAGCATGGATTATACATTACTGTACACACAAATTAAGATCGTAAAAGTGTCGGCAACTTCTGAATTTAACATTTGTAATTCTATCGCAGTAATTCAATGTAAACAAAGCATATCGCATATTTATATAGACGTCACCGCTGTCAGTTGCCCAAAGATTACCATGCCCCCTCTTTTCGAATGTAATTTTACATACTTCACAAGCTGCAATGGTTTATAAAGTATATATTAAATTAAAGAAAAGATTTTAAATATTAATATGCAACCAAAACACAAAAATCGAAAATTTCATTTTTTTGTCCTTACGGAGACCCTTCAAATTATTTTTTGATAAGTTACAAATGTAGTTTGAAATAACCACGCTATTTTCTTTCACAAATTGTCAGAAACAAAATTATTGTTGTTGAAAAATAATCTGATATTCGATCAATTTCTTGGGTTTTTCCATTAACGTGTAGATATAAATTTCCATTGCGCACTTACAAATACATTTACCTGAGAATATTAACGTATGTCTGTATATTATAATGCTAATCACAATAAATTAGCTCAAAGATGAGCATTAAAATTGTTTTTCATTGCATATACAATGTTTTGTAAACTTGAGAATATGAATGAAGACATATGGTGTTTTTGCAATATTAATTTTATTAGTTAAATAAATAGTACATTCCAACAATATGTACAACTAATTCTTAGCAAGTTTATAAAGAAACTACGTGTGTGGCTACAGAAGTTTTATTTACCACACATCATCGATTCAGAAGAAAGTAACGTATCTCAAACTCTTTATTTCTAAATTAGGCAAGGAAATATGTTTTGAAAATTCTCGATTTTTAATACTGAATATTTAACGCAGATAATTCACAAGACAGTTTGCATTTATGAATGCGAAAATACGTTCAAGATAAAACCAAATTGCTATGTCATTTATCTTGAGCAGAGACAACAGAAGATAACAATTACGAGTCGACGCCCTTGCATCTTGACGACGTTCCATTGAGATTAAGAAAAACTCTATATTATTCATTATTTTGAATATTATCGATATTATGGTTAACATTGCTCACAGAAGTTGGAGTAATATTGAGAAGTTGTAATATTAACCTTTTCCACACAACACTTTATTTTCCGCAGTTTTTTATAATAACGAGATAAGATTATGCAACACGAGTCCCTCTCACACGAGTTGTTCACACGATGTATGTAGCTCTATAACAACAATATGTAGGTGTATCCAACGACACATTGTTCCGAGTACATCATACATATGAATGAAATCATTTTGTTACGCTTGTATTGGATAGACACATTAATTACAAATTAAAATGAGTCAAATCAAGAATGTACATTAGATGTTGGCAGAGATTTTTTAAAAGTGAATTAAGAAATTTCAAGCAATTTATTTTAAAAACAGTTTCTATTTGGAATAGAATAAATGTGTACTTCGAGAAGGAGCAATATTAGAATGTTATTTGTATTGAAGTGTTAGTGGGAACATTAATTCTAGGAGTCGTGATTCAAAAGTTGTCCACGAGAATCACAAAATAGGAATTGAAATAGCAATAGTTTCTTGATCATTTCATAACCAATAAGTACAATTGCCAAGATACGTTACAATGAATGAGGAAGAGGTACAAACTTTTGGTTCTTGAGGGAGGCAGCGGCAAAGTGACATGCGCCAAAAGAGAAAGTGCGGGGAATGGTACCATCAGCCACGATCTGCATACAAGGCCGCCCACATCCACTCAACATTAGTGTACTTTGCAAACAAACGCGAGCTCCTTTGAGGAGCATTTAAGCTACTACCGTGTTCTTTCGCGGAATACAAAATACGTAGTTGAAAGTTTGGACAGATAATAGTTCATCATAATACGGTTTTACGGTCACTTTCCATAGTTTGTACTTTTTTCCTTCTTACTGTATTTCATTTTTAGAGTCGCAACACATTTTACACTAAAAAATTAATTGTAATTCCATTAAACAAATTACCTACAATTTTTTTACAAAATTAATAATCGGAAAAATATTTTGTTTTAAACTTAAAAACAGTGCATAACGAATAATACGTTTTGTTACGCAAATATCGACGTGAAATTATACAAAAATATTCATCCAGCGAAATGTCGTTCGTTTCGGAATAAAATGAAATTCGCGAAATGACACATTCCTAACGGCGCTTTTTCAGTAATAAAAACAGCATATGTGAAACACGTTCTGGGTAATAAAAGCCCCTAATTAGTTAAGGCATGAAGAGTTTCCAGAGCGAAAAAAGAAAACATCATAAAATGTAAATTCCTTAAAGAATTACCTCGTTCATATTTAACCCCAAGGACAGACGAACAATCATCGTCGGTCTTGCTGACCCTTTTCCCACAGAGTCCCCCTCCAACCAACTTGACCCTGGAAACTAGCCCATCCATAACCCCGGGGACATTCCTCATCCAAAAGTAAACGCAAAGTGACTTCCGCATTTTGTGAAGTAATCGCAAAGGAACGCGCCGTCACCGCCGCATTCACAGCCGGCTCGCTCGCCAGCTCCGCAGAACCAGTACGCCCCACATCTTCCGTTATCTGGCATCACAGGACAGAAATTAATGTCACTCCGTGTTGGAAGCCACGTGCGACCCGGGTTTTATTATGAAATCAATACAAGGGATTGCGGCGTGGCCTGGCGGCTGGAACAGCTGTCGGCAACAGCACGTGGAGTGTAATCGCGATGGAGGGTTTCGTGGCTTTCACGAAATTCCCATTACACAGGGAAAGTAATTAACGGAACCATTAATTCGATGCGTTAAGTACATGTATTGAAACACATTACAAGCCGCGCAAGAATCCACGATCATTTCGCGCGAACGGGTCGCCATTGGTGGATTCGCGCGGTTCCTTGACTTTTCACGCGATGTAACGCGCTGCTCGCGAGCGTTCAGCAATGAGTGTGCGACCGCTGATGACGAGCGTTTACGGATGATACAACCGGAGGAAAACGCTCGTTCAGAAGGACGCAATTTCGCGGGTTCTCACAGGAACACACACGTCATCGGTTACGCGATTAAGATGACGTTTGCGACAAATGGCGCGCAAGGCGCAACATAACGACATACATTTCTGTCTTTGAACTCGGTATTATGCTGATCATTAGAAGCAGAATTACACGGGAAATATGACGAATGTACAAGGACTCGCGTAATAGTTTTCGTGAGTCAAAGGTCGCTTCCAAATTATTCGAACGTGTTCGCGCCTGAAGAATATTTTCATTGCTTCATGCCAAATAATTAACTATCACAAAAGGCAATGTTTTGGCTTTTGACATAAATCTTACATAATAGCGTTCTAATAGCTCCAACTTCAGGTTTTCAAATTCTTCCTGAAACAGGTGCGCTATGATTTCTGGATGATGGGTTCTACGATTTCTGTGGAACCGTAATAGGATGAAATATGGTAAATAAAAATTACATTCTGGTGACATTTATCTCTAAGAATATGTTTTATTGAAAAACAATATGAAGGATACGGAGATCTTCAATTGTAAATTAATACGCGGACAATTTCCCAGTAAGTGTTGTATTAACGCAAAATCAACATACAAATTTAATTCAAATATTCTGTTTATAGCTCAAATGTTGCTGAAAGCATTAAAACTTCCGCATTTTGTTGACAAAATGAATTATCCTATTTTCATGCTAATCGATAGATTTGTACAGATAGAAAACTTACCACTCGTTGCAAGAGCTGAATGCATTCATTTCTACGATCAACTCATGAAATATGGGAGATTACAGTTACGAGCGCCTATTCTAAAAGGACCAAAGGGACGAACGCCTATCCTAAAAGGAATGTGGATTTCACATTGAAAGTACAAAGAAAGATTAGAAAGAATGTAGAAAAAATTAACATACATTTAAAACTTCCTTCCTTTTTAAATTCCTCTAGAAACAGGTTCCCGCGAGAAATGTTGACTTTTCTCGGGGAAACCGTCTTCTCCTTCCGTCGGAGAGAAGCGGACCAAAACCCGGGACTTTTGTGTTCTGCGTAAGAGCTTCTTTCGCCCCGAGTTCAGCCAGATTTATCGCCCTCGCACGAACTTTTCCCCCGAAATCCTGCGCAAGTTTACACTAACCCTCTCACCCTCCCAAAAGTCCTTTTCAATTTCGCCTGTTTCGCGCTCACGCGAAGAAAAAAGGACCAATACCCAGAATTTTTGGAGTCGGTGGAACATGCAGTATGCGTCCCGCGCTCAGCCACGCCTATCGCTAGTGGAAAGAACTGTCCTCCCTGAAATCCTGTGCAAGCTTGCACCTATCCTCCCAACACTCCCTTTTATATCAAGGAAATCGTCTTCCCCATTTCACCCCTCTCGGAAAGAAACGAACTAAAAGCTGGACTTTTTAGGGTTGGT